>QEPC01003562.1:22629-49093 GCA_003113815.1 Sphenodon punctatus
CATCTTCATGAATGTTAGACCCCTTGTCTCTCCCTCTGTTCCCCTTCCTATGTCTCTCCCCCAGCTCCTGTCTCTCAGATTGTAAGCCCTAGGGGCAGGGACCCTGTCTATTCTATTACTTCGTAAAGTGCCAGGTACACTGCTGGCGCTATATAAATGTTTGTTAATAATAATAATAAAAGACAGGGCTGTGTGTACGACGAGTAGCGCTTTAGAAATGATAAGTAGTAGGAGTAGGGACAAGGCTTAGTGGCCACTTCCTGCCACTCCTTTGTACGGACTGCTGACAGGCTGGGCCAAGCAAGAGGCAGGTCGGGGCTCAGGAAACATACGAGACTCAGCTGGATGTGTCAGGCTGTTTACCACTGCAGTGGGCCTCAGCTGGCAAGCCGACCCCAATGCAGAGTTAGCATGTGGTGGTGGTGGCTACTTGCGTGACGTTTGAAAGGGGAGCCCCAAGGTGACCGATGGCAGAAGCATCCCAGATATCGCCCACAGTGCTTGTACCAGGGATCACCGCAGCGTCACCCAGAGGTAGATCCAGGCAGACCTCCCAGAAACGGCCACGGTTCATTAATCCCAAGCAACCGGATTTGGGTTTTACGGTTCTCCATTGTAACATTACATACATGTTGCATGTTTTGCTTCACATATTGACTAGGGCTTGTAGTCTACATGTAGGCCAGTATCACACGCGTGTGACCCTATGTTCCTCCGTGACAAACCTGCACTCATTTGTGTCTTCCAGGTGATGAGCACCCGGGCGATGAATGTCATCAGCGCCACCTTTGCATTACTTGGCATATTAGCCTTTTCAATAGACCTGGGTTTAAACAGGTCATATCATATGAATCACGATGAATTTCGCAATTATCTGATGATGGTAGGTGTCCACATCCTAGCAACAGCCTCCCAGTTGGAAATCATTAAGTATGGGATGAGCTGGGAGGTGCGGGAACGTGAAGACAGGCTGGTACTGTCTTCACCCCCTCTTAAAACTCCTAAGGTGGAGAAGAGAAAGACGTCTTGGTGGAATGCGTAGGTGTTAAGATGACTGGTATGATGGAAGTTACTCTTGTCTGAGATTAGAGCTTGATTGTCCTTGGCACTGCACGCGGACCGTAAAACAGTCCCTGCCTCGACAGTCCTCATAAACTAGTAGGCTGGGGGGTGCTCATGGGATTGCACAGGCTAAATCATTTGGGCTAAGGAAGACATTTGCCGTATGATCCACAAACCACTTTATCCAGAGTGCATCATGTGGATCATGGCCTTGGTGTCAGACTCTCAACTGGTGTAATTGGGTATAGCCTCCCTGAAGCCAATGCCACTGAAGCTTGTACTAGCTCTGAGCTCTTGCTCTGGCCCTTGAAGCACAGAACCCTGGGAGAAGGAAATCCCAGACTGGCATCCCGTGTCATAATGGAACGGGCTCTTGGCACAATGCTTCCGAGGGGAGGAAAAGATGGGTCTGGATTTTTGCGCTCCCAAGAATCAAGCCCCTGGGAGTAGAGGAATTTGGGTTGGTTGGAATTTAATACTATGGTTTTCTGTTTTGGGAGTAGACAGGAAATGGGATTTCCATTGTGTTGCTCACCTTAACCATCCTGGAGTTTTGCATCGCAGTTGCTTCCGTGTATCTTTGGTGCCGGGTGACTCGCTCCAACTCAAATGAGGTGAGTGTTTCCATCATATCTGTGGTTGGAAAGGAAGGTGAGATGTTTGCGTCTGATGCGCTTGATTCTTGCTGAGGAGAACATCCATAAGGCAGGCCACAGTTTGGGGGCTGGGAGTAAGGAGGTAATATATATGAGAGCCAGGTGCATAGGATAATATTCCTGAAGGGGTCATTGGAATGACGAGCAAGATGGTGGCGGTTATGACGGCAATACAGGTGGGGAGCTGATCCAAAGGCACACTGAAGCCTGTTGAAAGGGTTCCATCAGGACTTCGATGGAATCTGGATCAGGCCGTTATTTGATGTATTTTAGCTTATAGCCCACCCTTCCCCAACAGCTTAGAGCAAATAGCAAAGCATATATATATATTAAAAAACATGTATAAGATAAAACTAGCTTTAAACCCCAACTGTATATAAAAAAAAATCCCATTTAAAAACACCCCCCCAAATCCTATTCCTGTCCCTGCCTGACCAAATAAAGGGGCGAGGAAGGTATTGACATTTCAGGTACAGGCTGACATTTTTTTTCTGTTTTCCAGGCCATATTGATTGTGCCAAATACCAACAGGACGGATCTCGAGGCTCCCTCTGTAGAAGCATCCCTCACCCACCCGCCAAATTATGATGATGTGATTTACGATCCTAAGGATGAGTCTGAGTAGCTAGGGTTCCGAGGGATGAACCCGTATGGAAAAATTGCCCCCCGCAGCAATAGCAGCTCCTTTGAGGAGTACAAGCTGACCTCCGCCTGCATGAGAATTACTGCCAATATCCTAACCCCCAAGTCAGTGAGTCCAAAGGAGCCCCATCTCCCCCATCTCTGGTAGAATCTCGGTCCTGCGTGTTGCCCTAGGCTGAGATGGAAGAGCATGCTGCCTGATCTGCCTTAGGCCAGGAGGTGAAACCTGTCTTCCTCCTCCCTCCCTGCAGCCATTCATGGGACTAGTTCTGAATCTGGCAATAGGGTTAACCGCTGCCTGCTGTAGGGATCGGAGAACAGTCAGGGGCCCCCAGTGGGGAACATGCAACAGTATTGCATTGAAGCAACAGTCATTGCTGCGTCCGTGCCCTGCTTCAGTGAAAAACCTGACATGGGGGAATGGGAAGGGGAAACTATCTGGGATGCTCCTCCGCCCAAGGCACTGAGTCTGGGAAGCTGGGTTGGGGCAGCCTGAATGCTTTAACTTGCCTCTGGCCACTCAAGGCCCAGAGGGACCTTGAGTTTGCTGGGACCAGCCTAGTAGTGACCCTTCTAACGCCTGGAATGCCGTGGCAGAGTCTCCGCACAGGGCTGGGTTCAAATCCCACCATGTTGAGAGTTGCATGTGAAGATGTGCCAGTCAGGCAGCCATTTGCAATGCACAACAAGAGCAACAATGCTTATTGGTCCTACAAATCTCAGTAACAATGCTGCACACTCCTGAGCCCACTGTCCACCTATACACAAATACAGAGCATTCTTGGAAGCACCCTTGCTTGGGCAGGGGTCTCTTCCGCTAGGGTGTTCACCGGGGGAAACCAGTCACAACCCATTTGTCATGGTGTAGCTCAGGGATGGGAGGGCCCGCATGCTATTTCTGGGCTCACTTCCCACTTTCCATCCTCCCTGTTACGGCTTCCCCCATGTCCTCCCCTATGCCACCCACCTTCCTTTCTTTGCCTGGCACAAAGAGCGAACGCAGATGCTTTTTCTCAGGCTCTCCTCACTCTTATCTGGGCCACGGAGCTTGAAGCAGTTTTTAAAGGGGACTGTGTCAGGGTCCAAGTTCCCCACCCCTGGTGAAACTAGTGCATTGGGTCTGCCTACAGCTGTGACTCAGTCCTTCTCTGTCACTGGCCTTGCCGTGGGCACTGACAGGCCGATCTGGGCTATCGTTGAGCACATTGAGAAAGAGTAACAAATCATGGGCCGCTTTCACACCCTTCTACCCTCCAGCTCACCAATTCCAATCAACCTAATCACTGCCCTCGGACGGCTTGGTGTCCCAGGAGAAATGACTCTCTTAGCAGTGGTCATAGAATCACAGGGCCCAAAATTACCTCAAAGATTGTCTAATCTAACCTCCCGCACGGAGGCACGGATTGTTATGCCTAAGCCATCCCTGACGGATGTTTATCCAGCCTCCTTTTGTAAGAACACTGAATTGTCAATGCTTGCACTATTTGGCTTCCGTGATAGGCCTCAATTTATATCACACAGCTTCCCTCCATCCCTGGCTTGCTGCTGAGCTGAGGAGCAAGCCAGGGAGTAAAGGACATGGGTCCCCATTCCTACATTCTCAAGCAAAACTGGAGAGTAGAGTTGCCCCTCCTCGCCGTTTGACTCCCAAGATTCCAATTTTGCCAGTGGGAGTCTCAGGATCAACCCACAAGCGCTGGCAACCCCTACTGGTAGAGCCATGTTAGATAAGAAAGTGGGTGGCTTCAAAATCAATATCGCTGCCCCAAGCAGGAGGCCAGCTTCATTTCCCTGAGTTTCCAGCCAATCCAAGGCCATTGGGTGTGACTTTTCGCATCTTGTATAAGTAACCGGGTTGTTTGGGGGGACTTTTCATTAAAGTATTGGGACGGGCTGAGTGGTGTGACCCTTTCCATTGACTTCTAAGTGGACCTTGGATCAGGTCTTTTAAGAGCACATCTTCATAGGGAAATTTCTATTGGCTATAAAACGCCTACCTGTAAAACAGGGATTATTACTGCACTTAAGATGACTGTCTAGTGATCAGACTCTGGTAGCTGTATGTTTGGTCTCTTCTAAGACGAACTGAGATTTCTATAGCCTTTCTGCATCTGACTAACTCTTTCTATGTTTGGTTGTGCTTTTTAAAAAAATAAATAAATAAATAAAACACCTATTTGAAACTTTTGCATTTCTGACCTTTCGGTGGTCTGTGCCCTCTACTGACAAGATGCACCCTCATCCACCCCCAGTCACGCTTCTCGGGGGAATCTGACTCCCGACTCAGCCTTCCTCTGCGCTGAAAGCAAGCAGGTCCCCCGGGAGAGTGTTAAATGCCATCCTGGGAATTCTTCTGACAGAGATTGGTTAGTGGCTGGCAGGGTTCCCTGCACAGCTGTAATCTCTGACCTCCTGGCTTGCAGCTACAGATAAAGCAATTCCAATCTAATTAGAGATGATCACTCAGTAAGTCAGTTTAGGCTGCTCCAATCCAGTTTCCCAAATTGGCACTGTCTAGCCTTATTCCCAGCACTGCATTCCAGACGTTTCCCACCCCAATTCCTTCCGTCTCTTCAAAACCTCCACCCTGGCCCACACTTTCTATAGAAAGTAACATTTGTTTGCCTGGAGACAAATCCTCTCTTCTAGATAAGCAGCATTCCTATGTAACAACTGTGTGATGATAACAGCCGTGGCCAATAGGATGCTTGTGTCCTTTCTCCCTATCCCATAGTTCTAGTGGCGGCATTATTGTTTAGCCCCACCTGTAAGACACAACGTCAGAGGCTGAGTTAGCAGGATAAGGACCTTTGACAAAGCCAAGCAGGAAGCAGCAAACCAAACCAGATGCAGTATTAGGAAGCGGAGGTCAAGAAACAGGAAAGAGGTGCCCGGGATCAGAGCTGGAGTCAGCGCAGGAGCAGGTGGAGAAATCAAGGACAGGCTGGGGAGTGGGACCAAGACAGACCAGGGAGCAGGACAGACAGGAAGACACGCTGAAGTGGGCAGGCAGGAAGCAGACAGCGGACAGGAAAGACTCCCTGCAGGAGGCAGACAGGAAAAGATGAGCAAGCTCAAGGGCAGGTACAAGGGTGAGCTCAAAGGCAAGTCCAGGAGCAGTCGGAACCAAAGCAGGAAGAGGCAGAACGATCAGTTGATCCACCGAGCTTTCTGTGGCTTCAAGCTAGGAATGTGGAAGGCAGGGGGCAAATTGTGTGTTTCTGATTTCTGGTTCCAGCGCCAATTGTTGTGGTTTTAGTTTGTCTCTCAGAATTTTGGGACCTTCTTACAGGGAAAAAAATCTAATAGTTACTACAGTTGGTTGGGAAGCAAGCAAGCAGGGGGGGCGGGGTGGGGGAATATAGCTCTGTGTGTGTGTGTGTGTGTGTACACATGCACAGGTGGTAACCCTACAATCAATAGCGAAGGACCTGCCCCAAGGTCTCCCCACTATGGAATGCAATATGCCCACACTTGGAGGACATATTAGGTCTAAAGTTACACATGCAACCTCAGATTGCCCTCTGGGGGCTTTATCCGGACACTCCCACGATGCAAGAGCTGTTTCTGGTGGTGCGGGGGCTGGTTAGTCCGGCCTCCCTCTGCCTGGATGGGGACTTGTCCCGGGCCTGCTGTGAGGAGTTTGTCACNACAGGAAAGAAACCTGCCAACTTCTCATCCTTGCTGCTATTCATACCCTAGCCTGTGTGTGGAAGTCTGAGCAAGGCCCTATGAAACGAGATTGGATTAACAGGCTATGGTACGTTATAACTATGGAGAAGATCTCGGTGGAATTAAAGGATGAACTGGAGAGGGGTTTTTTTGCAATCTGGAATCCATGCTAGCCCATTATTACTGGCTCAGGACTTACCACCACTTCTGTGGAGTCTGTCTATTTAACAGAACTATAGTTACCCTACACCCTCTTTTTCATACCTGATTTTTAATATTGTATCATAATGTCAACAGTTAATCCATTTTTGCTGTGGGTTTTTTTGTACTTGTTTATTTTAAATAAATTAAAATTAATTTTAAAAAAGAACCTTGGAACAGGCATGGCTTCTAATAAAAAAAATAATAAAAAAAACCAGCAAAGGACCTTCGTACCCAGCAAGCTCCAGAGCACCAGGCAGGGAGAGCCCAGGCCTTTGCCCCAACCCAGGCAGGGGGATCCCATTCGGTAATGTCATTACACAAGGATCCAGGTCTCTGAGTGCAGTTTCGCCTCCGGCTGCCTGCGGAAGCAGGCCAAGCCCCTGAACCACAAAACATTCAAAAATTAAAAGTAAACTTAAATCAAAACACAGTCCACTCCTATAGATCACCATTGTCGGGGCTAAGCTTCCCTCTGACCAGCCCATGCCTAGGAAAGATGCCTAGGAAAGATGCTCAAACTGCTAGACCAACAATTAAAAACATCATATTTTAAGGGGAAATTAAGAGGCACTAACGTATACCTGAAAATTGCAGGGGGATATTTGTGTTTCTAATGTGGAAGCCTTGTGTTTATTTGTGTTTTGGCTGAACTCGACCACACAGTCCTACTTCAAGTCAGCCTTATGTATAGCCGGCAGGCCAGCAGGAAACGGGGGGCATGGGTCAGTGCTGAGGAGGAACGTGGCCTGACCAGCATAGGACAGGCCTACACCAACACAATACATCCAGGGCCCAAGCTAAGGCATGGTAGTGATATTGAATTAGGCACTGGCTAGGAACCCTAAGATTGCCAATTCAAGGTCTAGGTCCTGACAACACACCAGGTGATCAGAAACAGCCGACAACAGGGGGGGATGATCAAGAAGTAGCACTAAGTAACAGGCCAGGTAGTCAATCCAAAGAATCAGGGACCAGGGCTGGAGTGCAGGTGGGCGTTAAGCTGTAGGAGAGACTCAGGGTATTTTCAGACGTTACGGGCTGAATCCACCCGTCCTTTAGGCCTGCCAGCGCCATCATGCTGGGGAATCTCAGCGTGGGCGGGGTTGCGTGACGTGCAGCCGCACAACCCCGCCCCCCAGGCCCCGCCCTCCGTGCTTCCTCGGCCGCCCGCCCTCGGGGAGACAGGCAGGCGCAGCGGTCAATCAGGCCACTGCGCCCGATCCCGTATCGCAGTCAGGGTCACGATCCGGGATGGGCCAAGGTAACACACGTTACTTTTGGCCCATTCCGAATCGTGGCCAATCTAACCACGGTTCTGGACCTCCGGCCGGAGGTCCAGAACCGTGGTTAGATTGACCATGGGTCCAGGCCTCAGGGCCGGACCTGTCTCTTATACACATCTAGATGTGTATAAGACAACAGCTTAGAGCAAATAGCAAAGCATATATATATATTAAAAAACATGTATAAGATAAAACTAGCTTTAAACCCCAACTGTATATAAAAAAAAATCCCATTTAAAAACACCCCCCCAAATCCTATTCCTGTCCCTGCCTGACCAAATAAAGGGGCGAGGAAGGTATTGACATTTCAGGTACAGGCTGACATTTTTTTTCTGTTTTCCAGGCCATATTGATTGTGCCAAATACCAACAGGACGGATCTCGAGGCTCCCTCTGTAGAAGCATCCCTCACCCACCCGCCAAATTATGATGATGTGATTTACGATCCTAAGGATGAGTCTGAGTAGCTAGGGTTCCGAGGGATGAACCCGTATGGAAAAATTGCCCCCCGCAGCAATAGCAGCTCCTTTGAGGAGTACAAGCTGACCTCCGCCTGCATGAGAATTACTGCCAATATCCTAACCCCCAAGTCAGTGAGTCCAAAGGAGCCCCATCTCCCCCATCTCTGGTAGAATCTCGGTCCTGCGTGTTGCCCTAGGCTGAGATGGAAGAGCATGCTGCCTGATCTGCCTTAGGCCAGGAGGTGAAACCTGTCTTCCTCCTCCCTCCCTGCAGCCATTCATGGGACTAGTTCTGAATCTGGCAATAGGGTTAACCGCTGCCTGCTGTAGGGATCGGAGAACAGTCAGGGGCCCCCAGTGGGGAACATGCAACAGTATTGCATTGAAGCAACAGTCATTGCTGCGTCCGTGCCCTGCTTCAGTGAAAAACCTGACATGGGGGAATGGGAAGGGGAAACTATCTGGGATGCTCCTCCGCCCAAGGCACTGAGTCTGGGAAGCTGGGTTGGGGCAGCCTGAATGCTTTAACTTGCCTCTGGCCACTCAAGGCCCAGAGGGACCTTGAGTTTGCTGGGACCAGCCTAGTAGTGACCCTTCTAACGCCTGGAATGCCGTGGCAGAGTCTCCGCACAGGGCTGGGTTCAAATCCCACCATGTTGAGAGTTGCATGTGAAGATGTGCCAGTCAGGCAGCCATTTGCAATGCACAACAAGAGCAACAATGCTTATTGGTCCTACAAATCTCAGTAACAATGCTGCACACTCCTGAGCCCACTGTCCACCTATACACAAATACAGAGCATTCTTGGAAGCACCCTTGCTTGGGCAGGGGTCTCTTCCGCTAGGGTGTTCACCGGGGGAAACCAGTCACAACCCATTTGTCATGGTGTAGCTCAGGGATGGGAGGGCCCGCATGCTATTTCTGGGCTCACTTCCCACTTTCCATCCTCCCTGTTACGGCTTCCCCCATGTCCTCCCCTATGCCACCCACCTTCCTTTCTTTGCCTGGCACAAAGAGCGAACGCAGATGCTTTTTCTCAGGCTCTCCTCACTCTTATCTGGGCCACGGAGCTTGAAGCAGTTTTTAAAGGGGACTGTGTCAGGGTCCAAGTTCCCCACCCCTGGTGAAACTAGTGCATTGGGTCTGCCTACAGCTGTGACTCAGTCCTTCTCTGTCACTGGCCTTGCCGTGGGCACTGACAGGCCGATCTGGGCTATCGTTGAGCACATTGAGAAAGAGTAACAAATCATGGGCCGCTTTCACACCCTTCTACCCTCCAGCTCACCAATTCCAATCAACCTAATCACTGCCCTCGGACGGCTTGGTGTCCCAGGAGAAATGACTCTCTTAGCAGTGGTCATAGAATCACAGGGCCCAAAATTACCTCAAAGATTGTCTAATCTAACCTCCCGCACGGAGGCACGGATTGTTATGCCTAAGCCATCCCTGACGGATGTTTATCCAGCCTCCTTTTGTAAGAACACTGAATTGTCAATGCTTGCACTATTTGGCTTCCGTGATAGGCCTCAATTTATATCACACAGCTTCCCTCCATCCCTGGCTTGCTGCTGAGCTGAGGAGCAAGCCAGGGAGTAAAGGACATGGGTCCCCATTCCTACATTCTCAAGCAAAACTGGAGAGTAGAGTTGCCCCTCCTCGCCGTTTGACTCCCAAGATTCCAATTTTGCCAGTGGGAGTCTCAGGATCAACCCACAAGCGCTGGCAACCCCTACTGGTAGAGCCATGTTAGATAAGAAAGTGGGTGGCTTCAAAATCAATATCGCTGCCCCAAGCAGGAGGCCAGCTTCATTTCCCTGAGTTTCCAGCCAATCCAAGGCCATTGGGTGTGACTTTTCGCATCTTGTATAAGTAACCGGGTTGTTTGGGGGGACTTTTCATTAAAGTATTGGGACGGGCTGAGTGGTGTGACCCTTTCCATTGACTTCTAAGTGGACCTTGGATCAGGTCTTTTAAGAGCACATCTTCATAGGGAAATTTCTATTGGCTATAAAACGCCTACCTGTAAAACAGGGATTATTACTGCACTTAAGATGACTGTCTAGTGATCAGACTCTGGTAGCTGTATGTTTGGTCTCTTCTAAGACGAACTGAGATTTCTATAGCCTTTCTGCATCTGACTAACTCTTTCTATGTTTGGTTGTGCTTTTTAAAAAAATAAATAAATAAATAAAACACCTATTTGAAACTTTTGCATTTCTGACCTTTCGGTGGTCTGTGCCCTCTACTGACAAGATGCACCCTCATCCACCCCCAGTCACGCTTCTCGGGGGAATCTGACTCCCGACTCAGCCTTCCTCTGCGCTGAAAGCAAGCAGGTCCCCCGGGAGAGTGTTAAATGCCATCCTGGGAATTCTTCTGACAGAGATTGGTTAGTGGCTGGCAGGGTTCCCTGCACAGCTGTAATCTCTGACCTCCTGGCTTGCAGCTACAGATAAAGCAATTCCAATCTAATTAGAGATGATCACTCAGTAAGTCAGTTTAGGCTGCTCCAATCCAGTTTCCCAAATTGGCACTGTCTAGCCTTATTCCCAGCACTGCATTCCAGACGTTTCCCACCCCAATTCCTTCCGTCTCTTCAAAACCTCCACCCTGGCCCACACTTTCTATAGAAAGTAACATTTGTTTGCCTGGAGACAAATCCTCTCTTCTAGATAAGCAGCATTCCTATGTAACAACTGTGTGATGATAACAGCCGTGGCCAATAGGATGCTTGTGTCCTTTCTCCCTATCCCATAGTTCTAGTGGCGGCATTATTGTTTAGCCCCACCTGTAAGACACAACGTCAGAGGCTGAGTTAGCAGGATAAGGACCTTTGACAAAGCCAAGCAGGAAGCAGCAAACCAAACCAGATGCAGTATTAGGAAGCGGAGGTCAAGAAACAGGAAAGAGGTGCCCGGGATCAGAGCTGGAGTCAGCGCAGGAGCAGGTGGAGAAATCAAGGACAGGCTGGGGAGTGGGACCAAGACAGACCAGGGAGCAGGACAGACAGGAAGACACGCTGAAGTGGGCAGGCAGGAAGCAGACAGCGGACAGGAAAGACTCCCTGCAGGAGGCAGACAGGAAAAGATGAGCAAGCTCAAGGGCAGGTACAAGGGTGAGCTCAAAGGCAAGTCCAGGAGCAGTCGGAACCAAAGCAGGAAGAGGCAGAACGATCAGTTGATCCACCGAGCTTTCTGTGGCTTCAAGCTAGGAATGTGGAAGGCAGGGGGCAAATTGTGTGTTTCTGATTTCTGGTTCCAGCGCCAATTGTTGTGGTTTTAGTTTGTCTCTCAGAATTTTGGGACCTTCTTACAGGGAAAAAAATCTAATAGTTACTACAGTTGGTTGGGAAGCAAGCAAGCAGGGGGGGCGGGGTGGGGGAATATAGCTCTGTGTGTGTGTGTGTGTGTGTACACATGCACAGGTGGTAACCCTACAATCAATAGCGAAGGACCTGCCCCAAGGTCTCCCCACTATGGAATGCAATATGCCCACACTTGGAGGACATATTAGGTCTAAAGTTACACATGCAACCTCAGATTGCCCTCTGGGGGCTTTATCCGGACACTCCCACGATGCAAGAGCTGTTTCTGGTGGTGCGGGGGCTGGTTAGTCCGGCCTCCCTCTGCCTGGATGGGGACTTGTCCCGGGCCTGCTGTGAGGAGTTTGTCACCTACTTCGCAGACANATGGTCACAGCACAGAATGAGGATATTTGGTTGACATTTCTGCTGGCCAATTGGCATCACAAACAGATCTTATACCACAGTGACACGTAAGAGAACCGTGGCATAGGTTCCTTCTCTGCATATGCTGTGCAGGAATATACAATTGGGACCCTTTATCACATCTTTCTGCTATTTGGCAGAGATGTTGATCCTGAAGGTGTGAGATACAGCCGTGTCAAATTTCATGTACACTGGTTGGACTATAAAAATGTTACAGTCAGACATACATGTGTTAGTTAATTGCTTATACCACCTGAACTCTTTATCCAATCCTTCTGAAAGTTGGCACAGATAGTAAACATGGGGAGGGGTATAAACGTACCAAGTGTCATCCACATTAGATGGGAGACAAAGAAGTTACAGCCACGAATGTATATGCAGACTTACACAATGAAAGCCTAACGTGTCCCCTTTGCTTTAACAAGGGCGCTGACAAATATTCCTATGCCAGGAGGGGGCCCAACACCTAGGGTTGCCACCTTTTGAAGTTTGACCCTGAGGCTCCCATAGGTCAAAACAGGAGTCTCGGGGTCAAACGGCAAAAGGTGGTAACCCTATCCATGACGAGGCCTGGACAGAGACAGAGGATGAGGTCTTGGAGCAAGGCACTGAGTAAGGACCTGAGCTGGCAGGTCTCTGGGTTTCCAAGACACTTCCTGTTTACCATGCCGGCTTTTGGGGGCAAACAGAATTCGACCAATCAAGAGAGCAGGGAGTCCTGGGCCTTTAGGGAGGTAGTGCCGGATTGGTGGGATCCCACAGACTCAGGTTTGATGCTAGGCTCTCAGCCCTGGGTTCAGACACCCCAGGAGCAGCACTGCCAGGCCAGCCGCTGTGCTAGAACTGATAAGAGTCCCACTCGAGCAAACAGGGACTCTCACCGATACTCATTGCTAAGCACGGCTGCTGTGCCGTCCCTACAGACCATAACACCATAAAAGGCCAGGCTGCCAGAAAGGACTGAGCTGAGCTGAGCTGACTCTCTGAAAAATCAGATCCCATTAGGTTGATCGTTTTTCCTGACGTGAAGCTGTGGCTGAATCCATACATTAAAGACAGAGTTGTGCCACCCTTGCTTTCCTCAAGGCGTGAGTACCTTACTGCCTGAGTAGCCCCAGGGACTGCAATCCCTAGAAGTGACCGAGCGGGCTGGAAACAGTCTGTCTGTTCACGGAGAGAATCTCGCTGGTGCAGCACGCTGCTTGCTCTCCCCATGTACATATGTTGTCCTATATTTAGTTGCTTATGTAACTTTCCCTCAGCTTCCGACTTGCTGCTTGACTGATAACAGCGTCAGTTTGCACAGTGAGCAGTGCTGCTGTATTGTACGACTGAGCTGCTCTGTGTTGCTACTGGCTCTCCGTTGCTTTAGTTACTGGTTCAATAGAGCCCCCATAGTCATTTTCACTGGAGCCTCCAGGATTCCCTATCCCTTCCTAATGAGCAACAGTAGCCAGAGGGTTAGATCCACAGCTGGTGTAAATCGCCTGCCTTGCTGCACTGACACCAAGAGAGACACAACAGTTTGTGCAAACTGAGGATCCGGCCTGCTTTTTTGTAGACAGCAACCAGTTCTTTTCTTTCCCCAAACTTATTTTTAAGCAAGCTCTTTCAGTGGATTTGCTGCTCTTACATTTACCCCAAATCCCTTGGGCTCCTTGAACTAGCTCCTTCCTTGGGTCACATGCCCAAGACCCTTTGTCTTGCCTGCGCCACGACTTGTACACGGTTAACTATAAATGGGTTTAAACTTAAGGCACTGATTTTCCTGAGGTCACTGATAATGCTTGAGATTGCTCATTGTTGTCCACACTGCACTTCCTCGCCTCGGTGGCTTGTGGCTGAGTGTGCCAGTGTTTAATCAGAGCACTCCTCTTAAACCAATACAAGAAATACAGCATGTGCACACATTTTTAAATGGTTTAAGCTGTACTGGTTTGGGATGAAGTTGGTTGAAGAATAGGCTTGCCAGCCACCGTGGGGTGGTTTTTTACCTGACACTCCCACCTGAGACTTCGCATCCACCTGAATGTTTGTCTGTCTTCTCCCCTGTCTCTCCCACTGTCCCCTCTCCCTGTTTCCCCCCTCCTTGTCGTTTAGATTGTAAGCCACGGGCAGGGACCGCGTCTATGTTCTGTACAGCGCCAGGCACATGCCCGGCGCTATATAAATGTTTATAATAATAATAGGCCAAAATGGAAGTGTCAGGTAAAAAACCCACCACAAGTGGGAACCCTGTTGCAGAACCAGCCTTACTAAACAGATTTAAGCCGCAAGTTAAAATAGGCTAAGAGAAAGATGTAGGTGAACTCTTGCACTGATTTAAACATGCCACCCAACGTTCCCAGCATGAAAGGACAGGCAGAAGACATGCCCCCTGGTAGCCACGTTCTTATGGTCCATGAACTCAAACTTCCCCAGTGCACAAACACTCCCGCTCCTGAGGCAATAAATTTAAAACCACCAGCCACACACCATAAAAACAATGAAACGCCAGCTGGAGATATGGACAACAGTGCAAAGAAGCTACACTTCAAAGACATACACTTATCGGGTGCAATGGGGCTGCAGGGAGTGACTATAGGAGGTCAATGGAGAAATGCAAGCAAAGAGAAACACAAACTCCAATGAGAGCTGGCTGAAATTACAGACCATCCATTTCCCTGTCATTCCACCTGTTCCCTATAACTCCCTAATTGACATTTCCCCAAGTTCCTTGTCATTGCACCCATTGCCCCTCCTTGTCATTCCCTCCCTCATCAATCCGCCCAGGCACCATTATCCCCTTGGAATCGTTCTATGCCCTCCTTTGTCATTCCCATATTTCTTAGGGCATTCTCTCCATTATTCCACCCAGTCCTTTGTCGTTTCAATTTGTTTCCCTTTGTCCCCTTCTTCTCATTTCACCCACTCCCTCTAGTCCTTCTTATTGCACACCGAGAACCTGGTCATTCCACCTATCCACCACGATCCTATCCTTATCACTCCACCCAGTCCCTCATAATTCCCTGTCTTTCTATGGCCCCCTCCTTGTTATTCCACCCATTCCCTATGATCCATTCCTTGTCATTCCACATTGTCTCCCCATTACCCTCTTCTTGTCATTGTAGCCATTCCCTCGTCATTCCACTTGCTCTCCAAAGCTTCCTTCTTGTCTGCCCACCTAGCCCTTTGTCATCCCACCAATGCAATTTTCAGTTGTCATTCCATATCATTCCTTTTAGTTTGTCCTCTGCTGGAGTGCTTTTTCTAGGAGGCAACCAGGAAAGAAATGCCTGAGAACTGAACTTCTGTCTCTCTGTTTCCTCAATACAAGTCTGCAATCCCCTGCAGGGGGATTGATCACCCCAAAACAGGACTGTTCAGACAGTTGGGAGGTAGGAGGGCCAGATCCAGCCATGTTCAGACTGTGCCACTTCACAAGACGCTGAGTGTTGGGGTCCTACTCAATTTCCCTGTGTGACCCCTTCGCTCAAACAAGCGCTGCCCTGTACCTTTTGATACCAGTGACTTTTCTTTGCTTTTGTGTCCAGTTGATTAATATTATAGGTAGTATAAACGGTTTTTAAAGATTATGGATTTTTTTGTTTAGTATTTCAGTATTTTGGGGTTTTTTGGTAAATGTTTTCAATTCCTTTTTGGCAGAGTGGGTGAAAACTGGTAGATTTTTGGAAGTTTACCCTCTGTCTCTGTTGAAGATAAATGTGAGTCCTGTATGTATAAGTATTATGGACAGTATATATATATGTATTTTAAAAAGACGGGTTCAGTTTTTTGCAATTGCTTCACTTTTCAATAAATAGGTTAATGCAAGTTCGGAGGGTGAGGAGGACAGTTAACTAAATATCAAGAAATATCCACCCATCACCCAGACATGAAGGCATTGCGGAAAACGGAGGTGCCTCCCTGCGTGGAGATGGGAGGAGATGGGTGTGCGCCCATGGGAACGGCCCCACATCCCTCTCCACCCACCATGCCACATGCCCCCCCACACCCCCCCCACACCCCCACGGGGCCCCTGGTCCATTTGAAAAGGCCTTATGGATGTTTCACAACAGAGCTCCCTTTCAGAAAGATATGATCATAAAGTTAGTCCTGATGAAGGTATCCAAAATGCATTGGCTACTTATAATTGTGTAGAATTATCTTTCTATGTAAGGCGAGTTGATACTGTTATCGATGATTTTTGAGAGTCTCTGTTTATTATATACCTTTGTGATTATAAACATCAAAATTGTATATTTTGTTCTTTGCTCTTTCCCAATTTGGGGTGTGTGTGTGTGTGTGTGTGTGTGTAAGTCTTATATAACACGTGATCAAAAGCATATTGTGTTATTTATCCTATTAAATTTGTGAATTTTCACAATGTTCTTATAGCCCTGTTTTAATAATTTATATTGTTATTGTTGATTTTAAATTGAATTTTATTGTATTGTTTTTATTGTTGGAAGCCGCCCCGGGCTGTTCGCAGGAGGGGGGGGGTACCAATTTATAAAATAAATACAAATAAATAAATAAATAAATAGTCCTTTGGCAGTACTTGTATATTTAGCTTATTATAGGACTATTGGTGGGTCCTTACTTCCATAGTTCATTTTGCTAACGTGGGGCAAATCGAGAGTTTCTGTCAAGGACAGAACACAGATAGAGCACCACGTTGCCGCTGTGTGTAAAAGTGCCCTCTGTTCTAAACATGTGTGTCACGGGTTGGGGGTCCGCATCCCCATTTTACCGGGTTTGAGTGACTCAGTTTCCCTCGCGTACAGTCCACTTGGATCAGTTTTCTCTCTCTGGCCGATTCAAGCCTGCCGCAGGGACAACTCCTTTGTCACTCAAGGGCCCGATCCTTCCCGTTTACAGACTCTTTACTCTCTGGGTTCGCAAGAGCTTGAGGGATCTTGTTGCTCACTTGTGTTTCCAATGTTAGACACAGACACCTCTTCATAAAGATAAGAAGTCAGTTTATTGATTACGTAAGCAAGATTGTTGATACAGAGTGGTTACTAGAAATCAAAGGTAAATATAACGCATTCCTAATCTATACTGGTTGAGTTCCTAAATAAGCATCTTACCCTACAAAGTCCATAAGTTCCTCTCAGTCCTTGATGTAAGCGACTGGGCCTTCTGCCTTAGAGTTGCTAAAGAGGAAAGTCCTGTCTCTCAGTTCATGGTTTCCAGCCTTGCTGGCTGCAAGATCGTGAGTGAGTTCCTGATAGTCACTGCCCCCTCTGGGGTACAACTCATATCCCCAGGAGGAAACTCCTCGTATCTTCTCGAAGCTTCTAGAATTCCTTTTGTTCCTTTTATCAGCTTTTCTGTGTTTCTTGCATGTAGGCAATGACTGCCTGCATTAGCATATTAAATGTCTCTAGCCATCCATCCATCTGGGGGGAATCAACAAACTGTCTTTCCATTTCCTGGAACTTGGTCACGTGTCACAGCTCTGATTTGGGTTTTACAGTTCTCAATTTTAACATTACATACATGTGAAACCTTTTGCTTTACATATTTACCAGACTTGTAGTCTACATGTAGGCCCGTGTTACACGTGTGTGACCCTATGTTCCTCCGTGACAATGTGTTCTCTGCCTGAATAAACTAGAGATAATGAGCCTTGTCTCCTTTTGTGAGTACTTTGAGATCTACAGTCGTACAGCACTATCAGCATGGTTTTCCACTAGCTTCTAATCAGCAGTTTCCAGTCTTGATTTAGGGTTCTTACCTAATGGACTAAAATTCTCCATAAACCACACAAGATGCCAAGCTTTTTCTTTCATTAGCTGTGTGCTGTGAGGAAATTTAATCAACATATAAGTTTTTATTTCACGTTGGGTTCCAATAATAATGCTAGTGGGTTCACAGCAATAATACAGACATGGTTTCAATACCACAAGTCAATAGGTTGTAAGGTTCTAAGGTGATGATATTGCTGGGGGAGGGAGGCAGCAACGCACCTCCACACCTGAAGATGACCCCTGCCCAGCTGCTGCCACCTCCTTTCAGACTGCAACAGTCACTGGGTGTTTTCATACGTGACGGTGGCCCGCTACACTTCGCTTTGACCCAGTTTAACACGCAGGCCACCGTCACGTCTGTTCCTGGCCACCAGACGTTAGCGTGGGCTAGACCCCAGCCTTGGTGGCAGCTAGCACGGAACGTGACTCAGTTAGGGTTAGTCTCCAAGACACAGCTGCGCTAGTCGCCACCACAGCTGGGATCTGGACGGCCAACCGGGTGTGGAGCAGGCTTTCACATTTGAAAGTCTGCTTTACTGGCCCTGGTCCAGAGGACTTTCCAGATCCAAGCACGATGGCGGTAGACACTGGCCACCTGCTAGGGGGAGGGGGGCTGAGTGCAGCATGGAGCGGACGCATGTCCATGCATCTCCCCACCCTCCCCAGTGGCCCGGCCCCCATCACATTAGTTCAAGGGGCAGGACCAGTCCTGTCCGCTGTGTGGACTCTCTGGACTGGACTTCCCAAGTGCCATCACCTTAGAAAGCTCCCACTGCCTGTTACATCCTCCAGGTCCAGCCCCCACCCACTGCTCCACTACACCCTAGCTCCATACCAGCTCTGGGGAGTGGAGAAGCTGTTGTAAAGCTTAATGTAGGAAAATTCTTAGCTAGAAGGGATGTGAATGAATACATTTATTGACATTTATTTTTAATTTGCTGTCACATGAGTACAACAAAAACGATACAGTGAAACAAATTACTCTTAAATCTATGCATTCAAATGAAATAAAACCAGCAGTTGAGTCGTTTATGAACAATAAATTCACAGAATCGAGCACCGGTAATCCGCCTAATTTCTTTCTAATTCTGGATGCCACAAGTGCAAAGAACAGCAGCAGATTTCATAACGCGATCGGGATTCAACTTCAGGCAGCTCGCCCTCACTCGGTCCCCCGCAGCCGACAAACACCGGGTAAGCACCGAGACTGCCGGACCTGGGTCTGATGAAAAAGAGAGATACAGTTGGGTGTCATCAGCATATTGATGACACCGTACGCCGAACCCTCTGACAACCTCCCCCAAAGGCTGCATAGACACGTTGAACAAGAGAGGCGACAAGATGGAACGTGACTCAGTTAGGGTTAGTCTCCAAGACACAGCCTGCACTAGTCGCCACCACAGCTGGGATCTGGACGGCCAACCGGGTGTGGAGCAGGCTCGTGGGACTCCACACGTGAGGCCCTGGGGAAAAGGTGAAGGAGTGGCACCATTCAAGGGCAGTCGCCCCCCACTCCGGCTTGGTCCCACAACTGAGTCACCAGCAACTCATGATCAACGGTATCAAATGTAGCCAAGAGATCTAACAGGATCAACAGGGTCGAACAACCCTGGTCCAGCTCTCGGGAGAGGTCATCAACCAAGGCCGCAAGCGCAGTATCAGTGCCATAACCCAGACAAAAAGCGCTCAGATCCCAGACTGCGAGGGATCTAGGAAACTGATTCAATCCAGATGCTCCTGAAGTTGACGAGCCCCCACCCGCTCAATAACCTTTCCTAAAAAGGGAAGGTTAGAGACTGGCCAATAGCTGGCCAGGACATCAACATCCAATGATAGGTTTTTTTAGCAGGGGCCGCACCACCACCTCCTTGAGGCAGTCTGGCACTCTGCCCTCCCTATGGGAGGCGTTGACTATATCCCGGCCAGCAACAGCCCCAACATCTCCCGCCTGGCCTTGACCAGCCAGGATGGGTACGGGTCCAGTTCACAATAAGTGTCTTGAACATCCTCCTCCGCATCAGAGGGTGACATGCACTGAAATTGATCCCATAAAGCAGAACAAGACGGGGCTTCAACTGCCTCTGGTTCACCCACTGTTAAAAATGCAGCATCGAAACTGTGGTGAATTTGAGTGATTTTATCCTCAAAAAAGTCCACAAATAAGTCACAGCAAGCATTGGATAACTCTGGATCCAGGCAGAGGACCAGCCCCCTCACCACCCGGAAAAGTTCAGCAGACGAGACTTAGCAGACGCAATGAGGGCAGCAAAGAAAGCCTTCTTTGCTGCCCGCGCCACCATGGCATAGGTACGTAACCAGACTCTACATCACAATCGGTCAGCTTCAGTACAAGAACGACACCACCATCGCTCTAACAGCTGCCCTTCTCACTTCATCCGCCGCAGAGCCTCCATGTACCACAGGGACCTGCGTTGTCAGTAATTCAGAAGCGGACACCTGGGAGCCATACGGCTGATGGCCTCCGTCAGCACAGAATTTAGCCTCACGTGCAAATATTGTCTCATCTAAAAGCGCCCCTTGTCTTGTTTCTAGCTCCAGCCCTTGTACCTTGCTCTTGACTCCAGACTCCCATTCTTGTTCCTAGCCCGAGTTTCCTAGCCCGAATTGTTCCTGCCCACCCGCCTGCCCAGGTGGTCTAGATCAAAGCCTCCCTTAGTCTGCCTGCCTTCTGCTCATGCTATGCTATGCTGCCTGCCTGCCCGCCCGCCCAGGTTGCAAAGCTTGAACCCTGCCTCAGTCTGCCTGCCTTCTGCTCATGCCATGCTGCCTGTCTGCCTACCCTGGAAACCCTGGGTGATGTGCACCACTGGTCTGGTAATCCCGCTGCTGCTGTCTGCTGGTCAATGGGTGCTCTGCCCTGGCCAATCCAAATGTGCCCATGCAATCCTGCTGCTGACATCTGCTGCTGTATGGGAGCTATTCCCTTGCAAATCCAACCATCCTGGCTACATGGGTGCTGTTTACAGGCAAATCCTGCTGCTGCTGTCTCTTCTGATCCACAGGTTCTGTACCTGGTCAATGAAAGGACTGCTGCTGCTACTGCCAATGCTGTCTCTGCCGTCTGTGCCATGGGTTCTGTACCCGGTCAATCCAATGTCTGCTGCTGCTACTGCCAATGCTGCCTCTGCCACGGGTTCTGTACCTGGTCAATCCAATGTCTACACCAGCTGCCAATGCTGCCTCTGGGAAAGCTAATGTCTGCTGCCAATGCTGCCTCTGCTGTCTGTGCCATGGGTTCTGCACCCCAGAAATATCCCCAGAATGCACTCCCCAATTTGAGAACCACTGGCCGTTGTGATCTGTGGCAGATCAGGGAAGAAAACCCAGGCCTCTAGAGTCCCAGATCAGTGCTCTAACGTCTGAACCACCTCTTATTGTGCATCATACAGCATCTAGAGAGAAAAAGCATCTCTCTCTGGATACAGCATCTAGTACACAGACGTAGACTTTGATCACAGCCTCTAGGTGCGACTGCAGTATAAACAATCATACTCAATTCTATTCTAGTTATGCTGAATAAACTCAATGTGCAATGAGCCTTGCTGTGCAGGACTGCTCCGTTATCTGCAAGCTCCTGGAGCTGATAAGCTAATCATCAGAAAAACGACTTCCCAATGGCACTCCTCCCACCAGCTCATTTTGCCAAGTGCTGTATTGCTTTAGCCATCTAAATTCACAGCCTGACATCAAAGCCAGACTCACTGCTTGTAATACACAACAGTAAACGTGGGGGGAAATGCCAGAGAGGTACTAAGTAAATGTGGATGGGGAGGAAGAGAGAGAACAAAAGAAAGTCCTTTGTGAATACATTACTGCAGGCAATTTCATTATCAGGCCCTTCTAAATCATGCCATGCATATCTCAGTCCTTTACCAACACTGGACTAGATCCAGGTCCACCAAAAGAAATTTGGGGACCTAGGGATCTCAGGCCCTTACCCTCCCAATATGCATCAGAACCTAACACTAGGCAATCAACAGGGAAATTTGGGGGGGGGGGGGGAAATAGTTTTATAAACCCAGGAAAATTCTCAGTGGCAACCTAAAAGGGGAACAGGTAATTTTCAAAGGCTAAAGCAGATCCTGGAGAGGTAACTGCCCAGGTAGTGCTGCACTTTCAATGCTCAGATCTTCAGCAGCTACAGATGTGTTGAGCACCCTTGGCCCCACTTCTCTGTGGCATGGGGACAGGAAACAACAGAGAAGCAAGTCACAGCAGTGGCCTGAAGACTGATTTGAGAAGGGCCTGGCAGACTGAGCACTTACTGTGCAAATCAAGACGTTTACCCTGCCCTGATCCTCAGCTAGAAGTCAGTAAAGTTTCACTGGGTTTACACCAGCTGAGGACCTGCCTCATTAAGTCCCACAGAGTCTTGCAGAGAGATGGGGAAGCATTTAAGTGCCCAAGGTCACACTGTAAAGAGGCTGAATGCACAAGAGCACTGCGAG
Source organism: Sphenodon punctatus (assembly GCA_003113815.1). Lineage (NCBI taxonomy): Eukaryota > Metazoa > Chordata > Lepidosauria > Sphenodontia > Sphenodontidae > Sphenodon > Sphenodon punctatus. The sequence continues at coordinate 44,540 of QEPC01003562.1, forward strand.
CCGTGTGCCCCAAACCCAGTTCCCCCACTCGTTCCTATACAGGTTCTTTCTTCTGTGAGCTGCAAGAACTGTAGCCCTCTGGGTTAGAACTGGGAAAGTTGAAATGCAGGACTATTCCAAAGCAGGAATTAGAACTGGGCTCTCTTGACTCCTGTCCCACAACTGGGCAATGCTGCCCACTCAAAGGCTGCTGAAAGCACATGTCCTGTTGGGCTGCCCTTGTTTAGCTCCAACTGTCAAGCAGAGTTAAACCTCTCAGGCTGCTGCCTGGGAAATTGAACTGCTTGGCAACAAAACCCCACTCCCAAATCCCCTGGATAAGCAACCCCAAGTCTTTTGGTAGGTAGATAGGTAAACTTTTATTGTTTGGCCATTGGCCATAACAAAATATGGAAACAAGTACAAATACAACACCGTAAAATGCAAAATAAAATATCACTTACACAATATACAACGTTCAGAAGATTTGGTATAATGGAAAAAAACCCCGATTATGCATATATTTGCCCTTAAGGTTATAATTTACCTTAACCTTCTTGGGGCTTATGGTGGTAGCATTTGACCCCTGGAGCTGGCTTGAGCTTACTTTGCTCGTTTAGTAGCGAGCCCTAAATTTAAATCATATTCGGCAAAGCAAAACAACTCAACAAGTCACGGCATAGGGCCTAAGAGGAAATCAGCACTAACAGCGTATAAACAACCACCAGTAAAATCAAAACGATGGGCTAGAACCCATGAGAACCAGTTACAATGTGAAATTCATTGCACAGATTGTCAAGGCCAGACAAATAGCCTTGACTACTAGACTCCTAGCCTTGACCAATAGACTCAAGCACCCCTCAGTTATTAACATCCACAGTTAACCAACTAGACATGGGGAAGGTCAGCTCTTTGTTTATAGCGTGCCGTACGTGCACAAAAAGCTGAGGCCACTCTGGAGTGAGGAGAGTCAGAACCATCCAGTAAATACTGTACAAGAAGGGTCATCGCTCCAGCTTCTGGGTACAAGTTTAACGTAAGGTCCAATATATTTCCTTCTCAAAGTGCTGAACTTAGCCCATTCCAGAAGCATATGTTTGATAGTTTCTATGGTTGACGTGTTGCAGTGGAGGCATAATCTCTCCTCCTTCGGAACATTCCGATATCTGCCCTCCAGGATCGCAGACAGGAATACACAACGCATCGAGGCCAAAGCCTTTCTATAAGGCCATTCCGGCCACTGGCTAATGTATTGAAGAGGGCCAACATTAGGAGTAACAAAAATATAATCCGGGGCGATTCTCTGAGAGGCCAGGGCAGCAAGCTCCCTCTGCTGATCCTGATCAAATACCCTTCTCTTGATCAGGGTTACAGCCCCTTTATACCTAATGGGATTAGACACTCTTTAGAAAACCCCAGTATGAATAATTCTAATTCTACTGAATCACTCCAGTGGTCACTGATGTTAGAACTTGCAGTAAATGACAGAAGTGATGATGATGAAGATAGAAAAACTACCACTTTCAGCCAGAATTTCAAGATAGCTATTAATGCCAAGGATCTAATAGATGTCACTGCTGTTTCGGTCCTCAAAAGCACGTGGGGGACACAAAGCGGTAAGCCCAAAATTGCACGCAGAAAGCAGTTCTGTATACTTCCAAACATATCTAGAAAGGGAAGCCCCCAGATAGTCACAGTGTACAACAGTTGCGTAATTACTTTAGCCTTAAAAAGGCGCAGGACCGGGCCTGTTAGCTTCCCTCCATGGGAATAAAAAAACCTCACAATGGTACTAGTCGTTTTCCGGGCCTGCGGTCTGGCTACTTCAAAATGGGAAGTCCAGTGGCAAGATGAAGAGAAAACCACGCCAAGATATTTATAAGATCGTACTTGTTCTATAACAATACTGTCAACTAGCCATCTGTATTGTCGGCGAGAACCGACAATACAGCAACCACAACCAGCACCTTGGTCTTGGCATAGTTAATGCTCAGGTTTTCCTGGTTGCAATAAAGGGAGAACCTACCCATACTTCGACGCAGACCCACTTGGGTCGTTGATAGCAATACTGTATCATTCGCGTAAAGAAGGATGGGTAGTCTCCTGGCACCCAGCTTCAGAACATGCATGTTGTTTTCTAACATAAAGGGAATCAGGTCATTAACGTAAAGATTGAACAGTGCAGGGGCTAGTATACAGCCCTGTCGAACTCCTCTGCAAAGTGGGATGTCATTAGAAATGGGGGCATTCCTAGCAGGACGCACCTGCAAAAAATTATCCTGGTGAAGTTTAACTATCAGAAATAGCAAGCGGCCATCAGTAGAGGACTCCCTTAGTTTCAACCAGAGGCATTCCCTGTCTGTGGTATCAAATGCTGCTTTAAGAGCTATGAAACAGCAAAACAGTGAGGCCTTCTTGGAATCCAACACATACCTGGCACACAGGTATTTAAGGGCATAGGCGTGGTCCAATGTAGATTGCCCTTCCCTAAATCTAGCTTGCTCAGGGTGGATGATATTATTATCATCCATCCAGGACTGCAGCTTAAGGAGAAGTTATTGCGCATACAGTTTCCCTATAATAGATAGCAAGCTAATCGGTCTGTAGTTTGCGAGATTACCCGCATCTCCTTTTTTAAAGATGGGCACCACCAGACTCTTTACCCATAGTTTGGGAATCGTTCCTGTTAAATTGATTGTCATGAATAGTGGAGCCAACAAAGCGGCCGACCAGTTGGCATCAAATTTTAGCAATTCTGGCAGTATATAATCGATTCCAGGGGCCTTACCGCCCTTCAACCCAGCTATAAGGTCGAGTAATTCCTGCGGTGCAACTGGCTGCCACTCCTGGAATCTATTATTAGGTTGAAGATCGATGCCCTCTGGCAAATTGTTTGCCGTAGCATATAGGGCCTCAAAATGGCGCTGCCATCTTTTCAGGGTAAGAGTACTCTTTTGGTCTGGGAGCCCCCCAGCTTAGCTCACACTATAAGAGACCAAAACCGAGTAGAGTCGTTGTTTAGAGCGGCTTGATGTAACTGGTGCCATTTCTGTTTTTGATAAGTATATTTCTTATCTCTTATAAGTAATAATAGGCCTTCCTACGACTCGACACTAAAAAGTTATTAGTCTCAGAAGGGAAGCTTTGCATCTTCCTTATAGCCTTCCTGAGTAACCTCTGTTCATTAACACAGGTTTTGTCGAACCATGAAAAGGAGGGGGGAGTGCTAAGGTTGCATCTTTTGTCTACCACCAGCAATGGCGAAAGCATCGAAATCAAGGTCCCAAAGGCCTCCACAGAATCCTGACCTGCTGCCTGAATCTGAGCATATAGAATCAAAGCTGGCTCAGAAGAGGTGAATGCTAAAAAAGCATTCCCCAGATCTGGAGACCATTCCTACGGCCAGGGCAGGTCGAGGGTTTATCCTGGTTCTGCTGACCAGAAACCTTCCGTGGTCTCAAGTCAGTACTATAAGGATCTGGGATTAGCAAAGCTAGCGGAGAATGCTTTGCTTTAACTACCGTAAGGACTTTCAGTTCCAAGGCATTAAACAAAAAGCTAGATGAAATTAGCAGGTAATCGATCACACTTGTACCCAGGACCGAGTGATTGTGAAGTTGCCCACCAAATCCCCAGGAAGAAGGCTGTTTAATACTACTAGATCTAAAGAGCTATGAAGTTGGGCCATCCTATAGGCCCTGGGGCTTTTCACTTGGTCCTTAGATGTACGGGTGTTGTTAAAAGGAGGTATTATCACCTCCTCAGGGTCTAAGGCTTCCAGGGTTTCTGCAGAATTACCTAATCGAATATTTGTATCACCCCCCATTATCAAGCTTGCCCTTGGAAATTTTAGATAGGCCTCTTGGACTGTTGTCACAACAAAAGGCCAAATGTCGTCAGTATAATATAAGGAGATGGCAGGAGGAACATAGGTATCAGCTAGAAGCAACTCCAGGTCATGTGGCAAAGCACAATGCCAGAGGGCAAAATAAGATCCAAAGTTTCCTATCAATGTAAGTGTAGCACCTAGGGGTTCTCCAATTAGTAGTGCCAACCCCCCCACTTGCCCGCCCTTTGTTGTATAGTGAAGTGGCTTTTAGACTTTTTACAACATAACCCAGTGGCAACTGATCTCCCCCATGGACCATGTCTCCTGCAACAGGAAAAGGTCATAATTGCTAAGAAGAAGTTGGAAGTCTGGATCCCAAACACGCTGTTTCCAGCCAAGTATGTTCCAGCTCACAACTTTTAAACAGCCACTTCCTGTCCATTCTGGTCAATCTGGAGGGCAGAGGGTCTCAGACTCCGAATTAGATCTAGTTGTCTGGGTGTTATTAATGGAGAGTCTCTCTAAGTTAGCCCGCGTACTTAGGCTCACTGTAGAGGACATCTCTAAGGGAGTCGAAATTCCCACTTTTGCTCCATTGAGGTCTTTAACTGGCTGAATCGGGACAATATAAATTGGAGTGCCATCCTGAGGTATTATTATTAACAAACAAACATTTATATAGCGCCAGCAGTGTACCTGGCACTTTACAAAGTAATAAAATAGACACGGTCCCTGCCCCTAGGGCT
>QEPC01003562.1:49193-59362 GCA_003113815.1 Sphenodon punctatus
GCAGGAAGGCCAAGCCCCAGGAGAGTCGTGGTGTCCTCAAGCGATGACAGCCGAGGATGCTGGGAGCGTATGCAGACGAGCTGCAACCTCACCAGTATCTTTTCCAGTATCATATCCTCCTGCAAAAGGCCCCCTCCATTACTATTAACTAAATTTACTCTAGGCATATTTTCCACTACCGGGTGGCTTGCCAGCGTTATTTGTTCAGAATCCTTGGACAGACAGCTCTCCTAGCCAATATTAGCAATAGGCATGAGAGAGTTAGCTGAGGCAGCTAATCCCAAAGAATTAGGGGCATAGTTTACCGGAAAGGGCCCCTGCTTCTGCCTTTCTTTGTCCTCTTCTAACTGCACGTACAACTTTTCCATTTGCTTAATAAGGGATTTTTGATCTAGGGCGCTATTAATCTGCGGTGCCTGCAAAGCACATTCTTCAGCCTTCAAGGGACAAATTGACTGTCTCTGGGTTGGTTGGCTTTCAACTTCCATCTCTAATTCATTTGTTAAATCAATAAGATTGTCCTTACGAGATGGAAGTGAGATCTGCTTTACTTTGCCCCTGGCTTGATCCGTTTGAACTTCTAAATCTGGCTTTAATTTTTGAGGTGCTTTGTTCTTAATTAGCTGGCAAGATCTAGGCGGGGTTAAATTCCCTGGGGAATGTATTGAGTTATCCCTAGGGTTAGTACTATATGCTCTAGAAAAGAAGACGTTCATAGTCCTTAAGGTCCGAGCTTGTTGGAATAGATCAGCTCCCACAACAAGGTTGTTAAATAATACATTAATCAGCCAGCGGTTCTTACTTATACACAGGTGGTCAATATTAATAATATCACGCCTTGTCACTGGCTTTTTTAACAGCAGTCTCAGGTGTTCTGCTACATCCAAATCTGTATTCCAGAAAGGAAGCTGCTCTGATGGTAATACAGTAAAAATCACATTCAGAGGCAGGCAGGAATAACTTGCCGGGTTTACGCCTGCAACTTCCTGATCCAAAGGCAAAGGCTGGGGCTTGACCGCTGTTCATTGGGCAATAATGCCACCAGCCAGCCGTGTGTCAGACAAAAGGGGAGAAGTAACAGCCACCCTCCCCTTTGCGAGGGGGAATGAGGATTGGACCAAGGTAGACAAAGCCCCCACCTCTGCACTTAACATATTAATTTGCTCAAACAAGAATTGGACAGTCTTAGCTGTAAGCTGGACATGCTCTGCTAAACAAGAGGGCAAACTCACCACCTCAGTCCCTGGTGCCACCCCCCTGAGGAGATGGAAGATCACAAACTCCATTCGGTGATTCAGTAAAGGGAGAAGAAGGCGGCTGCTGTTCAAAACATCTCCACAAGACTCAAGTAACGAGGCAGCACAAAAAGCACCATAAATTTGGGACTCCTGGGGGCAGAAGGCAGAGGTGGAAGAGGTTAAATAGGAGAGGGTGAAGGAGCAGCTGGCACTGGCAGGGACTGGGGGTGCCACTGTCAGTTTCACAACCGACCTGAGGTCCAGCCGGAACGCTCGACACGCTTACCTGCCGGTGACGGCTCACTGGTGGGAGGAGCCAGAGTTGGCATTGGACAGTGGCAGGAGGGGTCCTGAAGCAGGGTATAGGTGGGCCCTGCTTCAGGCACAAGTCATGGACATCCCCCACACCTCAAGGAACCTTGAGGCAGGCCTGAACGCCTTGAAGCAGGCCTGAACGCCTGGTGCACCGTTCACCTGGGGGTGTGTGGTGACGGATAATGCAGCTAATATAGTGAGGGCTGTCTGCGAAGCGGAGTTTACCAGCATCCCTTGCGCCGCCCACCACACAGTCACAAGCAAGCACCCAACCAGCCAACCATCAAACACACACCAGCCAGCCATGGCACACACACACTCTCTCTCTCACACACACACACACAAGGTCGCACGCATTCAAACTTCCTGTTTCCGGCTTCCGACACGATCACAAGACCACGTGGTTTCGGCCAAAACCGAAACCGAACGGCCGAAGCTGAACTCGGCGGCTGAACTGAACGACTGAACCGACGATCGAACCGAACTCGGCGACCGAACCCGAACCGCAGCCTGTTCGCACATCCCTAGCGAAAACCCTACCTTATCTATTGAGGACCAAATGAAATTATTGCTGGCAGCTTCAGACATGCACCTTACCAAAGCAGTCTCCTTCCTCCTGCTGTGGAAAAAAGGATCAAAGCCAATCAGGGCAAATAATTTAATTTGGGCTGTTAAGCTTACTGCCGTATATTAGTGAATTCTGACTGTGATGCTAGTTAAATGTTGATCTCTTTACTTCTGGTGTTTATGCAGAGATGTTATGTCATCGCTAGGAACCATTCACTAGAGGCACAACCTTAAAATTCTACAAATGATAGCTTTTGGTTCTTGTTTTACGAAGCTTTACATATTTTTCTTTCCTGGTTTTCATGTTCAAATCGCTCCATGACCAAGCTCCCCCTTACCTCTCGGACCTAATCTCCCTACGCACTCCTGCACGCGCTCTCCGCTCTTCCTCTGTCCCCTCCCTCCCTCTCCCTCGTTTCTCCTGCTCACCTAACTGCCTTCGACCCTTCTCCCTCGCTGCCCCCCATGCCTGGAACTCCCTCCCTGCCCACATCCGCCTTGCCCCCTCCCTCCACTCCTTCAAATCCCTCCTCAAGACCCACCTTTTCCTTGCTGCCTTTCCCAATGCCTGCTAGTCTTTCCCCGTACACTTACTGTCGGCCGTCCTCTGCAGACTGCTGCCACCAACCTCTTTGTAACCAAGCCAAGCACACGCACCTGAGACTTCACATCCGCCTGAATGTTTGTTTGTCTTCTCCCCTGTCTCTCCCACTGTCCCCTCTCCCTGTGTCCCCCCCTTTGTCTTTTAGATTGTAAGTCACCGGCAAGGACCGCGTCTAATTCTATGTTCTGTACAGCACCAGGTCACATGACTGGCGCTATATAAATGTTTATAATAATAATAATAAATAATAATAATATTCGTTTATTGTAATCATTTTGTTTTATCATTAGATGATAGAGTATCTCTCCTCTGATGTTAAGGAAGACTTATTGCTTATTTCTTGTATTTATACCAATTTTAAAAATTGTTCTTCAGTCCTTCTTTGGAGTGAAGATTGATTCTGTTTTGTCGATCGAACCTTTGTGTATGATCATGGGTGTGTTTTGGTATGGAGTTTCATTCAACTATGCATGTTTTATATTGTTTTTGGATTTAGAATTTTGTATCTATTTTTTTTTTTTAATCCTATGTTGTAATAGCATAACTGCTGGGAACAATAAGCTAAACTAAACTAAACTAGGGGGATATTCATTGATCGACTGCCTACAAATAGTACTATGGAGGGCGGCTCGGCTGGGAGTGCACCCAAGCCAAAAAAAATATTTTGAACCACAAATTGTGAAATCGCCAATGTGGATAAAGAGATAGCTGAGCCAGTTATGGATTGCACCCCCGCAGGTTTGCCCAGGGAAATTACTAGAAATCACAAAATTAGGGGGATCTGAGCATGCGCACAGCATAGCAGTCGCGGTAACGCGGAGCTCCCTCGCTAACCCCCGCAAAAATTGCATCAAACTTACAACGTGCCCCCAAAATGGGCAAAAAAAGGCAAATCAATGACAGGGGGCAACAAAAGACTTTTTAAAAACGAAAAGCAATCGCAACTGGAGAAGTTTTACCCCCGAAACGAGAAGGGAGGCCCACAAGCCCCTGCAGCGGAACCGATAAGAAAGATGGCCGACACAATAATGCAGACAGAGGGGGAGAGGGAAATGGCTGCCGGCTCAGAGTTATTAGAATTAATAAAAGGACTGCGGGAAGATTTAGGAGCAGCAGCGCAGGCCAGGGAGAAACTAGCCACTGAAATACAGAGGCTCCATACAGCAAATGATCTGAACTTTAAGAAACTGGAGAGACTCTTGAAACGTATGGATATGGCTGAGACCAGGATTTCAAGTATAGAGGACCACTCGTTAGACAACGAGGACCAAATTAAGAAAACGAAGGACACGGTCGAACTACTCCTAGAAAAAACAGAGGACCTTGAAAACCGGTCCAGATGCTCTAACTTGAGCTTCACAGGGCTCCCAGAGGGACCAGAGAAGGGAGACCCTAGAAAATTAATAAGAGAGCTAATTCAAAAAACTATTCCCAGAAGAAATAGACCTGCATCAAACCAAAATAGAAAGAGCGCATAGAACAGCAAGGCAGACACCACGACAGAATGAAAACCTCCGCACAATCATAGCAAAATTCCTGGATTTCCAGGACAAAGAGAAAATCCTGAGGCCGTCCAGAGGTCAAAAATCCCTGGAATTTCAAGGAAAAGCAATAAGAATCTTTCCTGACTATTCGGCAGCAACAGTTTCTAAGCGAAAGAGATGGGGAAAGTACTTCATCATTCTCCGCGAAAGAAGGCTGCAACCCCAGCTGCTATTCCCTGCTCGCATGGAGAGGCGAGCGCAGGCTCTTCCTAGATCCAGATGAGTTAGAAATCTTTTTAAAGGACAACCAGGAAACCTGAAGGTGAACAAAAGGGTCTGGGGAGAGGTATAAACTGTAAGAGAACACCATGTCAGTAGAGAAATGATTGTTATAAGGGATGAAAATAAGCTGGAAATCAAGGAATAGTCTATAAGAGAGTATAAATTTTGATGTTGGGGAAGAAATGTTATGAAAGTAGAGAATCTCAATATAATTGTAAAGAATGAGAGGGTAAAAAGATATTTGGAAAAATGATAATATAATTGAACATAAAGCCTGGTATTAAATAAGAAATGTTACATGTTACTAAGATGCAAAAGGACAGCAAGGGAGAAATTTATCTCCCTCACAATAATGGAGGCTTTTAGCTACCATGGCTATGGGGGGATGGAGGGAGCTAACCAGGGAGATAACTGCGATGGATGTTCAGGCCTCTATGAAGGACTGAAAGGGTAGGGAGGAAGGAGAGAGAAAAGATGGGGAAAGGAGAAAAAAAGCTCAAAACCCAAACTTAAAATGGTTAAGGGATGGGGGGAATAGTTGGGGAAAGGGGAAAGTTTGAAGTTATGGGTCTTTATGCTAAAGTAAGAAAAGGACTAGGCTGTCTCTGAGATATAGAAACAACAAAAAAACCAAAAACAAAAATAGAGCAAAATATGGAAAGACTTAAAACACTTACCTGGAATGTCAGAGATCTCAACGAACCGGTGAAACGACGATGGGTCAAAGAACTACTCTGGGAGGTGGGTTGTGAAGTCTTTTTCCTTCAGGAAACGCACGTGCTGAAGAAAGGCTTATTCAGGCTCAGGAACAAAAAATGTGGTCATTTATATACAGCATGCGCTCCTAAAAAGAAAGCGGGAGTCATGATAGGAATTAGAGCAGGAATAGAATTCAAAGCAGGAACAATATACAAGGATATTGAGGGTAGATACCTCAGTAACAGGAGTATTAAAAGGAGAAAAAGTATCGCTAGTAAATGTGTACGCGCCAAATCAGGACACCCTGGCCTTCCTACAGAGCAAAATGCACGAGATCAGGAACAGAGCAGAGGCGAGGATTATTATACAAGGAGACCTTGATGCCCCGGTTACATGGAGGGACCACTCAGGAAATAAAACCTTAAAGGGCTGGCAAAGTAAACCAGAACACTTGCTTAAAGAAAATGACTTAGTAGAAACTTAACACAGAGGGACTACACTCATACTCAATACCCCATACATTTTTCTCTAAAATAGATCATGTACTATGCACCAGTAATAAGTCTAAAAGAATTGCCAAAACATATATAAAACAACAAGCTATCTCAGACCATCATGGGATAACAATAATATTTAATTGGAGAAAGGGGACAGCAACTCAGAGTAGAAATAGTTGGCAGATGGATAGATCCCTCTGTCATAATAAACTGTTCTGTGAAAAAATACAAGAAGATGTTAAAGATTATTTTGAGCTGAACAAAGGCTCAGTAAATTCATGGAACAGTGTGTGGGAAGCAGCAAAGACAGTGACATGGGGAAATATAATCTCGATAGGAGCAGCAATAAAGAAAAAGCAAAGAGAAACCCTGAAAGAACTATACCAACAACTACAAATAACAGAGCTCAGGCAAAAACAAAACCCCTCAATTAAAACACACAAAGAACTGTTAAAAATTAGAGAAGCCATAAATACAGAAGAAGAAAAAAACAGCTAAAAAACTAAAGACAATTAGAGCCAAACATTTTGAACAGAACAACAAATCAGGGAAAATCCTAGCAAGAATGGTAAAAAAACAAACAAGTAAACACACCATTGAGGTAATTAACAAAAAAGATGGCTCTAGCATGACAGACCTTGAAGAGATAAAGGACGGATTTAAAAGATTTTTTGAAGAACTATACACCACCACAAAACCACAATTAAAGGAGATTGATAACTTTTAAAATAAATATGAGCTCCTCAAGCTAAACGTAGTCCAACGTAGAGGCCCCAATCAGCATAGAAGAAGTGCAAGCAGTTATTGCGCCCCCCCCTAAAAATAAAGCTGTAGGCCCTGATGGTCTCCCAGGGGAGTTTTATCAAAGTTTTGACAAAGAATTAGCAGCTCCATTAGCGGAACTGTTCAATCACTCCCTACGAGAAGGAAGATTGGTACCTTCCTTCTATGAAGCAAGAATAATGGTAATACCAAAACCAGGGAGAGACCCCCAAAATGTGGAAGTTATAGACCAATTTCACTGTTACACAGTGACTATAAGATATTTACCAAGTGCCTGGCCAACCGTCTGGCCGCAGTAATAGGCCACGTGATACACAAAGACCAAGTGGGTTTCATCCCAGGGCGACTGGGAACAGACAATATCCAGAAAGCGGTAAATATTACCCATCATTTGATAAATCCACAGGAAATCAAGCAATAATCTTATCCACAGACGCAGACAAAGCCTTTGACAGGGCGGAGCCGTTGTTTTTGCTCCAAATTATGAAAACCATGAGATTTGGAGGTAAATTTTTAAAATGGACTAAAATTATATATCAGAAACCAGTTTCCAGACTCCAAATCAATAATAGCACCACAGAGCCTTTTAATTTAACCAGGGGGACAAGGCAGGGCTGTCTACTCTCGCCCCTACTCTTTGATCTAATATTAGAGGACCTGGCCGTCACAATCAGGCAAGACAATAGCATCAAAGGAGTGACAATAGGTAAGTCCCAACACAAATTAGCCCTCTTCGCTGATGACATGTTGCTTTTAATTAGTGACCCTCTGGAGTCCATTCCAGCTTTAACCAAAACAATAAAAGAATTTGGCAAAATATCAGGCTACCAGATAAACTTTGAAAAATCCCACACATTTATCAATGACAGAAAGAGAGAGTGAAAGGAACAGTTAAAAGGCAAAATCCCATTCCAGATACAAGAGGGAAAAATTAAATACCTGGGTGTTAACTTGACGAAAGACCTGAAAGATCTTTACAAAGGTAATTTCCCAGGGATACTACAGAAAGTACGAAAGGAAGCCGGGGGCTGGACAGACCTGGCTTGTAGCTGGATGGGCAAGATGAACCTGTTTAAAATGGTAATTTTACCAAAAATATTGTATCCCATGATGGTGTTGCCCATCAAACTACCTGAACCCTTCTTCAAAGAAATAAACAAACTAGTAACAGAAGTTTTATGGTCCAAAGGGAGACCCAAAGTAAAAGGAGAGAACCTTATTAGAACTAAAGAGGCGGGGTGGTGGTGTCTCAACCTGCCAGGCCTCAGACTATATCACAAGGCCGCAACACTCAGTGCCCTACAACCTTGGTACCAGAAATCAGACCAACAGGAGTGGGTGCAAATCGAAATGCATGTATTAGGAATAGACATATTTCAACATTACTTACTAGACAGGAGGCAGATAGAAGGAGTACAGTGGAAATGCCATCCCTTTGCGTGGAGTGCGCGGGAAAGCTGGCTTCAAGTAATGAACAAAACTAAAAGTAAACTAGGTAAATCCCCATACTCCCCAATCAATCTGTTAAGCCTCGAAGCACACCGCACAGCAGAAGGGATCAGAAAACAATTTATCCAAAAACAATTTAAAAGGGTAGGTCAATTATGTGAAAAAGGAGAGAGAATGTCAAAAGAGCAACTAGAGGCACTTATGCAGGAAAAAGTAAATCCATTTCAGTACGTGCAAGAGATCTGGTATAAAAAGGATCATTGCTACATTAAGGCCTGGAAGCGAGAACTAAGGAAACAATTCAGACCACCAAAACCAAGAACTTGGGTATTTTCAGACGATACGCGGGCCGTTGGCCCCGTACCGGCACCAACGGCTTCGTTCCCCGCCGGGGTCACCCCGTAACGGCACAACAGACTTGCCGGGGGGATCCCGGCGGGGAAAGTGGGAGGGGCCGGGGCCGCACGGCGCAACGTGCGGCCGCGCGGCCCTGCCCCCTCCACACACCCCGCCGCCCGCCCTCCGAGGAGACGGGCGGGCGGCGGGGCCAATGCGGCCGCCGCGTCCGGCCGATCGTGCCACGGCCCGGGATCCCGCCGGGGATCCCGGGCCGTGGCATGCGGCCAGATGTTACTTTTCCTTGGCCACGGCCCGGGGTCCGTTTGACCACGCTTCCCGGGACCTTCCCCCGGCTAGCCCGGGAAGCGTGGTTCAAACAAACCCCATGTGGGGATTGACCGTGGCCAACATCTGGTGCGCCGCGAACAGACGTACGGGACACGGTGACCACAGGTGGGTATTCACCGTGGTTCACCGTGTTCACGTAACGTCTGAAATCACCCCTTATCATGCACTGCAATGGGTGTGTGCCACCTTGTTGGAAGCAAAAGAAACACAGGTCAAATTGACCTTACGATACTACCTAACACCCTCACAATTGAAACACCTCAATAAAGGTAACACAGGAAGATGCTGGCGAGGGTGTGAAGAGGAGGGGACCCCATTGCACTGCTGGTGGACATGCGGGAAAGTCCAAGGTTTGTGGAAAACTGTCTGGGCGTATATGGAGGCCGTAGCTGGATTTATAATCCCCTTTCGACCAGAAATTGCACTTCTGGGAGTGCAGTGTACCCTGAGCAAACTGTTATGACAAAAGTAAAACCGAAGTGGGTCATTTTTTGTTTAGCAGCATTAAATGTAATAGCCAGGAATTGGAAAACGGAAACAAACATCACTGAAGGAGAATGGCTAAACAGACTCTGGTTCGTGTTCTCGATGGAGAGATTGCTGGCCATGTTACATGGTAAAGTAGAAAGACTATATGCCAGCTGGTATCAATGCCTACAACAGATGGAGGATAAACCTCTGAATGAGGACGAACGCTCTGACATGTTTGATTTCTACATTTAAAGACAGCAAGTAGAGACAAAGAAAAAGACGACAGCAATATCAAGACCCAGAAGCTTAAAACTTTGTAGTCAGCTTGACTAGCAACTGAGTAGTTTGGAATTCAGCAGTTGACTGGACTTAAAGAGTTATTTGTTAAAAACACTAATACGTAAATGAAAAATGGTGAAAGTAAGCGTGTAACATCGCAGAGTGGTTTATGTACTAAATGAAAAGCCAATAAAAATATCATATACAAAAAAAAAAGAAATCACAAAATTAAAAAAGATTTAGCGAGCCTAGAAATAGACAATAATCAGTTTGATTTTTTAATTGATGCCTGGGTGTAAACGTAAATAAGATGAGGAGTTTGCGGCCGAGTATGATGCCCTCTCAGTAATGGAACAGGATCTTGTCCTTCAGCACATGGATAGTCTCTACAAGAAATTAAGGAAAAATACCATGGACTTTAGTGCCCCAGAAGTATCTAATAATAGTCATCCAAAAGTAAGTATCCAGAGGCTGGCCCATTCTTCTTCAGCAAAGCAGGTAGTTTCGGGTCCCCTCTCTTCTCCCCTGTTACAGGGGCAACAAAATCCTCAATTAATAGGCCAAGGTTTCACGTCTAAATGACTTACTGCCCTGTTACAGTAGTCACGTGATACAAGGAATATTTTATCTTTTTTATCGTGGAATGTTGCAGGATGGTAATCCTGTAAAACTAATGTTAATTATTATTATTATTATTATTAACAAACATTTATATAGCGCCAGCAGTGTACCTGGCACTTTACAAAGTAATAAAATAGACACGGTCCCTGCCCCTAGGGCTTACAATCTGAGAGACAGGAGCTGGGGGAGAGAC
>QEPC01003562.1:61390-72530 GCA_003113815.1 Sphenodon punctatus
CAAGCTGCCACCCTAGCCTCGGGACCCACCGTGATGGGTCTGGGGCCGTCATTCATCTCACAATCTGAAGTCATTCCACCGCAAATCATAAGCAGCCACTCCAACCCCAGCACCCGCCGTCTGGGTGCCGGGGCCATGTTCTGGCAGGGAGGGCTATGGCCAATACCTACAAGCTGCCACCCTAGTCCCAGGACCCACCGTGATGGGTCTGGGGCCATCTTCATCGCACGCTGCAATGTCATTCCACCGCTCAGAGAAGTTGCCACTCCTGACCCGGCACCTGCCATCTGGGTGCCGGGGCCAAGTTACTGGCAGGGAGGGCTGTGGCCAGGAAAGAGAGAGAGAGAAAGTCCACCCACTGCTTGTCCACCCATAAGTTTGTTATGGGTTTTATTTAATTTATTTGTTTGTTTTGTGGTATTGCAGTGTTTTGGGGCTTGTTGTTGCACCTCATCCTTGTTTTAGTTTTATAAGTTGTGAAATGCAGTACGTGATTTTTGAAGTATTGCTCTGATCCCTGTCAGCCACCCTTTCTGGTTCCCAGAAAGGAACTGCATTGCGCAGTTGGTAAAAACATGTCAGATGGGCTTGACCATGCTCATATTGATGTTAAGACAGGTATAGTCAGGAAAGTTTTGGTATGGCACACTATCCCTTTCCCAATGTCCGAATGTTGTTTTAATTAATAGACAGTGTTTTAATCATTGGTATAGTTATTTAGTCATTTGTTATAGTATTAATGATCTTATGCTGAATAATTTAAACAGTCATAACAGCTTTGCAAGTGGGGTAGTGCCCCCTGCTGCGCAAAGTCCATGCCAAAATGGTGTTCACCTCATCCTGTACTTTCAGTGCACGGTCAGTACTGAATGATGTGACCCAATCACACTGCCATGAAACACCCTTTTGGTAAAGAAGTGATGGTAAAGACCCCGCCCACACACTCATGAACCAAAGATGTATCAAACATTCTCTGTTACAATACCAATTTTATGTCATGATTTCCAATTCTCACCATTATTCAAATAATCATGTTGTATTTTCTATTGAACCACCTCATGTAATCTACACACCAATTTTTCTAGACTTGGCAGTTGCTTTTGTAATTTTTTATGATACGGTTTAACCATATCACAGCGGGGAAAGTAGTGATAGAATATAGTTTTATTGATATCTTATGTTCTCCTGGTCTGGACAAAGGTAGCCAGACTTAACTTTGGTCAAGCAAACGCAGAGAGCAGAGAGAGGGTCCAGAACAGACAACAGGCCTGAGATTGTGATGGAATTCAAGCTGAAGAGACTCAACACATAGATAAGGCCCCATCAGCATACTGACAGAGGGACAAAGGCACAGCCAGACAAGTATCTTCTCCTGGCACCGCCACACATGCTTTAAAAAGCATCCTGCTGAACACCTGGAGTTGACAAATGAAACTCATTGTGAACAGACAAGTGGGACATTTGCAACTCTGCTACTGACTTCCAGGTCAGGAAAGAACAATCAAGGAAAGATAAAGATGCTAATATGCTCAGGACCCTTCCTCCCAGGAAGATGCTCTTTTGATGTGCTGAAGACATATGTGATGTCACCATGACATGGCATCTTGCTGTTACTGACTGGTACCTCAGAACTGTATAAAGGACCTGGTCATACAACATGACTTTGGGTGGGGGCTTGTAGTCACCAATTTAGTGAATCACGTGGTTTCACTCCCTTCCACACCTTGCATACATGGATCACAACTTATCTTCGCTCTCCAGCAGCTCTACTCTCCAGTACCAAAGGGCCCTCTCTCAGTCTTTTCCCTGAATCAGTCGGCGTGCTTCCAGGATTTGGCCAGTCACAGGACACGTAAGATATCTTTATCTGGGGACTATCTGTATAATACTGTGTGTGTAGTNGGGGGGGGGTGATTTTAATCCCCCGCCCATTTATTTATTTATTTTCTAGCCCTGTTTTATGTGATATGTTTAGATGATGTTTTTATATTTGTATTTTAAGTGAATTTTAATATTTTATTGTGTTGTTAGCCGCCCCGAGCTGCATTGCAGGAGGGGGCGGGATATAAATCCGTAAAATAAATAAATAAATATAAATAAATCATAGTCTCTTGAAAAGACTTGTACCTGGCTTGGACATCAAAGCCGTGAGATACGCTGATGAATCTGGATTGGGCCTCAGGGTAAGGGACAGTTAGGGAATCTCAGTGTATCTTAGAATGCGGGTACTTTATATTTGATTTATTGACTTGTACTATCTGATTAACAGCCTTGTACTTGTATGTACTCAATATATGTTTTATAACCAAGCCTAGCGTGCTTCTGTGTTTATTTGGCCTTGGGGGGGGGTTCATTAGAGGGGCACTCTATCTAGGTGAGAGCCTAAACTAACCTTTTTCATATAAGATAACCCCACTGAGAAGTCTTCCAATCTACAGGTGGCCAGAGAAGGTTCTCTGCGTTACGGTTGGCTGGGAGATCAAAGGGAGGTGTTTCTGGAAGTTGCAGACCTCTGAAAGCTCCCTGATTGCAGTGAAGGTTTTCTGATCACGTGGGAACCCACGCGGGCACAGGCAACTGGGTTGCGGCTGGCCTGGTGGGCATATAGGGAACAGCCTCTAAAGGGAGTGAGGGCCCCAACCTTGTGACACAGAGAGAGGAGGGTGGATGCAGGTGCTGGAGGAGTGCACAGGGAGGAGGGTGGATGCAGGTGCGGGAGGGGTGCAGAGGGAACAGGGTGGATGCAGGTGCTGGAGGGGTGCAGAGGGAGGAGGGTGGATGCAGGTGCTGGAGAGGTGCAGAGGGAGGAAGGTGGATGCAGGGCCTGAAGGGGTGCAGAGGAAACAAGGTGGATGCAGGTGCTGGAGGGGTGCAGAGGGAGGAGGGTGGATTTAGGGCCTGGAGGAGTGCAGAGGGAAATTCAGGTTACTTACCAGTAACTGAGTTCTTCGAGAGAGCTCCGCGTATTCTCACTAATGGCTAAACCTGCCTGCCTGCGCAGCAGCTGGTCCGGAACGCTATGTCAGCAGTTGCTAGGCAGAACCCACCCCTTCTGTTCTCCAACAGGCTGTCCAAATTCTACCCTGCCTGGCACAGAATAACTAAAGACAGATGGGTGCAAGACATAATCAGAAATGGATACACCATCCAATTCGAGGTTCTACCCCACCCCAAACCTCCGCCCCTCTCCATCAATACCTTGCACTCTGAGGTGCTGCTAAAAGAGGTCACAGCACTCTTAGTCAAGGGGACCATTGAGGAGGTCCCACCCTCAAGAGTTAATGAAGGCTTCTATTCCCGCTACTTCACTGTGCCAAAGAGGGATGGAGGGCTGAGACCTATTCTCGATCTCAGGGACCTGAACATATTCATCTGAAAGCTCAAATTCAGGATGGTCACCCTTTCCTCCGTCCTCCCCGCCTTGCGGAGAAATAGCTGGCTCGCCTCTCTCGACCTTCAGGACGTGTATTTTCACATCTCAATACACCCCGCTCACAGACGTTTCTTGCGTTTTGTTGTCGGCGGACGCCACTTCCAATACGCTATCCTGCCATTCGGCCTCTCCACCGCCCCGAGGGTGTTTTCCAAGTGCATTGCTGTGGTGGCCGCAGCCCTACGACGCCAGGGTGTCCAGTTCTACCCATACCTAGACGACTGGTTCCTGGTAGACAAATTCAGAAGCACCCTTTGCCGGGACATAGACACTACAACTCAGCTTCTCCACGATCTTGGCCTTATTGTCAACTGCGACAAGTCAGCCCTCACCCCGTCCAGGGTGCTACCTTTCATCGGCACTGTCCTAGACACTCCAAGGGCACAGACTTTTCTCCCGAAAGACAGGTCTTGGGCTATCCAGAAAGCCATCAGCGGCCTGAGAGTCAGACCCACTAGGCCCTCACGCTTCTACCTCAGCCTCCTAGGGATGATGGCAGCGTCCACTGCAGTGACGCCCTTTGCTCACCTCAGGATGCGCCCGCTCCAACGCTGGGTCAATTCTGGACACATCCCCATTCTCCATCCCCTCTCACACAGACTAACTGCCCCAGATCACATTGTCCAGTCTCTGCAATGGTGGGAGAAACGACACCATGTTCAAGCAGGCATGCCATTCCAGAGCCCAGATCCAATGGTGACAATCACGACAGATGCATCCCTGTCCGGATGGGGGGCCCATCTCAAAGACCTCACAGCCCAGGGCACATGGCCCGCAGAGGACATGGATCTTCACATCAACGTACTAGAGCTGAAAGCGGTGCACTGGGCCCTAAAGCCATTCGCATTACTCATACATGGATGCACGGTGCAGATCGCCACAGACAGCGTATCAGCGATGTGGTACATCAACCGGCAGGGGGGAGTAAGATCTCCAACCCTATCGGAAGAAGCAGAACTTCTCTGGGAGTGGTGCATCATCCACAAGGTAACACCTGTCGCCATACACCTTGCGGGATCCTCGAATGTGCTGGCGTACAAACTCTGCTGAGTCCAAAGCGACCACCACGAATGGAGCCTCCACCTGGACATGGCCAAGATGCTCGTCAACAAATGGGATTACCCAGCAACAGATCTCTTTGCGACGGGAGACAACACGAAAGCCCCAGAGTACTGCAGCAGAGCAGGACACGACCCGGGATCCCTCTGCAACACCTTCCAGCTCCGGTGGTCCAGGAAGCTCCTGTATGCCTTCCCACCCCTCCCGTTAGTCCAGAGAGTCCTCTACAAGGCTGTGAGGGACAGGCCACACATGATCCTGATTGCACCCAACTGGCCGCGCCAACCACGGTACACAATTCTTCGTCAAGAAGCAATGCAAGTAATCCACGTCCCCAAGCGCCTGGATTTCCTCTCTCTGAACAATGGCACAGTGCACCTCTCGGCCTGGCTCCTACGCCCATGAGCTTGGGCTTCTCCGCAGAGATTGCCTCTATTCTCCAGAAATCCAGAAAAGACTCCACNGCTCCTACGCCCATGAGCTTGGGCTTCTCCGCAGAGATTGCCTCTATTCTCCAGAAATCCAGAAAAGACTCCACGAGTGCCACGTACAGAGTTAAGTGGAGACGCTTCTCCGTGTGGTTGGAGAATAACGGTGTACCTACTCCAGAGGTCACAATACATGACCTCAATGGGACTTGGTCATGGTGCTTCTTGCTCTAACACACACCCCCTTTGAACCAATGGCGACCTGCTCTCTCACCCACTTCTCAATGAAGGTCACGCTCCTAGTGGCCCTCATCTCTGCGAGGAGGGTCAACGAACTCTCGGCCCTCAGAGCCTCCAGACCCTTCCTCCACTTCCATCGAGACAAAGAGGACCTTAGAACAGACTGGTCCTTTGCCCCGAAAGTGATCTCCGAGTTCCACGTCAACCAGGTTATCTCCCTACCTGTTTTCTTTCCCAAGCCTCACTCTTCCCCAGAGGAGGCCGCGCTCCATACCCTCAACCTTCGAAGGGCCCTCCTGTTCTATCTTTCCAGAACCAGACCCTTCCGGTTGTCAGACTCCCTGTTCATCTCTTATGGTGGCAAGCATGTTGGGGTTCCCGTTACATCCCAGAGACTATCCAAATGGATCCTTGAGTGCATCCAAGTGGCCTACCATAGTATGCAGGTTACCCCTCCTGAGGGACTTAGAGCACACTCCACCAGAGCAGTGGCGACTTCTGTGGCCAATTTTCATTTTGTTCCTATAGACCTAGTATGCAAAGCCGTGACGTGGCTGCCCAACAGGACGCAGCCGTGGGGAGAGCTGTACTATCCTCTGTTCTCTAATGAATCTGCACTAGCTCTAGTTTTGTGTTTATATTCTGATAATTTCCCCCTTAGGGAGTTACACTTGGGCCCCTCGCCCACAGAATTGTTAAGAGTTGAGGTTTACCTGGTAACATATTACCAGACTGTTTCTCCTGTTTGCAAGAGGTCTATGAAACACCTTGATGAGATCACTCATCATGTTTTGTTACTAATAAATATGTTCTTTGCCTCGTACCCTCCTCCTTGTTTCATTTCTACTGCTTATCAGTCTCCCATTAGTGAGAATCGTGGTGCTCCTCGAAGAGGAAATTCAGCTTACTTACCAGTAACTGAGTTCTTCGAGAGAGCTCTGTGTATTCTCACGACCCGCCATCCTTTCCCTCTACTCGGCTGGCTGGTAGTGGCTGGAAGGAACTGAGATGGGTAGGCTCCACCCTCCCCTTTTATCCCCTCTCCTCTCACGAGAGCAAAATCCATTGCTCAGAGGAGGGTGAAGCTGTCTCTCTCGACCTGGGAGCGGCTAAACCCGCGACCGGGGTCGGATACCCCCTGGAGGTGGGGCATTTATGTAACAGTTTGACCCACTGCAGAAAATTACCTCTAAAGCTCATATGTTCCATTGTTTTGATCAGAAATAAATATTCCAAACGGTCAAAAGCTTTCTCTGCATCTAGGGAGATTATTGCCACCAGTGTTTTGTCTTGTGTTATCTTGTACAGCACATTAGTAACCTTCCTAACATTATCAATTCCCATCCTGCCCCCTATGAACCCCATTTGATCTGGTGAGATCAGATCTTTAATACGCAATTGCAGCCTGTCAGCCAGAATTTTAGTGAAGATCTTCAAGTCTGTGTTGAGTAAGGATATGGGGCGATATCCCTGCACATTCTTCTAAATTTTTCCCACTTTTAGGGCATAGTGTGATATTGGCCTCGTAAAAAGATGGAACTAAGCTTCTTTGTAGGCATGGGCGAACAGATCGCGGTTCGTGTTCGGCCGTTCGGTTCGGCCGCGATCGGTTCGTGTGTTCGCGTTCGGCCGTTCGGTTCGGCCGCGTTCGGTTCGTGTGTTCGTGTTCGGTCGTTCGGTCGTACCTCGCGTTCGTGTTCGCCCGTTCGGTTCGGCCGTTCGTGTGTCGGCCGTTCGTGTTCGGTTGTTCGGGCAGGTCGTACGTTCGTGTTCGGCCGTTCGGTTCGTTCGCCATCGGGTTGTGCGTTCGTGTTCGGTCGTTCGGTGTTCGGGTGGTTCGCGCGTTCGCGTTCGGCCGTTCGGCCCGAAAAAAACAATGTTTTTTAATATATAATTTTTTAAAAAAAATTTATTGAATTTTTTTATCAAATATTTATATCTCTATATCTACACTAATAACTAACTAACTACCTAACTAATAAATGTATTCTAAATGCTATGAATAACTCCAACAAACCCTAAAGCTGAATCACAGAAAACAGTAAACTCTATCTATCAGTAAACCTTAAACTAAACTACTCAAACAAAAATGTATCGACCTAATCCTATCTATCTACCTATGAATTGAATATATGGGATGGGGGTTAGGGGGGCAATCACAAACAAGACAAGGAGGGGTACAAAACTGAAATGAAACCTAAATCAATCTATAAATTAATAATATATACTACTACTCTAATGAATCAAAAAAACAGGGGAAGGGAATGGGGAGGGAATATTCAATGGAGGGGGGAGGGAAGGAGGAAGATTGAAGATTGAACACAGGGAGGGATAAAAACAAAAAATAACAACTAAATCTATCAAAGCTAATGTAAATAAATGAGAATATGGGGGTAGATGGGTTGGATGGGTGAAATAGGAGGAGGATGGCAATGGATTGGGGAGCTGGAAAATGCTGGGTGAGGGAGCCTTCTGAAACGCCTGCTGCTCAGGAACAGTGACTAGCTCAGAAGGTATTGGGAAGGGGGGAGGCAGACAGTTTTGTTTCTTGCTGCGCCCGCCTCAAATCAGCCCCATTGGCTCCGTGCAGCCTAGCCCGTGGCCAATCATAGACTGCCAAGCCAGTGGTCTGAGGCGAAAAGAGATGGTGATTCATCAGGCTGGCTGCTACTCCAAGCCACTCTCCACCCTCCACCCCTGGTGCCTGGAAGTCTGCTCCTAGCTGAGTCAAATGACTTCCCCCTCCCTGCTACATTTGGCCTTCCAGTGACCTGACAGAAGACCATGTTTTAGCCACCCGAACACAACCGAACGCGATTCGAATTGAACGAACTGTTCGGCCATTTCGTAGTTCGGTGTTCGGTTCCGTTCGGTGTGTTCGGCCATTTCGTAGTTCGGTGTTCGGTTCGGTTCGGTGTGTTCACCATTTCGGTGTTCGGTGTTCAGTCCGTTCGGTGCGTTCATGTTCATGTTCGGTTGTCCGAACAGGCCGAGTTCGGGCCGAACACTGAACTACCGAACCGCGTTCGCCCATCCCTACTTCTTTGCGATATAAACATTCTAAACACAGACTCCAAGACCAGGGTTATTTCCTTATTATAGATTTTATAAAATTCTATGGGGTATCCGTCCGGTCCTGGGGCCTTATTTGATGGCAGATTCTTTATTGTTCCCGCTATTTCCTCTTGTGTTATTAGAGCGTTCAGGTAAGACCTTTGCGCATCCTCTAGTTGCGGGATATTTAATTTCTCTAAAAATTCCTGTATAGCTTTTTCAGATGGTTGGGTGGACTGGTAAAGGTCTGCATAAAACTGAACAAACCTCTCCTTTAATTTGGCCCCCGTCAGGTTAGTATGTCCTGATTTATCTCTGATGTGCGAGATATGTTTTTCCCCCCTCAGTTTTTTAAACTATGCAGGCTAGCGTTTTATCTGCCTTGATTGCTCTTTCAAAATAGAATTGTTTAGGGTATCGCAGTTTACCAATTATAGGCTCTGTAGTCATAGCATCTATCATTCCCCTCAATTCTCCTATTTCCTTCCCTCTTTTCTTTGTTGGTTTTGACTTTTGTATCTTCTGTAGGGCAGATAGTTTTAGTTGCAACTTCCTAATTTCTTTATTCTTTTCCCTCCATTTATGTGCAGCGACTGAGATATAGGATCCTTCATCGCGTCCCACACCACCAATGGGGATTCATTACCCTGCATGTTATTGCTAAAGTACTCCATCAGATCGTTCTTAATTTGTTCCTTAATTTGTGGGTCCATTAAAACTGATTTGTTCAAAACCCAACGTGTGTGTGTGTGTTTAGTAACTGAATTTTGGCACATTTTAAGCCAGACTGCACCGCGGTCCGTGAACGCGTTCTGCAGGATCTGGCACTGAAAATCTGCTTGGTAGGTTCTTTTTTCTATAACTATGTGGTCGATTAGGGAATATGTTAAATGTGTATTAGAGTAGAAGGAGTAATCTCTTTGTGTTGGATGCTTAGTGCGCCAGACGCTCACCCATCCTTCCTCTTCTATTAGTCTCATCATTCTCAATTGGTATTTTTTTTATTTTTGCCGGGTTGGATTTATCCAGTGTCAATAAGGGAATATTAAAATCCCCACATATTATCATTTTACCTTTCTTTTCTTGCTTTATGATCGGTACAATTTTCCTAAAATATGCCAGGGTGTTCTTATTGGGCGCGTAGACACAGACCAGTGTATACATTTGTCCCTGTATCTCCCTCACCAGGATGAGATACCTGCCCTCTTTATCTGCTATTCTCTTATGGCAGGAAAATTTAATAGTATTGGTGAATGCAATCAGGACACCGGCCTTTTTACATTGTGCTTTAGCAAAATAGATTTTATTATATTTTTTATTTTTGATCCTGAAGTTATCTTTACTCAGCAGATGAGTCTCCTGCACCGCCATTATCTCAATTCTCTTTTGTTCTACAAACTGCCATTATTTGTGTCTTTTTATGGGATTATTGAGTCCTTTAACATTTAACGTGCCCAAACTAAATTCCTCCATTTTTACATTTAATTTCATTTTGATACCTGTCTTCTATATAACAACAACTCTGTCTTCCACTCACTCCCCTATCAAGATGTTCATGAGCAGTCGCCTTGTCTCTGTGGTGTCCTCTACCTCCACATCCTACCTCATCCTGATTGGCCGTCCCTCGCAGCCCATTACCTTGTCCCAGTCTAATTGCCTTTCCATCCCACATCTTCATCACTGTATATCGAGAGAAATTATAAAAATTAAGACAAATACTAACAATACACCCAACAAACATCTCTCTGCTGCCTTCGATACTGCTGCCTTCTCTCTGCTGCCTTCGATACTGTTGACCACTCACTCTTTCTGGATTCCCTTCACTCCCTTGTAGGGGTGGGAAGTTCGGTTCCCCCGGTATTCGATACTGCCGGTATTTTGCTGTACCGGAAGTATCAGACTAATCCGGTTATTGGGGGTACCGGTGCCAGTTCCCCCATGCTGGATTTGTTTACATTGCAGCCATTGAAATGAATGGTCGCAATGTAAAAAGAAAGAAAGAAAAAAAAAATTCCCCTCCCCCATCCAGACTGCGCAGGTGGAAGGGGGACACCCCCCCACCCACCCTGGATTTAAAAATTATTTTTTTTAGCCAAAGTCCCTGCTAGTGCAGGCTCCGGGCCACTGCCGTGCTGGCGGCGGCAACCTGAAATCCGCACCAGCAGGTTCTAGGGTGATCCCTGGGGTGGTTTCCCTGGAAGGCCTAGTCAAGCGCTGAAGCCAGCCGGCACTGAAGCCACTGGACCGCTGTGCAGCTGCCGCCCGGAGTGCAAAAGGTAGGCCAGCTCTGGGGGGCAGGGTGATCCCTGGGATGGGGTGTGTCTTAAACCACTCCCCACCCCAGGGATCACCCTAGTACCTGCTGGTGTGGGCTTCGGGTTGCTGCCGCCGGTACGGCGGCCGGACAGAGCCTACACTAGCAGGGACTTAAGCTAAAAAAAAAATTTTTTTAAATCCAGGCTGGGCAGGGTGGATGGGGGGTGACCCCCCCTTCCACCTGCGCAGTCTGGACAGGGGAGGGAAAGTGTTTTTTGTTGTTTTTCCATTGATCTCAATGGGGACAGTTCCCCATTAAAATCAATGGAAAAATACCGGTACCGGTATACCGGTTCTAATCCGGTAAACCGGGTTTTTGGGAACCGGTATCCGGTAAAACCGGTATCCGGTTTTTGGGGTGAAGTCCCACCCCTACTCCCTTGGCTTTTGTGGCTCTGTTCATAACTAGTTCTCCTCCTACCTCTCTGACTGCTCCTTTAATGTGTGTCTCTCCAACTCCACCTCCTCCTCCTCCTTCCCCCTCTCAGTTGGTGTTCCTCAAGGCTCTGTTCTTGGCCCTCTCCTCTTCTCGATCTATACCTCATCCTTAGGCAAACTCATTGCCTCCCATGGCTTCCAATACCACCTCTATGCTGATGACACTCAACTC
>QEPC01003562.1:96006-109062 GCA_003113815.1 Sphenodon punctatus
GGGGTGCGGGGGGGGGGGAGAAACAGCCTTGGGGGCAGGAGGTGGGAGATAGGATTAGGAAGGAAGGAAGGAATCTATTCTTACCTGGTGCTGGGAGCGGAAGCGGCAGCCATGATCCATGTTCTTCTTGGAGCATGTGAGGCAGGGACCAGCGCGCATGCCCAAGGCATCTCGCCAGGGCGCTTTCAATAAGCGCCCTGGTGAGAGCTTTCCTTGCGCCCATTGAGCGCAATGGAAGCCCTAGCTCCTCCCTCCACAGCACGTCCTATACGTGCTGTGTAGAATGCAGCTCAGCCGCCCAAACCGCGTTTTCCAATGGAAAACGTGGCTGGGCTTAGCATTTTTGAGCCTCTGGGACCAACTCCTCTGGAGTGGGTCCCAGAAGTCAACTAACAGCGCCGGCGGCGAGTTTTTTTGTGGTTTTTTTTCCCCCCCCACGAGCGGCGGCGCGGCGCCTGGCGGGACGCTTGAGGGGTCAGCGCCCCAAACGCCCTGGGAGGCTAGCCGTGCCTGCTATTTACCATGTCAAACCTAATAAACGAGCAGCTGTGCGTGTATTTCGTGTGCTTATGGGCTGCCCTCGCTTACTGCGCCAGTGAGAGTGGAGAGAAGAGCAGGAAGTGCTTGCTCCTCTGACGCTCTAGGATTTCAGCCCATAACTCTATGGTGCTGGCAGTCACGCAGCCTAACTGATAGCGTGCGGATGTGTGGCTGCACATTAACCTGCATTTCCCCGCA
Organism: Sphenodon punctatus; assembly: GCA_003113815.1. Lineage (NCBI taxonomy): Eukaryota > Metazoa > Chordata > Lepidosauria > Sphenodontia > Sphenodontidae > Sphenodon > Sphenodon punctatus. Next base: position 96,745 of record QEPC01003562.1, read on the forward strand.
CGGCGGGCTCCACAATCTGCATTTCCCCGCACGGCGGGCTCCACAATCTCCGAGACTCTGCCGTGACGTGAGTCAGGGGTCAGCGTCCAGCCCGTGGTGGTCACGGGTCCAGTGTAGGGTTGCCACCTATGTATATTTTTCCAGGCCCCTTATGAAACATACATGTTGCAGGGCCTGCATTGATGCCATAGGTGCCAATGCAAGCCCTGCAACATGTGTGTTTCATAAGTTGCCTGGAAAAATATACATAGGTGGCAACCCAGTGGTGTGAACACCTAATCCATGGGTGGGTGGACCCCCTCCTGGTGCGGGCTAATGTGAGCTACTGTCTTGTTTGTTAATGCCCTGTGTTTTGTTGGCAGATATTATTTGGTGGTCATGGCTTTCAAAAAGGTGAACAGCAGGCGACATATTGGACTTCAGCAGCTTTTGTCTTTAGCATCAACGGGAAGAACGCTTCTAGGACCAACCAAAGCCTGCAAATTTATCGTCGATGAAAGCACCCACGAGAGCGTTTTGACTTGCTCTGCGGTTAGACTTCTTGAAAATTTGGATGCAAGCAGTGCGGCGGGACAACTTCTTCATGGAACTATTCAAGCACAGCATAAAGACTATAAAACCGGGATGACCACCCTGCTGTTTCTTGTTGGTGCATGGAGCAATGCTGTACTTGACTGCCTTCAGCAGAATATACCTCTGTCAGTGATAGTGTCAGTGATGTCTGAAGGGCTGGACTCTTGTATTGCAAAAGTACAGTGTCTCCAGATACCAACACATCATTTATATCTGAGGCCAGATTCCGTTCGGATTGAAGGCAATGACAAAACTACCAGAGCTGAGGCACAAATTACTGAAAATAAAACTCCAGTTATCCAATTTGCTGACCGCTTTCTTGATCCTCTTTTGCATCTTCTTAAAGATGTTGATATATCAAAAAAAGAGTATCCTCCAGAAGGTCCTTATTCCCATAAGGCAAGCACTTCTGATCTTCAGAACAGGTGTTTGAATTTGCACACGTTTGCTACTGAGCTAGAACACTCACTATCTGAACTAGGAGGTAACGAAATGCCTGAAAGCCGTTTGGTCACATCCAACTACAGCAAAAAAATGAGATTAACTCATAGTAGACACTTTAACACTCTGGGGAAAAGCCATTGTTTACCCAACCAACCAAACTTATTTCAAGGTCATCTTACAGGACCTGCAACAGATTCTTATGAATGCGGCAATTTAGGACAATTGGCAATGTCACTCAGCCATGGATACCGATCTAGCATGAAATTGGTACAGGATATTGTCAGATGTCAGCAACAGAGTGCTGAGAAAGTTTCTGACAATCACACAGGATATATCCAACTTAATATATCAGAAGTTGTAACGTGTTGTTTACCAGGATTGTCTGAGAGATATTCTTGTGCCTGCCAAGGATATGTAACTTTAATATCACCAGAGAAAGCTGCTGTAACCAAGCAACTTCAAGATAAACCTCTTCAGATTATCCTTGTAGATGGTGACCTAACTGAAAGGTATCGCCATTTGGGATTTAACAGACCATCCAATGTAAGAATGGTATCAGAAGGAGTACACATACCAGAAAACAGCTTAATTTCATGGATTAACTGCATGCTAGATACTTTAATCCAATCAAAAGTAAACCTAATCTTGGTGCGAGGAAATGTTTGTGAAAACTTAATGGAAAAATGCATCCTAAATAAAATATTGATAATTAATCCAGTGACTCGGAATGTGTTACAAGCTTTTGGTGAAGTTACAGGAGCAGAACCAGTGACCTATCTCACTCAGATGAATGAGCATTGCGTGGGTAATGGTGCTTTTGTGAATTTATGGAGGACTGGTCAATTAACTACAGTGGAAGTGGGCAATGACGTGCCAATCAGTATAAAAGCTCCAGGAATTCCTCTGGTAACAGCTGTGCTTAGTAGCCCCATCGCTGCAAAGATGCAAGCTGTTGAAGATCAGTTCTGGACTTGTGCTTACCGGCTGCATCATGCTTGGGCCGATCAGGCAGTCTTTCTTGGAGGAGGAGCCGTGGAACTTCTGTGCCTCAGTCATCTTCAGAAGCTGGAAAAGCAATCTTTAAAATCCATGGGAGAGTGTCACAATACCTCCCCTTGGCTTGCAGGTTCCTTGGCGCATTATGAACCAACTGTGCTTAAAGCTCTGGCAAGTGGCTGGGCTCAGTACCTTTCAGCGGTCATGTGTAACACTGCTAATTGTGCCTCGGCATTCGAAGCCACCACCAGCATCCAGCATCACCTCAACAGAGCAGCAGCCTGTGGCTCTTCTTCGGCATATATCCTGGAAGAGTTCAGTAACGGCGATAAGGACGTAGCTGGTACTGACCATGCGAGTAAGCCTGGAGAGGTTTTAAAGACTTACGACAATGTTACAGCCAAGGTGGAAGCATGGCGCAGAGCTCTAGACTTGGTGATGCTAGTGCTTCAAACCGATGCTGAAATCATCACAGACCCTAAAAGAAACCAGTTACTGAATTCACAGGAATCGAGCGAGTACATGTTTTTATAAGACTTTACTGTCTTTTATTAATCTGTTCAAATGGTGAAAATCATCCATGTACAGTCAATTAGATCTATGAATAAAATTCAACATATAGGAAAAGAGATGAACCCTTCATTCTCAGAAATGAGAATTTGCCTCCTTTCTTAGATAATTTACGAGTGATTCCTTGGTTTCATTTTTGTCTAATTCGCTAGCTTCCTTCTTGGAATTCGCCGTTGGATATAGCAGTACACTTAAGGGTCTTGCTAAGGTTACCTATTACCAGGAAAGCTATCAAATCTTTTGTGTCATGTTAAAACAATTTGCCAATGGCACTAAGCAAGCGTATTTGTCTATAGTTAACAGGAAGAGCTGGATCTTCATTCAGAAACCATTTGATCTTCATTCACAAACCATTTGTGTCATGTTAAAAATCGCTGGATTCTGGACGTTGGATTTACTTCACACACTTGGGTAACTCATTTATTTATGCATGAATCTTTATTAAACTCCCGTGCCATTTTTATTGCTAAGGTGTATAGCAGGTACGGTAAGGGGCTACCAGCAAAGAAAAATACTGTGAATACTGTGGGTTCTAAAATCTCCTCGAGGAGGACTTTCACTTCTAACAGTGGACCTTCAGTTCACGATTTGTCCAAGACTCGCCTGTTGGGATTTCCGGTTGCCTAGAAGCAGCTTTAATTGAGTTGGATGGATTTGGGTATGGAGAATTCAAATAGCATCCCTCAGGAACCTCCTAATGGGGTCCTAAATTTGCCCTCCCCTAAAACATCTTCCCTGCTTCCTGAACAAAAGGTATTATTGGATCGCATGGAGGGTCTTTACAAGCAATTGGGGAATTAAGTCAGGGTGGTTGGCCCTTAAACCGGGTCTAGGGAACAGATGACTCCCCCGGAGGGATTATGGGATCCCTATCTCCCCCCCCGTTCCTATTTCAACCTCTCTGGAATCTTTCTCCAACAATTTAATACAGTCGGGTGTTTTAGATGATACTACCTCCACAATAGTGGAGGGACCCATCAATTTTCCCACTAACGAGCAAATCCTGGAGACTGTACAATCTGTTTCAGGTTGTTCAGTCTTGGTTCCAGAGGTTATACCAGGATCTGCATTGCTTAGAGCTCATGGTGATGTTTGTTGTGAACCTCTTCCGGGTCCAGAGCTACATGTGGGGGAGGTTGAGGCCGGGAGTATACAGGGGAACAGTAGTGTATGTTCCCATGATCTTTCCTCAACTTGATATTTCCCTGGCTGTACGTATTATACCAAACTCTTACGTTGGAACATCGCGGGTTGGAGACAGCGTATAGCCGATTTAGGTTTTGCTCTTTTTTTGAAGGCTCATGATATAATATTATTGCAGGAAACTTGGATGAGCACTGAAATTCAGTGCCAAGGTTTCATGGCCTTTAGTATTCCTGCGATATCCATGTCAGCGAAGGGTAGAACTAGTGGAGGCTTGGCCCTTTTGATAGCGACAGACCTGAGTGTAAAAGTTGAGTTAATTTTTGCCTTTCAGGCATATTTTGCCCTATGGTACTGTACTTTTAAGAGTGGATTAAAATTACTAATAGGTAATATCTATGCTCCCCCTGCGACATCTCCCTATGAGCTGGTCCAGCATTGGAACATCTTGCTGGAGGAGGCCATTGACAGGGTGGCTCCGAGGCGCCTTCTGCCTGGGTCTCGTCACCGCAGGACTCCTTGGTTTACTGAGGGCCTGCGGTGTATGAAGCGTATGGGCAGGAGGCTAGAGCGACGCTGGCGTCGGACTCGGTCTGTCTCCGATCGTCTTCTCCACAGGGCCCACTTGCGGTCCTATGTGGAGGCTGTGAGGACGGCGAGGAAGGAATTCCTCGCCGTCCTCATAGCGTCTGCGAAGTCACGTCCAGCGGAGCTGTTTCGGGTGGTGCGGGGGCTGGTGAGTCCGGCCTCCCTCCGCCTGGATGGGGACTTGTCCCGGGCCCGCTGTGAGGAGTTTGTCAACTACTTCGCAGACAAGATCGCTCGGATTCAGGCCGATTTCGACGCTGGGTTGATAGCAGTAGGGGAAGAGAGCGGGGGGGCGGAGGGTCCGTCTGGTCCATCTTTATGGGGCGAGTTTCAGGAAGTGACGTCAGCCGATGTGGTGGAGGTCCTGGGGTCTGTGAGGGCCACGTGTTGTCAACTAGATCCATGCCCGTCCTGGTTGGTAAAAGCTTCCGGGGAGACATTGGGGACGGTGCTGGCGAGGGTGGTGAATGCGTCCCTTCGGCAGGGGAGGTTGTCGCCTTGCTTAAAAGAGGCTGTGGTGCGCCCCCTGCTGAAAAAACCATCGTTGGACGTAGACGCGCTCGCCAGCTACCGACCTGTCTCTAACCTTCCCTTTTTAGGGAAGGTTATTGAGCGGGCAGTGGCGCTCCAGCTCCAGGGTCATCTAGATAATATCGGGCTCCTTGACCCGTTTCAATCTGGGTTCCGCCCCGGCTATGGCACCGAGACGGCGTTGGTGGCCTTGGTGGACGACCTCCGCCGGGAGATGGATGCGGGATGTTCGACATTTCTCATCCTGCTCGATCTCTCGGCCGCTTTTGACACCGTGGACCATGGGCTGCTGTTGAGACGACTGCGTGACCGGGGGGGTCTGGACGGGACTGTTCTTGAATGGTTCCGTTCATTCCTCTCGGGGAGGAGCCAACGGGTGGTGTTGGGGGAAGAAACATCGAGCCCCCGCGCCTTACCGTGTGGCGTTCCGCAGGGATCGATCTTGTCTCCATTATTATTTAACATCTATATGCAGCCCTTGGGGGAGGTCGTGAGAGGGTTCGGGGTGCGATGTCACCAGTATGCTGATGATACTCAGCTGTACCTCTCGTTTTCTACCGACCCAGACCCTGCTGTCTCGGTGCTATCCCAATGTTTGGAGGCCGTGGCGGATTGGATGCGGCGGAGCAGACTGAAGCTCAACCCAGATAAGACGGAGGTGATGGTGGTGGGGAGGGCGAAGGGGGTGGTGGCCCCCCTGATTGGGGGGGTTTGCCCCCCTGTAGCTCAGCAGGTCCGGAGTCTGGGGGTCATATTGGACGCAGACCTGCGGCTGGAGCGGCAGGTGGAGGCAGTCGCTAAGGCTGCCTTCCGCCAGCTTTATCTGGTACGTAGGCTGCGTCCGTATGTCTCTGGCCCGGACCTGGCCTCCCTCATCCATGCCTTCGTCACCTCGCGGCTCGACTACTGTAACGCGCTCTACGTGGGGCTTCCCTTGTTCTTGGCCCGGAGGCTGCAGCTGGTGCAGAATGCGGCGGCCCGTCTTCTTACGGGGACGGGTCGCCGGGAGCACATTACACCGGTGCTCCGAGCGCTGCACTGGCTGCCGATAGTGTGCCGGGCCAAGTTCAAGGTCCTAGTAATGATCTATAAAGCCCTATACGGCCTTGGCCCCTCTTACCTTAGGGACCGCCTCGCCCTTCGCGCCCCGGAACGACTCCTGCGGTCTGCCGGGGGTGCCCTCCTGGAGGTCCCCCGTGTTAAGCGGGGGGCCACGATGGAGCGGGCATTCTCGGTGGTAGGGCCGCGGCTGTGGAACTCCCTTCCGGAGGAAGCTCGCCTGGCCCCAAGCCTTTTGACATTTCGGCGGAACTGTAAGACCTGGCTGTTTGCCCAGGCCTTTGGGAGGGAGGGGGGGGGGGTTTTTAATCCCCCACCTGTATATTTATTTTTATACCACCCTGTCTTATTGATATGTTTTATAATTGTATTTTAAATGTTTTAAATGGTTTTTTATTGTTGTTAACCGCCCCGAGCTGCTGTGCAGGATGGGGCGGTATAAAAATCTACTAAATAATAAATAAAATAAAATAAATAATAAATAAAAATAAAATAAATTATACCAATGATATTTGGTCAATTATTCCTTCCCAGATTCACAAAGCTACCAGAAAGTTTCCCATGGTGAATATTCTCCTGGGTGGAGATTCGAACGCCAGACTTGAGGCAACAGACATCTCACCCCTAGATTTGGCTGATGTTTGTATAGTTCCCCCTTTTAACAATCCACGATCCTCTGTGGACACTAGTACTCTAGGGCACCAATAGTGAACCATCTTCTTGAGGAGGTTAATCTTGTAGTGCTGAATGGACGAATTCCGGGAGATCCTAGATGGGCATTTTACACACTATTCAGTGTTAGGCGAAAGTACAGTTGATTACATTATGGTATCGGCTTCCCTCCTCTTCTCTATGTCAGAACTGAGAATTGCATCTAGGGTAGAGTTGGACCACTTGCCACTAGTTCTGTTATGTTGATCCTTTTGCTTATAAATCATCTCCTCCCAAGTCATTGAAAAATGGAAACCAGGGCAACATTCGCCCAGTTCTTAAAAGATGGTCTTCAAATAGTGCTACAGCTTTTTCGAACCTGACAAGTCAAAAGCTGCTCATTGACCTATGTAATCAGATACGTGGTAGGGGCGGGGATGTTCTGCAAGCCTATGGAAATCTAATGGAGCATATAGCACCTATAATAACCAATACTCAATCTGTTAGCTTAGACCCCCTTCCCTCCCATGCCCAACGGTTTGATGTGGAATGTCAGGTATTGAAAAAGAAGCTTTATAAGAGTCTCCATAAAACGAGACCATTTCCGTCTAGAGAATCTAGAGAACTGGTGGTGGCAAACAGAAAACACTACAAATCTGTTATTCAGAAAGAGAGGAGAGAATTTTGTTGGGCAAACTGGGATTCCTTACTTCAGGGGGCAAATCAGAACAATTTAAAGTATTTTTGGCACCTTATAAGAAAAGCCAGATTGGGGGGAAGACAGCTTGATTATCCCAAGATTCCATTGTCTTCTTGGGAACAGCACTTTGAAATTTTGTATAGTCGCTTGAGTAATCCTAGTTTTGACCTCTTGCTAAAACCCCTGGATGAGCTCCAAGGGTGGCCGCCAGTCAAGGAATCTGAAATTGTGAGCCTCATATCCCAAGGCACCTGGCTGTGGCTTGATCCTCACAGAGATGCTTAAAACTGATCCATCTTGGTTGTCAAAAGTTTTGGCCCCATTGTTTACTTACATCGTTGCAGTTGGGGAATTTCCTCCCCAATGGTTAAATAGCTTGAGAGTACCCATCTTGAAGAAGGGCGATCCAGCTCTTCCTGTTAACTATAGAGCAATACGCTTGCTTAGTGTCATTGGCAAATTGTTTTCAAAATATATATTCATCAAATTTCAGGCTTGGCTAGATGAGTATCAAGTCATCGAACGTGAGCAGGCTGGTTTTCGTTCTGGGAACTCCACTGTGGAACATGTTTTTGTTCTTGCACAGTTGGTCAAGAGATATACCCATAAACAAATTAATACATCTTTATTCCTGTGCTTTATAGATCTTAAGCAAGCTTTTGACACTGTTCGCAGGGAGCGGCTATGGTACAAATTGAGTCTCACTTCTATAGATCTACAGCCTCTTATATTTAATGGTAAAATTGTACCTAAATAACACCCTGCAAGTCCGCTATGTCAATAACGATGCACTGACAAGAAGCTACATCAGTCCCACTAGCTCGAGACAATCTGGAACGGCATCCGAGTGGGGCCGACACTTTGACAAGATTTGGAAACTGCCACTTGGCCTCAAAGTTTTTTGGATCCTGAAATCTGATGCCACGTTCAACCACCATCCTTTGGCTTTCAACCAGCTTTTCGCTTCTTCATTAAAGCTTGAGGGCTATTGATGCGTTAGATGGTTGGTATCAGTCTAGCTGAAGTGACTTCGTAGCCGTCGATCTCTCTCCGGCTCGATACACTCTGTTTCATTGCACAAACATCTCTTGATAGAAAGACGGGTCTGTGATTTGCTGGTTGACATAATGGATAAGACCAAGCATCATAGTCCAATACTTTTCACCTCTTGCTTTGGTGGGGACGTGAGAAAGTTTCCACGTGTTTTTCCCTCAACGGAATTAAATTATACATTTACACACCAAAGCTTCCAGTTCTGTTTGTGTCATCATAAGTGAGCCTTGTGGGGGCAAGTACCTGCAGGACCAGGGCCCAAGCCACCATCTAGCACTGGACAGTCTTCCCCTCTCTCTGGAATCCTTCAGCCACCTCCTTTCTTTACTCTGCATTTCCAAAACTCAGTGTCTGTTTCAAACCCCTCAACTTGCCAGGGCGCCTGTGGCAACAAACCATGTCCCCTTGCAGTTCCATATACTTGTGCAGAGTGCCTGCCCCCTGCCTTGCAATAGCTCCTCCGGCCTGCTCTACTTTCCTGGCTCTGGGGCAGTAGAATGCCCAGCCACCACTGTGGGCTCCGGTTTCCCTGCTGGGGTTAGAGGTCTCCTGCCTCTCCCATCACAGCATGGGTCTCTGGCCAAGAACCCTCCCTTCCCCAGGGTCTCCTGCTTTTACACTCCCAATGAGCCGTTGATGGGTGCTGGTCAGCTGGGGGACTGACCCTGTCAAGACTTATCCCGACCTGTCCACTGCCATGTTCTGGCTGAAGGAAATATTGGGTGATTATTTGGAAGAGCTTCGTAGAAATTTCAGAAAGGATGGGATTGGAGTGCATTAAAAGGGTGGAAATAAATTCAGCCCAAACTTTAAGCATGGCAAATAGGCTCCAGAATATTCATTGTTCAGTTCATAATGGAGTCTGTGTGTGACGGGGAAAGGGAAGTGACAGAACCAACACACTTGTTACGCATGGGATTTGGTGAAACTTGACACTCATGGAAAGGAATTAATGTTGGATCTCACTGGAATTGTCTTAGAATCCTGTGACTGAAATAATTTTAAGAGAAATGGTATCCTAAATTATTATTATTATTATTAGCAAGTATTTATATAGTGCCAGCAATGTATCTGGCACTTTACAAAGACACGGTCCCTGTCCTAGGGCTTACAATCTGAGAGACTGTGGGGGGAGATAAGGAGTTCAGTTTTAGCCATGTTGAGTTTGAGTTGACGTTGAGACATCCAGGTAAAGAGAGACAACTGGTGAGGCGAGCTTGAATAGATGGAGAGAGAGAGAGAGAGAGAAGGAGTAGAGAGAGAGAGAGTTGAGTGTCATTAGCACAGAAGTGATATTGGAAACCATGGGAGGCAATGAGTTTGCCTAGGGACAGGATGTAGATAGAGAAGAGAGGGCTGAGGACAGAGCCTTGGGGAACCCAACCGAGAGGGGAAGGGAGGAGGAGGTGGAGTTGGCAAGAGACACATTGAAGGAGCGGTCACAGAGGTAGGAGGAGAACCAGTCGAGAACAGAGCCACGGAAGTCAAGAGTGTGAAGTGAGTCCAGCAAGAGTGAGTGGTCAGCAGTACTGAAGGCAGCAGAGAGGTCAAGGAGGACAAGAATGGAGTAGAGGCAATAGAAGGTAAACTGGGAAATCCAGTGGGAACCAGTTCAGGACAGAAGGGAGCAAACCCCTTATGTATGTTGTGACTTCTCCATTGGGGATGTGATCACCACCCCCTTTCAGAAAAACCCCTAGAAGCTGATGGAAAAGTATGAACAGAATAACAAAGGGGCAGGGGGAGACCTCAATTTCCGGAGGAAGCTCGCCTGGCCCCAAGCCTTTTAACATTTCGGCGAAACTGTAAGACCTGGCTGTTTGCCCAGGCCTTCGGGAGGGAGGGTGGGTAGGGAGGTTTTAGTCCCCTACCTATTTGTTTTGTGGTTTGTTTTCTAGCCCTGTTAATATTTAAAATATTTATGATTGTTTTAAAATTGATTTTATTGTATTTTATTATTGTATTTTAACGATGGAAGCCGCCCCGAGCTGCGTGGCAGGAGGGGCGGGGTAAAAATTTATAAAATAAAATAAAAATAAAATAAATTGATCACCTTAAAACCTGTGGGAGAGAAGAGACAAGGAGACTCCTCGGACAACATAAGCTAAACGACTTTCCTTGATGAAGCATCTCCAACTTACTGAACCCAACCCTCCGCTCTGGCCGGGTTGTGACGGACAGTAAAATATTCTGGAGTCACTGAGAAGGGGAAGCTGCAGGTAGGAGCTACGAGGTTTTTTATCTTTTGTCTATTTTGGGACTGCACTCTCATGACTCAACCACTATAGATGTAACTTGCTATTGCACACTCTGTGTGATGGCATGTACAATGATGCGCTTGGGGAATGAGTGAAAGGGGACATCCCAGGTGAGGGAGGGTCTCCCAAGTTACAGGTGACCGGCTGGGACACGGCAGGACTGGGGGACACAGAAGGGGAATCTAGGCCCAAGCAAACAGCCGCGCATGCTCTACAGCTTGTCTTCCAGCCAACCCCACACGTTGGTAGGGGGCTCAAGAGCTCACACAGCAGTTCTGGACAGGAAGCCCCCAGAGCAGGGGTGTAGTTAGGGGGCCCCTCCCACCCCATCCCATCTCAGTGGCAAGGGTCAAAGCCAGACCAAGGAGTCTGGGTAGCTATGGTTGTGGGCCCTGGTGGATGGCTACGCCTTGTTCCAGAGAGCCCCTTTCAATCTCTGCTTGGCAGCGTCCTTGTGCCTGTCTCAGTGAGCTGGCCGCGCCTGTGTCTGTTACCACAGACGGGAAGCTATTGCCCACGAGAGACCACGGACATTTCCCACATGTTTTGCAGGGCATGGCAGATGATTAGCCCAGGATAGTTACTCTTGATTCAGGAGCTTCCTGAAGCCCTCAGTATGCTGACTGGTCTCAGCGCGAGGGGCTACCTGCTTTATGAGGCCTGAGCGTATGGATCTGTTTAATTTGACGTCTTTTGCCTCTGGGGGTCCCTCGAGGCATCCTTCAGCACAGGCGCGAGGGGATCCACAACTGGAAATGCAGCACGAGGGGCTGGTTTTGACCTTTTCAAGCCCTAAATGGTCTGGGTCCCACCTATCTGAGAGACGGCCTGTCCTTCCATGCCCCGCTGCGGCCCCTGCAATCGGCCAGGATCGCCTCCCTGCGGGGACCGTTTGTCAGCCTTGTCCGTACGACAAGAACTTGGGCGGAGGCATTTGCTGTTGCTGCCCCGATGCTGTGGAACTCCCTCCCCTCACCCCGGAGGTCCGGCTGATCCTGGACCTAAGCAGCAGCCCTTTTTGTTTCAAAAGGCATTTGGTGGGCAGGGATAGGGGATTGAAGGGGCCGTTGGGGTAGGGTCGGGAATGGGGAGGTGGGGTTGGGTTGGGTGAGTATTTGGGGGGGCTTGTGGGGTTTAGGAATTTTTAGAGTTGTTTTATATGTTCTTATATAGGCTTCTATATGTTATGTTTACGTACTTTATTTGTAAGCTGCCCTGAGCCTTTAAGGAAGGGTGGGATAAAAATTGAAATTAATTAATTAAATAAATAAATAAACTCAAAGCTTGCAGCAAGTTTGATTCCTGCCAGTCTCCTGATTTTACAGTTCCATGTATGCAGTGACTTCTCAATTCTCAGTTTACACTGCATACGTGTTCCATTCACGATTTCCATGACATGCCTTATGTGTTTGACACATATCCCATAACTTTCTCTCTTCAGCGTTGTGTCTGCTGGTTTTGTGGGCATCCACAAACCTAGCAATAGACTTGGCTAGAGAATAAAACAAACTATCCCAACGCCACTCTATAATCGATGCTGCGACCACATTATTATTATTATTATTATTATTATTATTAACAAACATTTATATAGCGCCAGCAGTGTACCTGGCACTTTACAAAGTAATAAAATAGACACGGTCCCTGCCCCTAGGGCTTACAATCTGAGAGACAGGAGCTGGGGGAGAGACTTAGGAAGGGGAACAGAGGGAGAGACAAGGGGTCTAACATTCATGAAGATGCGAGGTCTCA
>QEPC01003562.1:127080-146576 GCA_003113815.1 Sphenodon punctatus
GTTGGAGGGTGAGATCCAGGTTTCTGTAAGAGCAAGGAGTTGAAAGGGGCGAGCGAGGAGGAGATCATGGATGAAGGGGGCTTTAGCCACGGATGAGCGGCAGTTCCAGAGGGAGCAGGAGAAAGGTAATTGGTTTCGGGGAAGGCAGGGGATGTGGATGAGATTGTGGGATGGGGAGCGGCAGGGTTTGGGTCTCGCACCGGCCTCACATCGGCCACAGCGGGCTGGGGAAGGTTTGGATGAGGGCAGGTGGGGGTGGGCGTACAGGGAATGGGCAAGGGGGGATGAGGGTGAGGAGGGGGAATGGGCCTGGGTGTGAATAAGGGGTAGGTTGGTTGGAGAAAGGCCATTGGGGGAGGGAGAGGGAGGACCTTTCCTTTCAATTTTTATGGTCTGCCCTCCCCGCAGACTCCTGCCCAACTGCAACTAAGCCAAGCACGTGCACCTGAGACTTCACATCCCCTTGAACGTTATTTATCCCTTGTCTCTCCCTATGTCCCCTCTCGTCTCCCCCTCCGTGTCTGTTAGATTGTAAGCTGTAGGCAGGGACCGCGTCTATCTCATTGTTCTGTAAAGCGCCAGGTACACTGCTGGCACTAGACAAATGCTAATAATAATAATAGTTAATAATAATGTCTCATTCCCGATTAGAAAAAAACACACAGAATGACTGCTTGGGCTGTCTTGCGCGTGTGTGGCCCTTTTCCGAGATGGCGCGGGCATTTTGGCCAGGAAAAGGGCATCTGTCCTGCACATGGGCAGACTGGCTTCTCTCTTCCAAAATGGCGCCAATACGTCCCACGCTGCACGTATGCAGAACAGCCCTGGTGGGCATCTCGCGCATGTGCAGTGATTTTTTTTTTTTTAAAAAAAAATTTTAGCGCCATTCTTGCGTTCTCAAAACCCTTAGTGAGATTGTGTCGAGATCTCACTAGGTTTTCTCAATCAAATGGATTCTTGTTTCAGCCCTAGTATAGACACTCGGATTGAGGCTTGGTGTGTGTTCGCCTTATTTTGCTTTCAGCTATCCTGCAGTTGCAAGATCCCAATCTGTTCCCCCCCCACCCCTCCACCCAAAAGTCGATATTGACCATTTAGAACCTATTATTTATGTACTGCCAGCAATGTACCTGGCACTGTTCACTTCTTGATTAGATCGTAGAGTCCCTTCAGTGTTTCTTTCTCCTTTTATAGGATTGCTGCCTTCAGCGTGATTATTTCCCTTCTTATGACCGCCTTGGCCACCTCCCATAGCATTGTAGGTGAGTTAACCGACCCTGTATTTAATTCAGAATAGTCTTGTATATCTTTTTTTAATTGATCTTGAAAGTATTTATTCTTACATAGGCCTCTGTCCATTTGCCAATGAATTTCTTTTTGGGTTAAACCTGGCTTCCTTCAGTTAAACTCTGCCGTTCTACCATGGTGGTCCAAGAGAGTCTGTGGTCTCCTGCAGGCACTCGATTCCCTCTGCGGAATATGATCAGTTTTGGAAAATACCCTTTTGTGGGATAGAGTAAGTCCCTGGCAGTGGGATTTAGAAAGCTCAAAATCTCCAATAGATCGTTGTTGGCCAGCAGGACTCTTTAATCTTCTCTTACCATATTTTTAGAGGCTTTGAGTTTGAGTGGTCGCTCCACGTTAGTGAAGTGTTCGGATCTGCCTGTATTATTAGTCTCTCTCTTGCTTGTGCCTTTATTTTTGGGGTGTATTTTTGAAAGAACTGGAGGGCTCCTTCGTTGGGAGATTAACTAGTGACATTTCTTGCCCATTTAACCATTAGGAACCTTCCTCCCCGGTCTTTTACCGTCTCGTGGATGGTGAAGCTATTTGTTGCCACAATTCCTCCCGTCACCCCCACCCACTTGGTCAGCGCGCAGGATGCCACCAATTCCCCAATCTTTCTGTTTTTGAATCAGAAAAGGTCCCTTTCCACCAGATGTGTTTCCTGACAAAAAGACGTCACGCTTTGTTTCCCAAATTAGGTCTTTTACCCTTTTACGTTTTACTGGCGTGTTGAGGCCGTGTACGTTGTGTTAATGTTTTAATTTTCTCTGTCATTGTGTGTTTTAAGGTTTTTTTCACCTGTCCTGCGACTATCGAAGATGTGGATTTCAAGCTCTGTTGTCACCTGTGCAGCGCCATTCCCTTCCGTGCTTCCGCCAGGCTGGTGTGCGCCTTAATTAAAAAAAAAATCAACCATTTCAACGCAATCGCCTGACTCTTTTGTTGTTCCTGCCTCTGTGTCTTTCCTTACAGTGGGGCAAGGTCCCACTGCTCTTTGCAGTTGCAGGGGGGGAGGGAGGGGGCTGGTCCTGAGATGGGCATTTAAGGGATGTGCCCAGGATGGGAGAAGGAAGGGGAGCATCCAGATAAATGGATCTATGCTATGGATCCCGTCCTGCTCCCTCTCCTCATGTACGTGCTCTCATCTCCACTCCCATCCCCTCATTCTTTAGGGATTCGATGCTGGAGCCACCGGTCAGAGAGGGTCCAAATAAAGCAACGCTTGTGGGTCAAATCTGGCCCCACCACAAGCCGGTGGTTCGTTACCCAAGAGACCAGGCAGGCAGCAGGCCATGGGTGGGAGGGGAAATGAGGCAAGGAGAGGGGCAGGGACTTACCTGAAGTCAGTGGGGAAGAAGGGTCGCCTCCTAGACGGGAAGGAATCTAATCCCAAAGGAGACCCACCTGCCACCGGCGGACAGAGGGCACTGGGAGAGGAGAAGGCAACATGCGTGAGGGAGGGGGGTTCTGATGACCCTTAGAGATACAGCAGGGCATTTAGTGCAAGCTCCATGGAACAGACCTCCAGTTCCCTAGAGCCCCTTGAACAGACAGACAGTGACCCCTCCCCTCCCTCCAGCTAGCTCCCTAGATCCCCCCTGGCATCCTCCTCCTCCGAAGTGATGAAGGTGGCAATGGGGTCCCAGCTCCCTAGATCCCCCCTGGCATCCTCCTCCTCCGAGGAGATGAAGGTGGCAATGGGGTCCGGTGGCTGGCTCTCATTAGCTGACCTTAAGTTACTAGAACTAGGGGACACCACATTAAACTAGCCGCCGGCAGATTTAAAAACAAATAAAAGGAAGTACTTTTTCACTCAACGCATAATTAAACTCTGAAATTTGTTGCCAGGGGACGTTGTCAGGGCCAGTAGTAGAGCTGGGTTTAAAAAAGGCCTGGATAAGTTCTTGGAGAGTAGGTCCATTAATGGCTTTTAACCAAGTCGCTTACGGGATTAACTTCTTACTGTCGGGAGCTGGGAGTGAACAACAGGGAATGGATTGTCCATTGGGACTGTTGGTTCTTCTCCCATGCGACTGAGATTGGCCGCTGTCGGAGACAGGATGCTGGGCTTGATGGACCATTACTCTGACTCGGTATGGCACGACTTCTCCCTGCCTGCCTGGACCGGAGGGAGTCTCCTGTGCTTGCAAGGGGCGGGCCGGGGTACAGACAGTCGGCCTTAGCAGCTGAGCTGCTGCTGGCTGACTGGCTCTCTCTCTGGCTGCTGCTGCTTGCTGCTTTCTTTTGCTGCCTTGAACCTGGGCTGGCTTTGGCTGGGGCTAGCTAGTTCGGCTGCAGCTCAGGCTGCACTGAGCTCGCGGTCTGCTGTGGCTCAGTGGCGCAGTAACTGGCGGGGGGAGGCCGTGGAGCAGAGCCACCCGAGGGAATGCGCGCCGCAGGGCTGACCCTCCCTCTCTGACTGCTCCACCGGGGCTGGCCCCCACCAGGTGCCTGCTGCCTGCCTGGGCCTCCTCTTTGCTGTGTTGCTGCCTAGCTCCAGAGCCGGCCTCCCCGTTCCTCGTCCTGGGGCTCCGGTCACTCTCCTCATGCTGCTGTCGCTCCGCGCCGCGGTGAGCTCGCCGTCCTGCGCTGCACGTGCTGGGGGGATTGACGCAGGCAGCTGAGCTTTGGTGGACAGCTGCAGCCAGCAAGCGGGCTCTCCTGACGCACAGGGGAAGCGCAGCAGACTCGGGGCCTGAGCAGAACTTAAGAACCGGGCCGAGGAGGGGCTGCTGCCCCCAGGCGCTACGCAGGCATGGGGCCAGGCTGGCTATGGGGCCATGCGTTACTGCGCCTGCCGCACATGCCTGGGGCTGGCCCTGATATCAAGGGGGCTTTAAATAGAATTTTGTATGTGAATAGGATTGGTCCAAAAGAAAGCAATCCCATTCGCATTCAAAAATTCAAACAACGTATCAAATTGTCCCAGCGTAGCGACCAGTGAAACCAAAATACTGAACTGAAGAAATGAAATGGAACAGGTGGTGAATACCGCTTCCTAGTTCCTTTGTTAAAATGGATTCAAATATATGGAATTCACCAACTTCAGTATTCGCCTCGGATACGCATTTTAGCTCTAGCGTACGGTCCTTAATGTTCTGGGGTGATGGTGAGAGTCCTTGTCTCACCAGAGAGCAGGGGTCGGACTATCGGTATCGAATCAATCTGATAATACCGATAATTGTCGATATCGACTTGATCCGATAATACTGATAATTGTCGGTATTGGTATATCGTTTTTTAAACATTGCCGATTAAATGACATCAATGTCAATACAATGGCCGCAATGTTAAAGATCCGAGAAATGGGCAATGTTAAACTGATATACCGATAAATCCGATATCGGATTAATCCGATACCGATAAAACCGGTAACCAATCATTCGCCTGGAGTCCCACCCCTAGGAGAGAGAGAGAGAGAGAGATCTATGCTAGACAAGTCAAAGGGTAGAGACCAGGCATCAATCAGTCTCCTGGCCTTCCATGTTGGGATGGGGCATGAGGTTGCACAGAACACATTGTTATGTTAAAAACAATAAAATAGATGGTGAAAAGTAAATAAGTTATTTTTGTTTGAATAAACTATGGTGTTCGACAACAAGAAGTCAGGCAATGAAACACTCAGAAAAGAACTTGGGGCAAATGGTGACCGCTACCAGAGAGACCTTCCAGGGACTGGTATTTATTTATTTCCAAGTTTTATAACAAGGTGGGGTTTTTTGTGTGTGCGCGCGCGTTTTTTGTTTTTTTACACAAACCAAACTATGATTTCAACTTTGACGTCATGTTGTTTTCTGAAT
Organism: Sphenodon punctatus; assembly: GCA_003113815.1. NCBI lineage: Eukaryota > Metazoa > Chordata > Lepidosauria > Sphenodontia > Sphenodontidae > Sphenodon > Sphenodon punctatus. The sequence goes on from QEPC01003562.1 coordinate 132,168, forward strand.
CTACGTGACCTACAAACAAGGCTACCTTGGGAATGCCGGACAGCAGATGTGAATTGGTCTATTAAAAACTATGCAAGTCACATTTTATAAAAGGCATTTAAGAATGCGTGCACCTTTGTCTCAAAAAAACAACAACAATGTAATGACTGAGTCACTCTCCTCGTTCTCACACATACATTTCATCTCTGAGATATTGACATTGCATAGTACATATTGAAAATTCACAAAGGTTGCTTTCATTCAAGAATGGGGTCCCAATGTTTTTAATGGGCATTCATTAGGACACAATAAAAGCATCAACTTGACTGATGGTGGAGGCAGAAATGAGCTCCACAGAAGACGGTTCCTCAAAAAAAAAGGCACCTCTTCCGCATTTACCACTGCTCCAGCAACACACAACAACACTCTTAAAATCAGCTTAACCAGTGAGCTAGCAATTCCCTTGGCCTTTGAAAGTGACAGGCCCCAGCTGGGACAGCTGTAGAATCCAATTCCGCAGTGGCCCCAGCTGGGGCGTGTCAGTTTCAAAGCCCCCCCCCCCCCCCCCCCCCCCCCCCCCCCCCGGTGTCTATCCCTTGAGAGGCGCTGTAGGGAGGAAGTCAGCCGGCCTTTGAAATTGACAGACCCTGGCTGAGGCTGCCACAGAGCCAGCCTCCATAGCACTCTCGGCCAGTGCTTGTTCTTTTCGAAAGCGGCTTCCCGGCCACAGCCTATCAGAGCCCTGTGCAGGGTAAGCCCCGGCTGCCTTTGAAACTGACACGCCCCAGTGGGACGGCTCTGGAGCCGGGCTCTGCAGACGCTCCCAACTGGGGCACGTCCATTTCTCTGGGTAATGCTCGCATTTTGGGCATCGGACGCCCGACTGGTTCTTTGGTCGTCTGTCAGGTGCCCGATGGGGGTGCCTCCAAAATGTGGGCATTACCCGCGGGCACTAGTTTTAGCCCCCGTTGCAGCCCTGGCCCTATGCTGTTTCGTGGGTTTGGATCAACGCCCAGAGGCTGAAGGACGAGAGAGATAGAAAGGTTGCAAAGAGCCGCTTTTGCGTTCCTTGATGCTTTATTGACATTCTTAAGGCTCTGGCTTGAGCTTTTAATGATGTTGCCCTTACGGATTTTTTTAGGATCCATTTGAAAAGCCATCAAATGAACCCACTCTGCATGGAAATACGACTCTTCTTCAAAGCTAAGCTTAAATTTTTCCTCTTTGGCAAAGATCTATGGATAAAACCCATCATTAACTTCGTCTTTCTTCATCATCCTCATAAAGATGTGGCCCTCCCGACGCATTCTAGCCTCAGCTAGAGATGCGCATGAAGCCTTGGCTAGCAACCGAGCAAAGCACTTGTCTGGGCAGAACAAGGAATGCTCCCACCTTGGCAGGGGAGCAGGGATGGAACGTGTCTCCTAAGTGAATCAGAGGCACCAAATGGCAGAGGATACAATCTGGTATCAAGGTTGTCAAAATCCCTGAAGCCTGCTTGACCGTCTCAGTGATGTACTTTGCTTTCACAACGCTAGTCACCATCAGTGTAAGGCACTGGTATCCCAGTCAAGCACAATGAACAGAGACAGAAGATCTGGAAACATATGCCAGCTTGTAGGAGAATTGTCAAAGGGACTTCCTCCAGCCTAGAAAAAGGAATCTCACACTTGTCCGTTTCAAAGTATTTTTCACTTGCATCCTGGAATTGAGGCAGATGAGGCAGCTGGTCAAGCAGGTCATCTTCACTGGGACGGGGATGGGCCCAGGGGCTCCTCATTGTCTCAGAGGGCCCCTTGGACAAATACAGAGTGTAGCATTCCATCAAACCACAAGAAACATACACCCATTATTTCCCCTTTGTTCCTGGCACCCTGCGAAAATCACCAATGGTCTCGTTTCTGAATGATAATGCTGCGATCATTCACTCTCTCCTCACGCATGGAGCTCCTCTTTCTCAACCCCCTCTTCCTCTTCTAACACTCTGAACCAGCTCTCCACGCACGCAGGGAGGCTGGAGAAGAGGTGACATCGGCCTTACTTTGGAAAGCAACCTTATAAAGCAACTTTAGCAACAGAAAGCAAAACAAGTAGCCAGCAAAAGGCTAGACCGGGCACGCTCTGACCCTGGGTCAGGCTGCGAGGAGATTCAGAAGAAATCAAGTCTGTGTGTTCAGACAAGCGCAAGGGAGTGGAATCTCCAGGGTGGGGCAAGAGCCCCTTCCCCCCCCTCACACACTTCAGGCTTCCACTACTGCCGAGGGGCCAGAGCTGGGAGCCTTCCTAAAAGCCATGGCAGGGTGCGGTGGCCCATTGAGGGCCAGGCTGGGAACCACTGTCGTTGCTGCTGTTTGGAGGGGCCGGCTTAGGACTGCCACCAATGCAAATGTTTAAGGAACGCTTATGAAACACACACGTTGCAGGGCCTGCCTTGGCGCCTTAGGTCAATGTGGTTTTGTTCATAAGTCTTCCTTACAAATGTGCAGAGGTGACAACTCTAGGCCACTCCCCTCCTTCCTCCAACTCCTTAATGAAAACACTGACCAGCCCCGGACTCCTGAAGCACTCCACTTGCTACCTCTTCCCAGTCAAAGTTGACCTATTCACTATGACCAGGACCCCTGTCCACGGTGTTTCTCCCTTTGACGGCAATGGGGGAATTGCACTGAACACCGCTCCCTAATTATTAGTGCAGATTTTCAGCCAATACTGTACCCGCCCAAACCTTGCTGAAGTCAAGCTACACCCACCCAAGCATCCGACTGAACTGGTTCCCTTCTCTACGAGGGAAGCTAGGTTGGTGTGGCCGGATGGATGAGTTCAGCCTTGGCCACTCTGTCATAAGTATAGCATTGTTTAAGTAAAGAGGAATCTTTGTAATTTTGCATTTAGTGCATATACCGTACTGTCACTTACAAAACAATAGCTAACTCCCAGTCAGCTCCCATTTTGAGGAGCAATTCCTTGTAGCTTCTCTTGTTTTGTGAAGGAGGTATTTTCCTGCTCTATCTGAGGGTTATCACCACTTCCTCACATTTACTTTCCTTTCTCATGGCACTGTGCTGGCATAAGCTTCTTTCTGGCAAAGGAGGAATGGATAGAGATTTCCCTTAGAGCCTCCTATACGGCAGTGCTCCTGCTGCGTTACCCAAAGGAATAACAGGAGAGCTAAATAGGGCCCCTTCTGCCCTTGGTATTGCAGCTCGTCTGGGAAAGAGGAGAGCAGATGAATGGAGCAGCAAGCCCAAGTTCCTTGCATGCATCGGCGATAGAGCCTTGTCAGCTGCCATATTTTGGAGTGTTCAAAACTTTCTTTTCAATGGAAAAATTCGGGTTTTGTCACAGGAACCCAAGCTTCCAAGTAGCTGCAGGACTCACCTTTATCCCATTTGGGAACTGCCAATTCCTGTGACTAGGCCAAGCACAGACATTTGGGGGCACTAGAACTTCGATGCTCCCAGTTTGTTGATTGTGGCAAGCGAAACCCTAACAAATGTAGATCTTCCCGTTGCCATGACAAAGTTTCCAGGACTGAGCCCTGGAACTAATTCTGGCCCTGTTCTCTGGGAGGTTAAGTGCATAAAGGTCTGCTATGGGGTAGGCTAAAGAACGTGTTTTAATCCATCTACTGATAAAGTTTCATTCCAACGAACGTCCAGTCAAGTGCCCCACAACGAGCCCAAGAGAGACATGCTGGGGTTGTGTGAAGCCACCGCTTAAACCAGAGGTGCTCTGCCTTGGAATCTTCATTTCTCAATAGGCTGCTTTCAAGGAGTTCGATTACCATTTGGAAGTGAACCTCCTGGGTTGTGATTGCTACGGCAAGTCTCACAGACATCGTCGTTCTTGAAGTCAGTGGATTAGAACACCCGGCACCTGGCCTCTTCAGTCAGCATAATAGTTTCCAAACTGCCACTTCTGGTAAGGATTAGAGGAGTCACAAGCATTTACCCTCAGGGTTTGGCGAGACTGATCCACTTCCAAGCACGTTGGCTGCTGGAGGTGTTCTAAAACAAAGTGATCCATCTAAAGAGACAAAGGACATTGACAAGTTCAGTCACTGCTCTTTTCTGGGGAATGGAACCAAGCTTCATAAATGATCGCATCCTGAGCAGGGTTGCCTTAGATGCACATTTTTCTAGGACACGTATGACAAATACGTGTTTGCAGGCCCTGCCTGGGTGCCTAAGGCTGGGGGCAGGTGCCTTAGGCACCGAGGCAGGGCCTGCAACATATATTTGTCAGAAGCGTCCTAGGAAAATGCCATCAATGTGCATTTATGGCTACCCTGCTCCTGAGGGGAACATTTGATTCCTGTGCTTGCATTTCCCCGGCCAAAAGGCATGTTTCACCCAGAGCCTTGAAGGGAATTTGGGGTGGGATCCAAAATGTACCCCTGTTCTTGGACTAGAGCTAGAGATATGATACCATCTGTGCTGCCTGGCTTTTTAATTCTTTGGAAATGAAAAGATCAGTCCTCTTGTTGTCTGAACAGTAATAGTTAGGGGTGGGACACCGGGGAGAATATCGGGTACCGGATGTACCCGTATCGGATCTCCCAGGCACCGGATTTACCGGTATCTGCATACTGGATTTTTAACACTGGCCGCGGTACCGGATTTTTTACATTGCGGCTATTGACATCAATGGCTGCAATGTAAAAAATCCGGTACCCCGGGCAATGTTAAAAATCCGGTATGCCGGTACAGGTAAATATCGAATTTATCGGATTAAGCCGATACACCCAAATACCGGCAATATCGGCTCTCGGGAGAACCAATATTCCCACCCCTAGCATTGTCAAAGTAAATAACTCCAGTTGGCATTTGCAATATAAGGTAACATACAGTGGGAGACTCTGGCTCAGGTGGCAGAGCACATGCTTTGCATGTATAAGGTCCGAAGTTCAATTACCAGGATCTCAGGTAGCACACCTGAGTGAGGCCTCTTCCGGGGATCCTGGAGGGTCTTGGGTAGTACGCCTGGGGGAGGCCTCTGCCGGAGATTCTGGAGGGTCTCAGGTAGAACCGGGGATCTTGGAGGGTCTCGGGTAGAACGCCTGGGTGAGGCCTCTACCGGGGATCATGGAGGGTCTCGGGTAGCGTGCCTAGGTGAGGCCCCTGCCAGAGATCCTGGATTTGAAACCCTGCTGCCGTGTCAGGTTGTGACAATACTGGGCTGAGATGGACCATTGGTCTGACTCAGTTAGGCAGCTCCTTCTAGCCTTGCGTTTCATATTGTGATATTTCTCAGTAGATGAAACCAAAGCACACTCACTATGATGAAAAGTGCGTTAGGTAATTCGTAAATTAAGTCGTAGTGCTGGGGGTGCCCAATTGGATGATGAAATTGTGAAGAGTTTGAGTGATTAGGGGCCATATTCCGATTGCTTTGCATTTGAGTAGAAGCAGCTTGATCTAATTCTACATATTTCCAGTAGGACTTTACTGCAGGCACCTTCAAGGGCAGGTGCATTTTAATTTTGTGTTTACTGTCTACTCTTTCGAGCATGATTAGATCAAGGTATGTTGCTGAAATATCATTGAAAGGATCAAGTAATATCAAGTAGATTATTAATCAAGTACTAGTGAGATTTTGTTTATGTATAGGTAGTTAATGCTCTAATCATGTCATTTTTTTGCCGACATTTAGCATTCTGGCAATAGATGAGAGGAGAAGAGCATTTTCAGCGAGGCTGCTATTACATTTGCATGGAGAATAGTCTCATGTGAAAGAGGCCTCTTTGCCTCCCTGCCCCGCCACCTGCTTCTAGACCCGACCCTTCGACTCCTTCTTGGCTCAGACCCCCTGGCCTGGGCTTTGAATATGAGTCTGGTAACGCCCACCCCCCGGACTGGTGCTTGCTGCCCCCTGCCCGGAGTACCAGGATCCTGATCCTCTAAACCGGACTCTCCATCCATACGTCCCATCCTGATCGACACCATTTCTAGCGTCCCAGGAATGGGTCTGTTCCAAGCAGGAGTTTGTGTCTAGAGAATGATATCGAGTTAACCCTCTCAGTGGAAAAAGAAAGTGTTGTCAATACGTACGTAGGCGGTTGTGCAGCCCCTGAAGGCGACAGCTGGGCCCATCTCGTTCGAAGAATCAGTGGGGCCAATCCTAAAACCCCTCGCATGCAGTTTACGTGCAATTAACGCGCGCACCACAGCCCCTCTAGCGGGGGTGCACACAAAGTGTGCACATGTTGTCATGCAAGGTGTGCAGGGGGTAGAATCGACCCCATTGCTCCAAATGCCCTGCTGGGCTTTGTTTCACCTTCCTTTAAACTTAAACACAAATGAGTCCGATCCCCAGCCAGTAAAGTCAACGGGAACTGAGCCGTTTATCTCAGTGAGAACAGGATCACATCCTATGGCTACAGTAGGGTCTGCAGAAGATGCTATTCCATTTCTAGAAAGTAAAGCAGGATTTGGGGCTTTTTCCGGCAACTTTGGCAAAGAAAAGACAGAGTGATAACTTAGCCAGATCTCTTCCATGGCTGGTACCATGAATTGGGCATCGTGGCTTCGTAAAATGAAACACGGCTTTTATTTATTCCTACTGGGAATATATATCTAGCTAAAGCCCTAAAGATCAAAGATTGTCAGGGTTGTTATCTAGCTCTCTTAAATGGCTGATACTAATTGTCGAGTTTCACAAAATATCTTGGTCTTTGTGATGAGCAATGAGTTTTGGTTTAAGGAGATTTTAGTTTAGACTGGAACGAAGGAAAGGAATGTCGGTCCCGAGATGCCAAACACGGTTATTGATCAGACACTGGAATTGCAATCTTTTAGTTCCCTAAATGGAAGGCTCTTCTAAAAGTGCATCATGTGCAATAGGGAAAAGAATTGTTCTAATTTTCCATGACACTCCCTTGCATTCTTTAGCGTCTGCGTTTAACGACTGGGCCAGAATCTATTCCTTCTCTAGACCCAGGGGTTGCGGACAAAAAGAACCAAGATGCCATTGGATTGATTTTTGCACAGGCTAGTTTTGCTAGAACACACTTTGATTGTTGCAGTGTTAAAACAGGGTTGCATGTTGATGTAAATCCACCCCAAACGGTAAGCGTGACTCTGGGAGAGAAATAACAACGCTGGCCAATCCGCTTTAGTGTCTGCTTTGACGGGAGTCTCAGAAAAGAGAATCATCAGGATTGAGGACTATTCCAACAAAGGAACTGAAGTATTCTTCCGCTTGGAGAAGAGTCGACAGAGGAGAGAAGTTTATAAAATCACGAGAGATGTGGAACATGTGAATAGGGAGCGGTTATTTACCCTCTCAAATAGCACTAGAACTAGGGGACACTCCGTGTAACTAACAGGGAGCAGATTTAAAACAAATAAAAGAAAGTGCTTTTTCACTCAGTGCACAATAAAGGCCGCTTTTAGACGACCGCGCGGTGCGCTCGGGCGGGGTTTCAAAAACCCCGCGAGGAGAGATGACACGCGACGCCGCTGGCAAGCATGCGCCTGAGACGCTGCCGCGCATTCTTTCCAAGCCGCGAACGACCTACCTCGATCGGGCTCCCGGTCGGTTCGCGGCTTGAACAGAATGTATCGCGTCGTATCAGGTGCGCGATGGCCGGCGGCATCACGTGTCATCTCTCCTCGCGGGGTTTTTGAAGCTCCCCGTGAGCGCACCACGCGGTCGTCTAAAAGCGGCCTGAGAGTTGTGGAATCTGCTGTCAGAGGACGTGGTTGAGGCCAGTCGTGTAGCCGGGTTTAAGAAAGGGGTTGGACAAATTTCTGTCGGATCGGTCCATTAGCAGCAATTAGCCAGATTGGCCGCTGTCGGAGACAGGATGCTGGGCTTGATGGACCGTTGGTCTGTCCCAGCGTGGCACTTATAATTATAAACATAAGCAAAATTCTCTAGAGCCATGTATGGCTTATGAATAACAATATGCATCCTTTCTCTCTGATCTACTGTATAACATCATCAATCCTCTGGTTGCAAATTTGCTACCTTCTCCGTCATTGCGATACAAATTCCAGTCATCTGCAAGCATTTCCCTTTGTTTAGCTTTATTTTAAGTTTAAGCGCAGTGGGGGTGGGGAAAATCATTCCAAATGTACTTACGAGTTCTGGCTGAAAGGCGACCAGCGATTTATGAAGCCATTTGAGATGATTGTTTCTGTCATTGCAGCGGTGGAAGCCTAGCGTCCCTTTACCATCCACTGGCGCGACACAGAGATCCCCGTGTTTAATCAGCCTCAGCCACGTGTAGTTGAACTTCTGGTTCTGCCGGAGAGAATCAGTCGCAACCTGAAATTCTGATCTGGGTTTCTAGGAGTTTTTTTCCTTTTGGTTCTAAACTTTTCAACTTTTAAAAATTCAGTTGCATAAACCTGCTGCTTCTAGTTGTTCCATAGAGGCTGGCTTGTGGTCTGTCTGTCACCACTATGTGACCCTGAAAGGGCATCCCATCCTGTAAGTAACTTGGGATTTCAGTCCCAACGCTTTCACTGATCCCAGGCCACTGACTTCAGATCTAACTAAGTGGCTCTGACTCTTAGGCTGGCGCAATGTCGGGAGTAACAATCCAGCCAAGTAGCTCTAAGCAGATTGAATAACTGGGCTCTTTCACCCAACTCTCCTGAAAGCACGAGAAGAAACATGGGAGGGGCAGGCTATGGAAGAGGGGGTTTGTAGTTTGAGCCGACCTGTGCAAGCAAATTGACCCCACGGCGGTTTGATCCAGGGTACAAACCGCCTTCACACAACCAGCTAAGAGTGCGGGAAGAGAACGTTGGGTGAAAACAGACATTCACGCAACTCCGCTTTAACATGTCTTATGCGTGTCGCAGGGCTGCGCAGGTCATCCAGACAGCCCGGCGACATACCAAAGAAAGGATAAAGGGGCGTTAAAGCGGGCGTTCCATGCAGAAGCAGCTCTGTTTTCACCCACCGGCCCTGCTCCGACGTTTCTTTACCACGCTCGGCTGTCTGTGTGAACGATCCCTAAACAGAGGAGCTCAGGCAGAATGAAACTCCTGCAGGCCTGATAAGAGAAGGGAAGGCGCGCATTGTCAATCCGACAAACTGCTCTGCAGAAGGAAGAGTCCATTGGCAGAACTAGGACCAAACAGCTGAGCAGACAGAGAGGCAGAGCCCTCCCACCCTACTGGAGGGGGTTGCTGGCGGGAGGGACCAGAGATGTGTTGTATCTGGATGGTAATCCGTGATCAGTGTAGCGTCTCTGCTGGCAAAGCTGCGTGGGGGGGGAGGGGGGGCTTTCAGACTGGCCGATCCCCGTGCATATCCTGGCTGCGCATCCCCCACCGCCCACCAGCCAGAACATGCACGGGAGGGAGGGGGGCATGCCTGAAAGTGGTCTAGTTATGAACAGTTTCGGGGCTGGATTAGCCATTACACAGACAATCCTGAAGCCTCGTGCCCAGAGCCAACGTGGTTAAGGAGACGCCTCGGCATAATTTTAAGAAACACGTCTGAAAAATACATGTTGCAGGGCCTTGCAATGGCACCTTAGGCGAACACCTTTTCCGTATGTGCCTCGGTGGCAAAACCTTAAATGTGTCAGCAGCAGCAGCAGGGTGGAGAAATGGGGCGGAGAAGGGAGGGACTTCACTTGCCTTCCAGCCACTGGAAACGGGGCACGGAGACAGAGTGACTGAGCCTGGGGTCCCCCTCTGTTCCCTACCCCTTTCCATGGGCCCTGCTGCTGCAGCCCTTCTGATCCAGCAGCACCATCTGACACCGAGGTGCGGCCCCGCATGCATTCACTACGCCTGCAGTGCGGCCCGGAGCCAGGGTCATAACCCCATAGTGCACTGGGCCCAGCCCCACGCCTCCCTGAGCCCAGTTCTTGCAGTGGAGCTAGAACCCAAACCCTGCACGCGCCTAGAACCCCCCACCCCCATAGGGAAGGCTGAGCTCTGTAGATTGGAACCCGGTGACCCAACTCCTCCTGTGTGTTGTTCCCATGTGGGCCCAAGCCAGGCCATGCCCTTGGCTTCTACCTCCACAAACAGAGAGTCGCTGGCAACTAAGCCATGTTGGGAGAAGAACCTTTCCGCGCACCCTGCATTTGCCAGAGTCCAGATTGGGCTTCGGGTGTTGCTAGGATCCAGAAAGCTCCATGAACGGGGCCAGGTTCAGCATTTAACCACGTGAATACTGGCTCCATGGATGGGACGCAGTTTGTGGCCCTGGTGTGGAGGGGCAGTGTGAGCGGCCAGGTTGGGGTATGTGCCTTTGAACAAAGCCATCTGCCCTGAGGCTCCGTGAGTACGTCCCACAGTCTTTAATCCTGCCCTGATGCACCTCTGAGTTTTCATACAATGGGGTCCAGATCATCAGAACTTGAGATGTGACCTCTACGAATTAGATCTGAAACGAAATTCCCACTCGGATTTCATTTTCGATGGATCTATACATTTCAAACAAGCCTGCAAAGCGCAGACTGGAATACGTTCCGCTCCGCTTTTTGCTGGAATGATCCAATCTTGAGGTGATGAAGGCATGGATGACAGCGGCCAGGTCGGAGTCAGAGACATACGGCCGAAGATGTAATTGGCGGAAATCACTCACCACCACAGTCTCAACCTGGAGATCCAGGCAAAGCTGCGGATCGAGGAGTACCCCCAGGCTCCGAACCTGAGAGACCAGTGGGGGATGAACCCCATCAATGATGGGGGACGTCACACCCACCGCCCTCCCCACCTCCGTCTTGACAGGATTTAGTTTCAGACGGCTCGCCCTCATCCAATCCCCCACAGCCGCCAAACATCAGGTAAACACCGAGACCGCCAGGTCTGGGTCGGATGAAAAGGAGAAGGAGAGCTAGGTGTCATCAGTGTACTGATGACATCACACCCCATACCGTCTCACGACCTCGCCGAGCGGCTGCCAAACACGTTGAACAAGAGAGGGGACGGAATAGAGCCTTGTGGAACTCTACATATGAGGTCCCGGGGAGAAGATGAACAATCCCCGATCACTACCCGCTGGGTTCTCCCAGCCAGGAAGGAGTGGAACCATTCAAGAACAGTTCCACCCACCCCGGCATAGTCCCACGGGCAAGTCACCAGCATCTCATGATCAACGGTATCAAATGCAGGACATACTGTTCAGCAATAAAAGTTACATTAACCTCCCAGAAAGGAACAGGCTGGCTAGGAACATTTCAAGAGAAGTGACAACAATGATGGTGCCGGTCATTTACTCCATAAAACACCAACGCTGGGTATATCTTACCTTGCTGTTGACATCACAGGTGTCAAAGGTTAGAGTAGCATTCTCCACAACAAGGCATTTAGCCACCGCTATATTAACAACCTAGGAAATCAAAAATGGAAATTTAGAGAAGCAAAAGGACTCCAAAGTGAGGCATAAAAGCTCAGGGAACAGTCGCTTAGCAATGGAGAGTACGTTGCCGTCCACGTAAAAGATCCATGAGTTCATCCGATAAGTGTGACTGATGCGGTCTATAATCCAAACACACAGGAGCCTATCACAGTTGAGCCAAATTAAAATGACTGATGGCACCTAAACTTCTCTAATGGTATCAGCGGGCGCCCAGAGTATCTGAACGGCGTGTTTTGCGTGGGCTACAATGGGTGTTAACTCGCGTGACGCTGGCCTGGTTCACCTGCTCTGTCCCACCTGGGCCAGTGCTGAACCCCGCCCATTTGATGTGGGCCTGGTTCAAACCCCAGTGGGGTTTGGCAGCTGGACCAGAAACGTGGGCCTGGAATGAACCGGACCCACGGTCCGGCCCTGCGAACCGCCCGCCCAGGCAGGCCAGAGCTGGGAGAACTGGGCGGGCACATCTCTTTTCATGCCCACCGGACCCAGCATGGAGGTCGCTATGGGAGATGGGGCGCCAGCTGCAGCATAGGGGCGGAGCCAGCCGGACACACGTCTCCTCCCACCTCCTCTCTGGACGTTAGTTTCAATCCCCCGACCTGACCCGGCCGGGGGTTGTGAGGGCGACCATCGTACCTCCGGACACGCAGCCGCCCCCAAACAGAAGCCGTACATTAACCCTTTCCTGAAACACTGGGCAGTTGTTACATGTTCGACACAGTTGACTTTCCTGTTGCTGCTTCAGACGCTGCAAATTGTTGTTTGGGCGGAATGATCTTGCATTCCTCCTGTGGCACAGTTTAACCGACTCCAATGAGCATCAGGTAGGAGAGCAATTCCCTACCGCTTCCCTTAGGTAGACAATTTGGTAGCATGACCCACCCAATTTCCTAAGATCAGCTCTCTCAATTATTTCCGCAACCAAGGCTAATTCAGAGTTAAAACCTCTCAGTTAATCATGGGAGCCGCAGTTTGTTAACATGAATGTTATTTATCCCTTGTCTCTCCCTATGTCCCCTCTCCTTGTCTCCCCCCTCCGTGTCTATAAGCCGTAGGCAGGGACTGCGTCTTTCTTATTGTTCTGTAAAGTGCCAGGTACACAGCTGGCACTATACAAATGCTAATATAATAATAATAATAATAAATTAATAAATAATATAACTATAAATATTAAATTTAAGTGGCAAAGCCTTCATTATGTCATCGAATCTCAGTTTGCTAATGGGGTTAGCTGACCGCTCACTAACATATCAATTCAAATTTTTATACTGCATCTGCCATTAGTGCATTAAGTGATAGAACTAATAACTGTTAATTCTGATTCTTTCCTCTCTCTGTCTTCGGAGAGAGTTGCAGGTGGGTTTTTCTACGGACTCTCCCTCGTTTCAGTTTTGTGCACCTGTCCTCTTATCTCTCTGGTACGTGAATTCTTTATCTCTTTTTTATACCAATGAGGTCGCTTTCGCTTTCTTGAAAACGTGCTCGCTGCCTTTAAGGGCGTGGGCCCAAAACCAGGTCTCTGCAAGGTCTTGAAGGGTTGGGGGTTGCATCCACTCACGGCAGAGAGCAGGGTGGCCGCCACCTGCACAAATTGTTACGGAGCGCTTATGGAAAGTTCAGGTTGCAGTGCTCTGCATTGGTGCCAGCGCCGGCCCCGCGACATGCCTTTGTCGTAAGTGTTCTGCTGTATCAATTTGCTCAGGTGGCTGCTGCCCCAGCAGAGAGAGGAGTTCAAAGCCAAGTGTAAACACACCGTCCACAGAGAACAAATGACTTGGGAAGAAAATCCAGTGGGGAGACACAGAACTTGATCTTCCCCCTTCCGCCGGATTTCCCACTAAAATCAAGGAGAGTTTTGTGTACGGCAGGAAATGCAGGAAGGATCCTCAAATGTATTCAGTGCACTCTTTATCTTTTCATATTTACATCCTTGCAAGACACTTGTGATTTAATGGCCATTAATATGCGATCTATTCGCTATTTTAGGGCATTGGCTTCTATTTTCATAAATAGAGCGTCTTGTGTTTATAATTCAACAAGAAACGACGGTAGCTTCCTAGCACCCTCTAGTGGTGATAAACTGGCAGCGCAAGACCTTGGTAAAACAGTTGCTGATGTTGCATCTAAGCTGTGAATACGTTTTTAAGCACTAGAAACTGAAGGGAAAAATAAGGCAACTCTGCGTCTGAATTTGCCTACAAACTAAGTTTTTGAAACAAACTCTGGAAATGAGATAACTTATTAAGATAAGTATTTTCTGTGAGATATATTACTGACCCGTTTCCCTTTGTTACAAGATGGGAAGTTTAACTGGTCGGAGATATCGCTAACGGGGCTTTGCATTGTTGCTTATTTTGTTTGCAAAATAATCTATATTTATAGCAAGGGACAAGTTGTGGCACTTGCTGAGATAATGACATGCACCCCACAAGCAAACCGGAGGAGCAAATTGAAGAGGAGGGGGGCGCACACCACAGACATATCAAACGTGCCTGGAGAACATATCACCTACCAGCCCACTAGCTTTAACAAGAGGAGCCTCTAAATCAGGGTAGATGTTCTCCAGGTACCACTTGAAGCTTTTGCACTGAAGCCTCTTTCTTAGCTCTCTCTGATGAGTCAAGTCCCCAACATCCAGGTTTTTCAGGATCAGGTGGTAACCATGGCCGTAGAACAGGTCTTGGTATTCGTCTAGCCAAACCTCAGCCACCCGGGCCAAATTCCGCTCCACTGTTTTTATCCGGTCCTTCGGGAATGAGTAGGGGTTGTCGTTCCGGAAAATATGACCAACTCTGGAGCATGGGATGATCTCAATTTCTCCTCCACACATCCAGACCTGGGTTAGAGAGAGAGAGAGAGCTCAGAGAACCCCAGTGACACTGTTCATTGATTGCAGGGGGCCTGCTCTTGACAAGGGGCCTTGATTTTTGAAGATACTGTTTTGTGGGTGTAGCTTTGCACTTGTAATTAGTTGTAGGTACAAAGGACTGAGCCCTATAGGAACTGAACTCCTTCTCTTCCCCCCTCATCCTTCCTCTCCTTCCTCACTGTCAATAACTATTGATGGAGTCACCATCCTGCCTGTCCCCCAAGCCC
>QEPC01003562.1:146676-162702 GCA_003113815.1 Sphenodon punctatus
ATAGTCGGCCACATTTCCTGGCAGCGCTACTCGACCCACGGGTTAAGCGGAAGATGGCTGCGCTCATCGTTCCCTTTGCAACCTTCAGGGGCGACCTCGTCAATGAGGTGCGGCAGTATTGCCAAGCGCAGCGGCCCCTGAAGCATGAGGCAAGTGCTACTGCTCCTACAGGGGTTGCAAGTGGGGGCTACTCTGCCATGACTCTTTCATGGCTGGAGGAATGGGTGGAGGAGGATGCAGGACCTCCGTGTGAGCCAGAGCAAGAGGATATTGCAAACAGTTATGTTTTTCAATATCTTGCCGAGCCCCCATGCCCTGTATCCACCAAACCCATGGACTACTGGTCATTGAAGATCCATGTGTGGCCCCCGCTTGCAAAGGTAGCAGTGCGATACATCTCGTGTCCTCCTACAAGTGTATCCTCGGAGCGGGTGTTCAGTGTGGCAGGAGACATTGTAACCCCACATTGCTCGAAATTGGACCCAAAGACAGTGGAAGAGTTGTTCTTTCTCAAGACTAACCTTCCCCTTCTTGGGTTCATGGAGGGCGAGACCTTTGACTGGGGGACATGATGTGCTTGCCCAGCCCCAGGGGATATCCTCTCCGGCTACCTTCACTCCCATGCACATGTGCACATCCTGACAAGACTCAGGCAAATTACATCGGCCTGCAGTTTGGTCAGCGGTGTCATTGACGAGCTCACAGCAGCAGGTGGTCTCAATTTGCACAGCCAGCATGGCACTCGCAGCAGGGCAATATTCCCAGTCCAAGCACTCCACCAGGGAAAAGTAGCAGGAAATCTACTACTTATTCCCATATATTGCCAGCCCACAAGTTGCCTCCTTTGTTCCCATTCCATCCAGGAGGAAGGGCAAGGAGTGCACACGTCTGCGCCTTGTCTCAGTCACTGTCTGCGCCTTGTCTCAGTCACTGTCTGCGCCTTGTCTCAGTCAGTCTGTCGGCCTTGTCTATCGCACACACACACTGGAGTCACATGCCACACCGTCCAGCACACAGCACACTACAGAAACACACATGCGTGGGGTGGCCGTTCCCGCCCCCCGGAAGACGCGCAGAGGACTTTGGGAGGACGGAACATCTTCCGGGGGGCGGAGACCGCTCCCCAACGACACGGCCCATTCCCCACACCAGCCTGCCTGCTGCAGCACCCTCCCCATCCACACACCGCTCTCTCTTTACCAAGCTCCAGTCTGGCCCGACATGTGTGGGGTGGCCGCCCCCACCCCCCGGAAGACGGGCAGAGGGCTTTGGGAGGGCGGAACGTCTTCCGGGAGGCAGGGGCCGCTCCCCAATGACACGGCCTGTTCCCCACACCAGCCCCCCTGCTGCAGAACCCCCCCATCCACACACCGCTCTCTCTTAACCAAGCTCCAGCCCGGCCTGACATGCGTGGGGTGGCCACCCCCACCCCCCGGAAGACGCGCAGAGGGCTTTGGGAGGGCGGAACGTCTTCCGGGGGGCGGGGGCCGCTCTCCAACAACATGGCCCGTTCTTCCCCAACGGGGACGGCCCAACAACACAGCCCATAATAAATTAATGAACCGCTGACCAAGTCTAGGACTAAGCCTTCGGACTGAACCCTGTGACCCAATGGACTCAGACGTGAATGAAAGAACCTTTCCTTTTCCCTTCCATGGAAATGAGCCCTTAATAAATCTTACCTGTGTGAGTGTATCTGTGTGAATTGAGAAATGGGCGGTGGTGAAAGGATATATTCCCATTCCCATCGTCACCCCGCAAAAAGGAACCATTAGACTGGACTGGACTGGTGGCCAAGGAGGGAATGAAGATCGAGGATTCGGAGGTTCAGGATAAAGGTAGGCAAAACAAGCAACGTGAATATTGTAATAATAAATAATAATACATTTAAATTTAAAAAATAATCTTAAAAAAACCTTGTTGGCCGTGGGGTCTAAAATGGGGGCTGTGGGGCAAAGTGTGGTCTGGTGGTACAGGCTTGTTAGTCAGTTAGATTCACTTGTGTTTTTACTTTTTTTGTGTGTGCTGGGGGCTGGCTGGTGGTACTGGTACCGGTTCTGGTTCTGGTGGTTTTGATTTCAATGGGAAAAGATCCGGTACAGGTATACCGGTTATAATCCGGTAATCAGAGATCCGGTAACTGGTATTTTCACCCAAGTCCCACCCCTAGTAACTTCTAGGCTACCTATTCTAAGGGAATGATAGCAATTGATTTCAAAGCCACTCCTTTTTATAATCTGACTCACCATAAACACAAGCACAAATCAAGAAGGTTCAAAGGTCCTTTTAAACTGCAAGTCAAGGTCTTAATTCGGCAAAGCACTCAACATGCTTAAATGTTTGGCTGAACTGAGCGATAGATGAGATTATTATTATTATTAATAATTATTATTATTATATTATTATTATTATTTTATTATATTCATTATTTATTTATATAGCATAAACAATGTACCTGGCACTGCACAATCCACAGTCAGAGACAGGTCCCTACCCCTAAGGGGTTTACAATATGAGAGACAAGGGAGGGGGATATGAGAGAGAGGTGAACATCAGGAGAGAAAAGAGGACATTTATGAGGTTGAAAAGTTGCCAGCTCACGTGCTTTGCTTAGTTACAGGGAATTAGGTTTTGAGTGAGGGGGAAAGGATGCAGTATCCCTCATGACAAGCTAGGGAAAGCCTGATGGAAGGGGTGGGTTTTCAGGAGGGATTTGAAAGTTGGGAGGGAGGGAGCAGAGCGAATGTATCCAGGGAGGGAGTTCCAGGCCTGGGGGGCAGCAAGGGAGAAGGGGCGAAGACGTTTGGAGGAGCAGGGGAGTCGCGAGCAGGCGAGGGTGAGGGCAGAGGAGGAGCGATGCCCCCAGGCAGGAGCGCGGCGGGATACAAGAACAGAGAGATACGGGGGAGCAAGGCCATGAGGAGCCTTGAAGGTGAAGCCCAGGAGCGTGTGCTGAATGCATTCTCGTAGAGGAAGCCGGTGCAGGGTGGAGAGGAGGGGCTGGACATGGTCAAAGCGATGGGCAAAGGGGATGATTTGGGCTGTGGAGCATTGAATGGAGATGGGGGGGTGGGGTCAGATCAGAGTAGTAAGGAGGAAGCTGCAGTAGTCAAGGTGAGAAATGACTAGAGCATGGACTAGGGTTTTGCAGCAGCAACAGTAAGACAGGGCCAGATTTTAGCAATATTAAGGGTGAAGGGGACCCCTCTGGAAGGGTCAGAGGGGTCAAGAGTAGCCTTCTTAAGGACAGGGGAGACTTCTTCAGAATTGATTGAAAGACCTCAGCTTGTAATTGTTTATGAATTTAAACTGACAAGAGGAAAGAGTCCTTATATTTATTCCCACTTAGGAATGCAACCTACCTTGAAGGAAATCTCCATGTTCTCACCTCCCCAAACATCAAGTCCTGGATCATATGTTCCAAGTTCAAAAAAATATTTCTTATCAATAGAAAATAATCCACCAGCCATCACAGGACACCTAGAAATAACCCACAAACATTAGACCCATGGACAAAGTTTTGCAGAAAAATCAAATCACTGCTACGAGAATTATCCAGAAAAGCCTGGGCAACAAGGTCCTATATTCATCTGGGCAGCCATAAATGGAAATTTAAGACACAATCACAAAATGTACAATGGTAATGAGATGACTGCATAAGCCACCTCACCACAGACAGGCCAATATAGTTCTGAAATAGCTTCTAGTGTTTAAAAACGTGAATGACTACAAACTTAAATAAAACAGGCAAAGGAACAGAAAGTTTGTACTGAAATTATAAATTATTTTCCTGATATCACATGAAAGTACGAGAGCCTGGGTAGCCTAGAAGATAAGGTGTTGGGTCTCCAGGGTCCAAATCCTGTCTAAGAGCCATAAACTCACTGGGTGGTCTTGGTCAAATCACAATCTCTGAGCCTCAGTTCTCCATCTGTGAAATGGGAATAACCACCACCTACCTCACAGGGCTCTTGTGAGGGTGAATTCCAGTTTGGACACTGAAAGTGCTGATATGAATGATAAAGAACAACAATCAAGGCTCTGTGTTCACGGCTTTCCCACCATTAGTGGTAATGGGGAAAACAATGTTAACACAAGTCCCTAATCATAATATTGAAGGTCAGCCTGACCATCTCCATATCTTGGAATTGCTAACCATCATGGTGTGTCTCAGGAGCTGAAATAGCATGTTGGTTTCAGATTTCGGTTTGCATATCTAGAAACTTTTATTTGTTTTATTTAGGGGCACCATTTACTGCTGTTGCATCAATACTCAAGTGCAGAGAGAAGCATCAGGCTAGCTCTCTGACCACCAGATTCCTTGCACATGTGGTGCGTCTTAAAACCTCGTCAGCTGAAGTCCTCCAGGCTACGAAGAACATCTGTTCAGCTATTATGGCGGTTTTAGCCGTTGTTGCTCTAGTTTGTGTGACTCTGCTTTCTGCACACAGCAGAGAGAATGGGATGACACTAATTCCTAGCAAACACATTTGGGGGTGGGGTGGGGGGTGGCCCCCCCTTCTGTGAATTGGCACCAAATGGAAATACACGCCCACCCCAAAAAATCTTGGTTGAAATCTGATGAAACAGCAGCTGTGTTAATTCAGCTTTACTTCCTCCGCTTACCTAATTATATCGGTTTCCTTGATCTTATGTTTCTCAATGACGTCCGGAGGAATTGGCTTCCACCCAAAATTCATTGGCCAAGTAAAAATGCCGCGCTGAAAGCTGTCCACTGTCATATAGCTAGAGAAAGAGAAAGGCAGTTATCAATGCAATTCGTAATCGAAAGGGACAAGGGAACAATGGATTGTAAGTGAATCAAAATGTAACAGATTTAATCATCTTGGTGCAGCAACAGCCAGTCCTACTAACTGGGGCAATTGTGGTGCGGGCAGGTATTATAACTCATTCTCCTGCATATGTGGGCTTTGTTCCTTTATGGCCTGGGGTATAGAGTCCCAGTCTATGGGCTGTGACTCCAAGTGGGCTATGACCATCTGCAGCTGCGGTTGGGGTCCTACTTGATGCTTCATGTGAGGCCATATGGGATTATATTTAAATCTCAAAATGGAGTCACACAGGCAAAAATTTGGAAATTGCTCTTCTAGGGACATCTAAGCTATTTTAATTTGCAATAATGTTTATTCACCGGTGGCCACCACTTGCAGACACCAAAATGTAGAAACAGTGATCAGTTTTAGTTACATATGAGAACAAGAATTCTCAAGTACAGGAAACTAAGCAACTGTTAAAGGAGGAGCAAAAGAACTGAGGTGAACTCACGTAACTCTGTTAAACTCCAGTGTCCGCAGGGCCCCAGAAGCTGTATAATCAGTTTCCGAGTTTTAATCAGGGCTGGAACTTGGAATGTCTCACTCACACACAACAGAGATTCGGGGATCTTTAGAGACTGATTATACAGCTTCCCAGGCCCCACGGACATTGGAGTTTAGCAGAGTTACGGGAGAGTTCACCCTTGATTTCCAAATGCCATATTTACAACAGCAGCAACCTCTTCACTACAAAATAGCAAAATAAACAATTACAACAAATTCAAGTTTGTTTTATTATAGCTTTTTAAAAACCTCATTTTGCAGAAAGGGTGGGTTAAATTTCAAAACAATTTTGGGTAAATGTGGTCTGTTTTTCAGTCAAAATGTCCCTGCCTGGTGATGCAAAGGGCCCTGTTCTGAAATAGGCCTCCAAGGACGGTCGATTGTCTTTAAGAGAGAGTTGGATACATTTAGGAGGGAGAACTTTGGAACCAGTGTCATTAATTGTGGTTAGGAGACTTCTGAAATACTGGTTCAAGCTTCTGTTATTTAGCCCCGCACGCTTACCAAAGGTTTGCTACCTGGAGGACATGATGCAGTCGCCTTGACTAACTTTTGTTATAAAGGCCTTCAAGAGCATAGGTCTTGGAGATTATGTCAATAATGATCTTCACATTTTTTCTCCTTCTGATCAGATTCTGGTATATTCAAGGTTGAGCGATGTTGTTACTCAACTGGATTATGCTAGCATTCATGACTCTCATATTGCTCCTATGTATGTTCACTGGAAGTCTGATGGAGGGGGGGGGGGCGCAAAGTATCTTCAATTGGATTTAGAGCAAAATCTTCGTGTCCATCTGACTAGGCTTCGGTTGGAGCATATGTCAGCTGCTATAGTGATGAGTTGGCCCAGGGAAAGAAGAATTTGCCCTTGTCCAATGAAGGTGGTTGAAGACTCTATTCATTACGTATTGGAGTGTCATTTGTACTCAGATATAAAGAAGATTCTGCTGGTCCCCCTTTTAATGAAGGTCAAGTTTTTCTCGAATAAGGAGAAGCTTATTTGGCTCCATCAGCAAATAGATTATAAAACTATCAATAGGGTAGCAATTTTTGCCTACCAGGCTGCTAGTATTAGGAGTAGGTATCCTTATCTTAGTTGAGATTGTTTGACCCCTAGTTAGAATGGAATTAGAAGTTATCCTATTATACGTCTGGGATTTATGACTTACAGATATGATTGTTGCCACTTGGTCAAGTAAGTGATGGTGAAATCCCTCAAGATTGTTCTACGATGGTTATGTTATACAGTGGGTCATAATTCTTATGATGACAGTTTCTACGGGCGGGCTAGCAGGAGTTAAGCGTTGCTACTATATGTTTTGAAGAGTTAGACATTTATTGTAGGAGTTAAGTGTTGCCAGCGACTTTAAGAAAAGTTTGGCATCCCTCCTACAAGTTACTGTGGTTATAGGCTGCGTAGGAGCAACTATGCCCTCTCCAGGAGTCAAGAGCTGGCGACGCAAGCTCTGGAAAGAGCAAGGCACTTTAGAGGAACCAGCGCTCTTGTTGTAAACCTTAAAGCGTAGGATGTCCTCTTTAGAAGACAAGGCTGCCATCATGAACTCTGAGACGAGCAAGATGTTTTCTCCAGGATTCAAGTGCTGTCGCCATATGCTCTGTTTAAGAGCAAGACGTTTTGTTCATGGGAGTAGTGCTATGGTCATCAGCTCCGTCTGGAGCAATTGATCATGACAGGATTGAATGTGACTTTCATAAGTGCTGTGCCCTTCCTTCCTACTCGGGCAGGCTTGGGGGTTAAATACCTTCCTCGG
This sequence comes from Sphenodon punctatus, assembly GCA_003113815.1. Lineage (NCBI taxonomy): Eukaryota > Metazoa > Chordata > Lepidosauria > Sphenodontia > Sphenodontidae > Sphenodon > Sphenodon punctatus. The sequence continues at coordinate 153,788 of QEPC01003562.1, forward strand.
CTTGCTCCTACCTCTTGAAGTTTTGTCATTTACCCTAGAGGTTGGGATTCATCATGGACATTATATTTATGGATTGTGTTTTAATATTTGCTAAGTATGTATATTTTGTTTATTTGTAATTTTGTACTTTCAGCGAAGGCAATATCCAGTGCCTAATAAAATAACTTTGCAGGGAGAACTTGGAATGAGTTTTCCTTCTGATGCTATAGGAGGAAACTTTTCCCCCCCTGTCCTTTTACGGAGCCTGCACTAACAGGGACTAGGGTGATCCCTGGGGTGGGGGGTGGTTTAACACCCCCCTACCCCACCCCAGGGATCACCCTGCCTCCCCACCCAGGGATCGCCTACCTTGCGCTCTGGGCGGAGGCGGCGGTGGCCTGGCTCCGGCGACTTCAGTGCTACTAGGCCTCCCGGTGAAACCTGGAAGTTCACCGGAATGCCTAGTAGCGCTGAGCCAGCAGCAGCCACAGCCAGCGCTGAAGCCGCCGGAGCTGGACCGCTGGCGGCGGCTCCCGGAGCGCAAGGTAGGCGATCCCTGGGTGGGGAGGTAGGGTGATTCCTGGGGTGGGGTGTGTGTTAAACCACCCCCCACCCCAGGGATCACCCTAGTAGCACAGTACCGATACTCCAGTAACCTACCTGCTGCTGGTGCGGGCTCTGGGTCACCGGCGGCGGCCCGGAGCCGGCACTAGCAGGGACTTCGGGGGGGGGGAATTGTTTTTTTAAAGCCAGGCTGGGCAGGGTGGGGGGGTGCCCCCCCTTCCACCCGCGCAGCCTGGACTGGGGAGGGAAAGTTGGGGGGTTGTTTGTTTTTTTACATTGCGGCCATTCATTTGAATGGCCGCAAAGTAAAAAAACCGGTAAGGGGAATCCGGTAATTTTAGCCGGATTACTGGGTTAATCCGATACTGCCGGTACACCGAAATACCGGCAGTATCGGATACTGGTAGATCCAGAATTCCCACCCCTACTAATTATGCATTGAGTGAAAAAGTACTTCCTTTTATTTGTTTTAAATCTGCTGGCAGCTAGTTTCATGGAGTGTCCCCTAGTTCTAGTGCTATTTGAGAGGGTAAATAACCATTCCCTATCTACTCGTCCCACACCACTCAAGATTTTATAAACCTCTATCATGTCCCCTCTCAGTCTTCTCTTCTCTAAGCTGAAGAGAGACCCAGCTTGTCAAGCATCTCTTTGTACGGAAGCCGTTCCATACCCTTTATCATTCTCGTTGCCCTTCTCTGTACCTTTTCTAGTTCAGCTGTGTCTTTTTTGAGATTGGGCGACCAGAACTGCACACAATATTCCAGGTGCGGTCGCACCATCGATTTGTATAGAGGCATTATGACCTCCTCAGTTTTATTCTCTATCCCTTTACAAATAATTCCTAACATTCTGTTTGCTTTTTTGACCGCTGCTGCACACTGGGCTGAGGATTTCAGTGTATTATCCACAATCACTCCCAGATCCTTTTCCTGAGTGGTAACTCCTAGCTTAGTACCCAGCACTGTGTATTTATAGTTTGGATTATTTTTCCCTATGTGCATCACTTTGTCCACATTAAATTTCATCTGCCATTTAGATGCCCAGGCACCCAGTCACGTAAGATCCTGTTGTAGTGCTTCACAGTCTGCTCGCGTTTTAACTACCTTGAATAACTTGGTGTCATCTGCAAATTTGATCACCTCACACTTAACGCCCTTTATCCCACAACTGGAGGTTGCTTGTCACAAACTCTTAGTTTGCATTCATTGATTATGCTCGATCCCCAATGTCCAGTTGTGGGACATTCCACCACCCGATGTCCCACAACTGGAGGTGAGGTTGCTGGAGTGTTCTAATTCCTGGTACTATAACGATACTTCAGATGCCTGACTGGTGGATCGTGCACACATTTCGGTCAGGAAAAAATTTCCCCGCAGGCTAAATAGGCAGTTGAGTGATGGGGGGTGGGGCAGGGTGGGGGAGGTTCACCTTCCCTGCAACATGGGGCCTGGCCCACTTGTTTGCATCGTCTGGTTATATGCTTAAAATAATTCCACGTTATTTCAGGTTGTGGCAGAGTGGAGCCACATAAGGGGCTTCGGCCCTTTAAGACTTAGAGTGGGCTTGAAACCACACCCACTCCTGGGTGTATAAAAGAGAGGAAGAACGGCAGAGGAGTCAGTAGCAAGGAGGCTGCTGAAGGGAACTGACCTGCCTAAGGAGCCTAACAAGAGCAAGATCAAGCCCACAGAAGGCTGAGGACATACACAAGCGGGAGGCTTGCGAGACTGACTAGGCCCGACCCAGGATTGAGAGCACCAGGACCAAGGTGGGGTTGTTTCTGTTTATATGGACTTTAAGGAAGACTTTACGTTGAATGTGTGGAGGCCAGCTATTAAATTGGGATTACCTGTGGTTTTGTAGCGATAGAATATAGTCTTATTAATATCGTATGTTCTCCTGATCTGGACAAAGGAAGCCAGACCTAACTTTGGTTAAGCGAAGGCAAAGAGGAAAGAGGGCTCAGAACAGAAAAACAGGCCTGAGATTGTGATGGAATTCAAGCTGAAGAGATTCAACACGTAGATAAGGCACCATCAAGGCATAGCCAGACACTTGGCACTGCCACATATGCGTAACAAGCATCCTGCTGAACACCTGGAGTTGACAAACGAAACCCATTGTGAACAGACAAGTGGGACATTTGCAACTCTGCTACTGACTTCCAGGCCAGGAAAAGAACTATCAACTAAAGATAAAGATGTTAATATGCTCAGAGCCCTTCCTCCCAGAAAGACCCTCTTCTGATATTCTAAAGAACTGTGTGATGTCACCATGACATGGCATCTTGCTATTACTGACCGGTACCTCAGAACCGTATAAAGGACCTGGCCGTGCAACATGGCTTTGGGGTGAGGGCTTGTGGTCACCAATTTGGTGAATCATGTGACTTCACTCCCTTCCAGACCTTGCACACACGGATCACAACTTATCCTCACTCGTCAACAGATCTACTCTCCAGCACCAAAGGGCCCTCTCTCATTCTTTTCCCTGTATCAGCCTGCGTGCTTCCAGGATTTGGCCAGTCACAGGACACGTAAGATATCTTTACCTGGGGACTATCTGTATAATGCTGTGTCTGTAATATAATCCTGCCAAGAACAGAAAACCAAGGTAAAGTGTTGTTTTGTACCACATTGGAGCGGTGTTTTAGGACGATCTCGATCCCAATCATTTATTAGTTACAGTTTATATTGAGGACCAGTGGGCACCTCAGGTTTGTGTCACTGGGGCGAGCTACGTTTCCCATAAACCTGAGGGACTTTTGAAGGCTCTCTTGTGACACCGGTATTGAGTGTGCACTGGTCACTTCAAACGTCTCCTTGTGGCAGAACCTTTATTAAAAGCTCAATTTATCTCTTGGATTTTACTTTTGGGGCAGCTTAGGTAGAGTGCAGGGGCTAGACTAGCTAACTGAGGTAATTTCCAAACCTAGACTCTATTTAGTAAACAAAATTGGCTTGTTTCCCAACCACCAATGTAAATTTGCAGTTCTGTATGTTTATTTCATGGGAGGCAAAACCTACCATTTCAGCATGCAAGATGTATGCAAGATGTAACATCAGTACTTGGACCAGGAGGGGTTGGGGGGATATCCAGGTTCTAGTCTCGCCTTAGTCAGAAACTCACTGGATGACCTCAAGCCAGTCACAAGATTCTCTCAGAATGACCTACCTCACAGGGTTGTTGTGAGGATTTAAAAAAGTTGTGTTAGTTATACGTAAAGTGCTCTGAGTGCCATGGCGGGGAGTGTTATATAAAGATGATGATGATGATGTGACTGTTGCAAAATCACATAAAAGACACAATAGCAATTCCTGAAGACATTTCCCTGTTCCATTTATTTCACAGCAAAAAGTACTATTCTGTCTAAGGTATGTTTCCTTAAAAAGCCTCTACTTAGTAAAACGTTGCTGTGCTGAATTATATCAGTGTTGGCAATATTTAAGGTTCTTTGAGATACTCTACTGAATATTTTAAACTAATTTGTTCAACCATTTTTGAAGGTTTTTTAAGAGTGAATTTTTTAAGGTACACTGCAGAATAAGAAACTTTTTGGGCCCGTAATTGACACTGTTGGTAATTCATTTGTATGCATCTAATTTGGGTAGATGCTTTGTGAAAACTGTTTGTGATACACCCTGAATTATCCAGGATCCAGGTATGGGGTGAAATGAAGTTACCTCATGTCCTTGTCACTGATCACTTCAATCACTGGGCATGCTACTTTCTTCCGGTTTAAGCGGACTCTTTCAAGCAGCGGCTCCAGCCACCCAACGTTACATTCCACATGAGAGTCTAAGAACGTCAGCACGTCGCCTACAGGAGTAAAACCAAGGGGGAAGGGGGTTACTTGGCTCAAGGAAAAAAATACACTTGGCATTCACAGAATGTAAATAAGAGACCAGACTTGACCCTCGTTGTCAAAATAATTTGAGCTTAATTATAATTTCCAGGAAATTGCTTTGCATGTGTGTATGGGAAGGGCCACCCAGGTTGTGAGCAGACATCGGGAGTGGGGCGGAGAGTAGGGGTGTGCACCAGGCCTCCATGTCTTTTTTGTTTTCATTTTTGTTATTTAAAAATGTTGGTTTTGTTATTAACGACCATGTCATTTTCGTTGTCGTTACCATTATTGGTATCGTTATCGATACCGTTTCAAATGAAAATTTTATTTTTGGTATCGGTATCATTATTGATTCCTGTGCACAACTAATATTTATCTAAATCTAAAGTAGACAGGGGAAGGGAAAAGGAAAGCTATTATCTAATCAGTTATCTATATAACTATTCTAATCTATATGTCTATAATATATATCTATATCTAATCTATACTACCTATCTATATATAATGTACAGGGGGGAGAAGGGCAGGGAAAGGGAGAAGGTAAAATGTAGGGTACGAGGAAGGAAAGGTATTGGTAATACAATGAGGGCTAGTGAGGATTTTTTGTGTGCAAGCACCACAGTTCTGTAAACGTAGCCTGACAAGCAGAGCTCTCACACAACAGAGAGAAAAAGCCTGGCCCTCCCATTATAAAGGGTTACAGCGCCCTCCCCCAGAGTCCCCCTGATTGGTTGTGGGAGGCAGCAGGCATTGAGCAATCACAGAGTGCCATGAGACTGCTGGGGCCTGCTTGCGCTGCTCATTGGCCAGCGATACATCCATCCGCCCCTCCCAACACAGACACAGTTCAAGAGTTCAACCCTGTTAAGACTCCGAGATGTCTGCTCCCTCCTCCCCTCTCCACATTTTCCCTCTAAAACCCAACTGCCACAGCACTAATAATGAAAATGATGACATTGTTGTTTTCATTTCTCATTATTATTTTTGTTATTTTTGGTATCGTTTTTGGTATTGATATCGTTATTCTCAGTTGTCGTTTTTGTTATTGCAATAACGAAAATGACAATTTTTGTTATCATTATTCTAACAACGAAACGACATGCACACCCCAGAGTAGCATCCATTGCTGGGAGTTAAGAACACCACTCAAGGTCAAGGCTGCGACAAGACAGAGAGTCAAGGCTGGGAGAATGGACCAGGGCTGGGTCCAAGGCAAGGGGGTCTGGAACAAAGGACCAGAAATAGACACAACACACGTTCAGCCTTGCCTGTGACTACCGGTTGGCCGTTTAAGTGGACAGAAAGCCAATCGGGAAGCTGGGTTCGAGGGGAGTATGGTAAGGACATTGGAATAAAAGGCCAACTAGGCAGTGATGGAGCCAAGGGCTGTGGTGTTGGAGAACTGGCCACTGCCCCCCAAGCTCTGTGGATGCCAGCATGAGGCTGCTCACAAAGGACTAGGCACAAAAAACATCTCTGCTTGTCTTGGGCATTAAAAAGTAGAGTGTTTTACCCCTCCTGATATTCATGCCCAGGGGAGGCCAGAATCCCAACAAGAGCATAATCTAACAAGGCAGTAGCTGCTCCTAATCCGAATGAGTCGGTAGAGGGAGCAGTAGAGTTCCCGTCCTGCCTCACCACTCTGGAATTGCACACTGTGCCTACTACACTAGTGTTTGCATTCCAGAAGCTGCCCAAAATAACTCTTGCTAAGTCCGAGGCCTCAGTTACAACAGACAGGTCTCCCTTCACTTCGTTCAGCGGGTCGTGGGGAAGAATCTCACTCTTTTGACTACGCTAGTAGAGAATGCAAAACTGGGAGTCCCGAAAGGGGCACAGCCCTGACTGCGTCCGTACCCAAGGGTGGGGAACTGCAGAGAAGGCAAACAGCCTCCAAAACGTATACCCACTCTTTCTGCTCACCAGCCAAACAAATTCCCGGCCAACAGAAAGCTGGACGTAGCTTAAAGAAACACCAGGCCAAGTTGGCGGTGTTAGAAAATCCAACACACTAAAAAAAAAAAAGGAGGGTAGGGAAAAGCAGGACTAGGAAATCCTTTTGGCAGTACTCCAAAACATACCTCTTTTCAACTCGCTACAATTGGAGAGAGCCTCTCAGTTGCTAAATAAAACTGCCCGGTTTTATTTAACATCTACTCAAATCACTTTCTGTTGTTCGCTCATTTTAGATCATCATATAAGTCAGAGCTGACAAAATGGTGGTAAACTCTGTCACATCAATTATTTCCACAAGTTTTGCCATTATTGGACAATAAGAAAAATAAATTTGATAAATTGTATTTGACAATCTGAAGAGCTTATCAACTACTGTAAAAAATTTCACCAGCGCATTTGTCAATTAATATTCAACCTACCAGCTCATATTGGAAGCTGGAAGACCATCCTGTAGCATATTGATAAAGGGGGTGTTTTTATAATAATAATAATAATTAATAAGTTTATTTAGGCATTAGCTTATGCCATAGCCATTTCAAAATTAAAACACATCCATATATTGTACATAAGACAAAACAAAACATTACATAAATCATTACATCACTGGGTTTAAAATACAAACATAAAAAACCATTATCCCTAAACTGGAGCAGCTGAAAAAATTTCATCCATGGACAGACACCTAGAGTACAGTCATTTCCTGAGGAGGGTCAACTCTAAATTGTGGCTTGCTATTTTGGAGATCAAAGAGCCATCACAGGACACAAAATCAGGAGTGCAAAGGCCTTGCCTTTCTCGGGGCTTGTGCTAGCAACTCTTGACCCCTGCAGCACTCAAAACCCAATATATAAATGCCTGGCCCTTCTCAGGGCATGGGTGGGCAGTCCTTGACCCCTGAACTGCAATCACATAACATGGAACTCAGAATCCAACTAGAACCCTACTACAATATATATCAGGTGAAATACACATTGTGTCTCTTATACACATCTAGATGTGTATAAGAGACAGGGATATATCCATTGCTTCCGTGCACTCTTGTACGGTTTGCATTCCAGTAAGATATGCATTACTGAGTCAATTTCATTACTATTGCAAATACTTATACGCTGCTCCAAGGGCACCCCCTCGAAACGCCCTGGGTGTGTTTTTATTACAGTCCTTGTAGTCCAATAACCTCAAGCTGGGAAATAAAAATAAATTTATTCTTACCTCTAGCAATCTCTGCCCCGGCCAATCTGGCACGAATTAAGCCGTTTCTTTCTTTGAGGTGAATGATACGAACTTTGGGAAATTGCGACATGTATTTGTCTAAGCTGCCTTTGAGGTATTCTAAATCAAGACAGGAAAGAAATGGATAAAAAAAAGATTGACTCACTGGCTTCAAGACAAAGCAAACTGGTGAAAAAGTTACACCCTTTGTAAGATTAAACTGAGCGAGGATACACCACATGTTTTGTTGTGGAAGCAGTGATGTGTTGTGCAAAACCCTCAGAAAGAGGGTAAATATGGAAAAGACATGAGAGAGAAATAGCAACACTGTGGCAGTGACCCTCCAACCACTTCTTCCCACTGAAGCCTTCCTATTCCGGAGAAAGTGGGTTGAGGACTTCTGACTGAGTTACATTTACTGGGCAGTATTTTGATCTCAACGGAAGTTTAGCTAATGGAAGTCTATGAAAACCAAGAGAGAACTTCACCAGGAATTGTTCACTAAAAATTTCCTACAATGAGTTTTCCCCAAAGAGTCTGGTGTTGGCCATGTCAGGAAGCAATTCAACAGACTAGATGAGCTGATGGTCTCTTCCAGCATGGCTCCGTAGAGTATTGGTCATAGGTAGAGGAAAGGAAACAGTGGATTTGTTACTTGTGAATATTATTTGTATTTTCAGAGAGCACTCTGAATATCGGGACAATATTTCCAACCAAATTGGATATTTGAATATTTGGTATTATTGGGGTATTCCAGTTCCATTGCTTTGTTTGTTTTGGTATCAGGGTTACATTTTAGTATTTAATTTACTTCATTTCGGCTATTGCACTAACAGAAACAAAACGTAAGCAAAATACTGAAATGATCGACCCTAAATAAATGGAATAACCAAAATGGATATCCAACCATTCACCCAAATGGAAGTGGTTGAGTTTATTTGTTGCAGATCCTAGGCTTTGAAGGCCTGACTTGACGTGTCTGCTTGACATTTTATTTTCCCAAACTGCTTCCATTGTTTACACTTCAAAAGACAACTCAAGAGCTTGGCTCACATTTCTAAACTGTTTCCTTTGTGAAAACTAGAGTTTCTGCTGTTGCTACAAAAAATAAAATAGGCCAGATAAAGTACAGTTCTCTCATTAATTTACCACAGCCGGTGGTGCCGGTTTTACCTCGGGAGAGTTCAACCCCTTTCATTATTTCACTGGCTGTTTTAGTATGTAGTGAAGGAAATGACAAGGGGAGAGAAAGGGACAAGAATGAAAACATTGTGTGAAATGTTGTACAAAGTCTATTCATTTAATAACAAAGCTAATTGTAAACAGCTGACTATTATTATTATTATTATTATTA
>QEPC01003562.1:173209-187871 GCA_003113815.1 Sphenodon punctatus
CCCGGGTGTAATTCTGGGCTAAAAGATGTGGGGGTGGGAGGTGCTTGCTGACCCAGCCAAGCCCTGTCCCCAGAACCCTGGAATTGCCAGGGGAAGAAATTCTGTGGGAACGCATCCCCCACTAGAATCCCTCCCCTCCCATGTGGCTTCCTGCTCGTCCTTCACTGTATGAAAATCCTACAGAGCCAATCTCCCTCCTGCCCACCGCGCCCCTAGGTTGTAAGCGATTAGATCTGCGCTAACACCCAGCTTTTCACTGGGTCAACGCAAGCATGTTACCGGGAGAAAGCATTCCGCTTCCTTCCTGTGAGGGGGCGGGCGGGCACCCGGGCACATGTTTAAGGAAGACAGGTTGCAGGGCCCGGACAGGCCCCTTAGCCACCAAGGCAGGCCCTGCAACATGGACTTTTCACAAGTGTTCCTTAAACGTGTGCCTGGGTGGCTGCTCTAGAAGCGAGGAGGCGGATCTTACCCAGCAGGCCTGGTGTCCTCAATGGCTCGGTCAATTGGGATTAAATCGCTGAGATAGACATTGAAGTTGCCTTCTTTCCATCGGTTCTTGGCTTCTTCTTGCTTCTCCACGGGGACCGCAGCGGGGCGCCCGAACTGGCCAGGGGCTTTGGGGTCTCGGGGGGAAAGCGTGGCATCAATGGCAAACACTCGGTGCAAGCCAGCGGCCTTTCGGAAATGGGCTGCCTCGCTGCTTCGGCCGCGTGCGGCGGGGAGTTGGTCGGGATTGGCTATCCTGACCCCTGCAGCGGCCGTTAGCCTGGGCCCGTCCAGCCGAATCGCTTTCGCAGTCGGCGCCTTCAGCCCCCGGCGTTCGGTTACATTCAGGGGGTCTTCCCTTTCGCTGCCTCGCGGCGGCTTGCTCTCGCTTTCCATTTGCTTGGTCAAGTTTCCTTTAGGCTCGGCCAGGAATCGCAGGGCGCCCAGGGGGGCTGGTTTCGTCCCCGCCTTGCTAATAAGGACAAAGTGATTTGCAGAGGAAGTGAGTTTCTTTTCATGAGCAACTCCTGTTTCCTCTCTGCCTGGCAGCCTGCCCGGCCCTGTTGCATTCACAGCCTTCCCCTTCGTCTCTCCGGCTGCCTGGGCCGGGCTGACAGGTAGAGCTGAGCTCCTCTTAGCTTGGGCCTGACTTTCCAATCTTGCCTTGCCCCCAAGCACCATTTGCCCGGGGGCTGGTAAACTTGATCCTGGGGGGTTATTAGCCTGAGATTCTTTCGTTTTCTCTGCAGTCTGTAATTCCAGTTTTAATCCGACCAAAGGAGCTTTCCCTCCAGCCACCTCTTTCACCAAATCCCCCTCCGCTTCCTTGGCTGCTTTAGTAAGAGGGCTGGGAACTTTCTTTACAGTAGTTGCATTGTGTGTTAATTTGACAACCGAGCTGCCTGGAGTCTGCCGCGAGCTTGGAGGAAGGGGCACCTTTGTTTGCAGCGGGGCTGGGGAGTTTACAGCCTCTTGCCTCTCTGGCTTTTCCATGGGAACTGAGGCGGCAGGGGGGCTCGGCAGCTTGGCTGCTTTGGAGGCCTCTGCTCTTGGCATTAGCAGGGCAGCCCTTTGTCTGTTGCTTTCCTTTCCTTTCTCCTCCGGCTCCCTAAATCTATTGGCAAGCCTCCCCCTGCCCAAGCCTCGCGGGAGAGGCTTTGGCTCCTTGCCGGCCTCTGGCCCCCTCCACCCTTTGAACCTTTCCCTCTCCCTCCTGATCATCTCCTCTTTCAGGAGCTTGGTGTTGATCTCGCTGAAGGAGAGCTTGAGGGCTGCCATGTCAAAGAGCAGCCAGATGACCGAGGCAGCGAAGATCAAGGCCAGGGCTCGGCCGCTCCCTCGGAAAAGCTTCCGGAGCTTGTTCATGGTGGGGGTCGGCGTCCCGTTCGGACGAAGCAGCTGGAGGAACCTGGAGGGACAGTTAGGGACAGGCGGATCAAAGGGTGGACATGAATCTGTAAGTCGATGTCATTAACTATTAATTATTATTATTATTATTATAAGCATTTATATAGCGCAAGCAATGTACCTGGTGCTTTACAAAAAATAAGATATAATACTTTATTTATTTATTTACAAAACATTTCTATCCTGCAACTCGGGGCGGCGAACAGCATGAAAACGCTCTGATAAAATCATCACAATCAAATCATCCCAACGACGCCGTATCAAAGGAAGGTTAGACTAAGCAAGGAAGCCGCGAACTCTTACTACCTACCCAGCTCCCCGAGTTTCCTCTTACCTTAGCGAGCCTCCTCCGCCTGGAGCCGCCGTCGCCGGCCGGGCCTCAGCTCCTGCCGCTGCTGCCTGCGTGGCATGTTCCAGCGAGGCAGCATCCTGCCGGCACCCGGGAGCCTTTCATCTCAGCCCCGGCCCGGGGCCACCCCAGGAGCCGATGGGCTTCTGCCCAGCCCACTCTCATTCCGCCGGCTGTAACTCAACACCGCCTGGTGTGCGGAGCCCTTCCCTGCAAACTTTCTCCTGCCTCAGCCAGCGCCTTCCCTCCTGGCTGAGAGGAGTTAACCCTTCCTCAGCCCCGGCTGCAGACCCTGCAACAGGGATTGTTTTTTCATAAGTTAAACTCCACTGCCTCAGTCAGACCCATCGTCCATCTTAGCCCAGTATTGTCACAACCTGACAAGGCAGCAGGGGGTTCAGATTCAGGTCCAAATCCGGCACTTCCAGGGTCTCTGGCTGAGGCCGTCCCGGCGTGCTACCTGAGACCCCTCCAAGCCCCCAGCCGAGGCCTCCCCCAGGCGCGCTACCAGGGATCCGGAAGTGGAGATGCCGGGGATTGAACCTGGGACCTTATACATGCAAAGTACGCGCTCTTACCACTTGAGCTCTGGGCCCCCGCCCATTTGTTCCTTACAAATGCGTGTTGGTGGCCACCTCACCTGCTTCCCATTTTGACAGGGGGGAGCCACACCTTGGGGATGGGGTGAGGGGGAAAGGGAACACACTCCCATCTTTTCCAATGCAGGCCGATGGCTCCAAGGATCTCACTACCCTGGGGAATGATGACTACAGGAGCCTTTTAAGAAAGGGGGTGCAGGTCGCTGCATTGGTCCCAACTGAAAGAGATGGAGACAGACCACGCCCCCAGCCCTGCACCCCGGGAAGCCAGCCCCACATCCCTGGGGCGCAGCCCTGATGGCGCTGGGTTTAAACGGGCAGTGGCGGCTCAGTCTGCCCACTCAGTCCGTGAACTCCGCTCCTCCTCTGTCCCCTCTCTCCCCCTCCCACGCCTCCTCTGCTCCCCTACCCGCCTTCGTCCCTTCTCCCTCACTGCCCCCCACGCCTGGAACTCCCTCCCTGCCCACATCTGCCTCGCCCCCTCCCTTCGTACCTTCAAATCCCTCCTCAAGACCCACCTCTTCTGCTCTGCCCTCCCGGACTCCTCGCTCCCCTCTCCTAACTCCTGCAGATCCCTCCCATCCAGTACAATCTGTTACCTGAGCTCTGTGTACTTGTATCCTCATCACACGGACCAGTCAGTCATCATTCTCGATGTAACCGAGCCAAGCGCGTGCAGCTGGGACCTCGCATCCTCGTGAATGTTAGACCCCTTGTCTCTCCCTCTGTTCCCCTTCCTTCGTCTCCCCCCTCCACCTCTCTCTCTCACATTGCAAGCCCTAGGGCAGGGACTGTGTCTATTCCATTACTTTGTAAAGCACCAGGTACATTGCTGGCGCTATATAAATGCTTGCTAATAAAATAATAATAATAATATTAATAATAGAGCTGCAGGCAGGTGACCCAACACTCTAGGCATCTGCCCGCAGCTCTAAGGCGTTGCCAGGGCAACCCGTGGCCCCAAGAGGAGCTGCAGCGGCCCGTCTGCTGAGGAGACAGCCCACTGCTCCGGGATTGGGGGGGGCCTGCTCTGGAGTCCACAAGCAGAGCCGGTCCACCTCTCCTCCGCCTCACTCTCGGGCGGCCTGCCTTTAAAGGGACGGCCCGCCTGGGGGTGAGGTGGCGCAGAGGCCTGGCTGATATCCGTGCTCAAGCAGCCAGCCTCGCTCAGACGATGTCTTTAATCGGGGCCAACTTCAGTTAGCGAGAAGATGCACGTTTGGGGGCCACAGCGGGCCTCTGAATTTGGTCCGATAAAAGGATATCATCTTTGTCTCCATCTTGAAGGAAGGGGGCTCTTGGGAAGGCTCCCAGGTTCTCGGTGAGTGCAATGTGGCAGTTGGAACGGGTCGGTCTCTCCGAACTAGGAATCCGTCCCGTCAGTTATGGGAGCTGCAGCTAAGAAAAAACACCTTCCGTTGTTAGCCAAATCTTTGTAAAAAGACTTACTTAAAGCCACATGAGTTGGTAACCCGATGGGGGCAGCCTTACCCCAGCCTGGGCACCGTTGTCACGTGCTGCAGTGGCTCCACGCCTGGCAACTGCCAGATGTTCACCCTGCCCTGGGACGGCCTGTCCCTGTGGTAAGGCCCGCTGGCACCAGCAAGCAGTGGGCGTGTCACCGTTCCCGCGCCTCCACACCGCGGGGGGATGGTGGGTTGGGCACCCGTGCGTGTCGCCGGTACCTCAGCCCACCCCAGGGCATGGCGGAATGTCTGACAGCGGCCCACCCGCTAGGTTTCCCCATGGGGGTGGACCTTGTTACCTGCTCTCCTAGCCGGCCCCAAAGTGTGATGTCTACAACTGCCTGCCCTGCCCTGGGGGTCGGTCCCGCCCAGGCTTGTATGCTTTCTACACCCACAGTTCTGTAAGACTGTTTTACGGACACAACAGCAAACAACAGTTTTAGGCAAACTAGCCAAACTGGAACTAAGGTGTATATGTCAGTTGGGATATATTATCATAATCATCACCTTTATTTTTATATAGCGCCCTCCTGGCATGCCACTCGGAGCACTTTACATATGACACATCCTCACCACAACCCTGTGAGGTAGGTTAGGCGGAGAGAATATTGTGACTGGCCCAAGCTCACCCAGTGAGTTTCTGGCTAAGGCAAGATTTGAACCGGGGCTCCCCCTACCTCCTGGTCCACAAAGGGAGAGATGAGGACACAGTCAAAAAGTTGAGAAGCTGCAGATGCTCAGCTTAGTTCAGGGGAGGAAAAGTTCCTGATAGTATAAGTGGAAACAGAAAGCAAGGAATCTGTGGGGGACGGGTGCGAAGTAAGGAAAAGCTTGATGGAAGAGGCAGGTTTTTAGGAAGGATTTAAAGGTCAGGAAGAAGGAAGCCGAGTAGCATTTTTTTGGACTCGGCACGCAATTAACTGGTGGAACTTGCTGCCAGAGGACGTGGCCAAGGCCAGTCAGCATAGCTGGGTTTTAAAAAGGGTTGGACAAGTTTTTGGTCGATAGGTCCATGAATGGCTATTAGGCAAGTAGGGGGGACATAACCTCTGTCAGGAGCAGGGAGGGAACAGGAGGAATTGGATCACTTCATTATGACCTGTCGGGCACCTCTTTTAAGCGACCAAGAGGGGCCACTGACATTGGGCTCAGTGGAGCAGTTGTTCTTATGTGTTTAGACTGGGAGTTCCAGATGTGGGGGCAGAAGGGACCAACATGGTTAAGGAAGCAGGGGACTCTGGGGCCCATGAGGGTGGTGGCACAGGATTATTATATCAGGTTATATTCGAATACAAAGCACAGTCTTTGAATAAGTATTTGTATTGTTTTCTGCTACTGAAGACATGATTATTGCAATTGTACATGGCAGGGTTAAAGAATCAATGTACCTTTAAAACTTGGTGCTTGTCTCCTTGAACTGTGCAAACTGCACTGCATGACCTCCAAGGAAGCCTTGGGCTGGGGGAATAGAAGGGGAATGCACCTGCAACTTCCAACCAACCAAAGCGGCATTTCCCCTCCCCCTGCACAACGGTGAATCAAAGCAAGAACAGAGAGAAAACCTCCACGACTTTCATGCTGCTAAAATCACTGCTAGGGAAGAGAACTGCCCAGCGGTTAGAGTGTTGGGCTGGCGGGCATAAAGATGCAATTCCACATTTGCCAATATAATTCCGCATATTTATTTGGTGTGTGAATTTTGCTTGAGTTTCTTCATTATTTTGTATTGTTTTATCAGTACCGTGTTAACTTTGGTAGCACTAGCTCACACCAAATAATATCCCTGAAGTTAATGAGATACTGAGTAATACAAAGTAATGAAGTTCACTTACTTCGTTTACTTCAAAGGACGTGTAGAAGAACTGTGGATCTAAGCCCTGTTGGAAGATAGGAGCCCCCTGCCTGTCCATTGATTGACCCAATTTAGGAATTTCTATGCCCCTTGATGACCATAGCATCTGAGCAAAACATAGGTTTAAAAACTTTCACCTTGCAAAGCTACTTTCAGGTAGGAACTGCTGTCTCCTTGCCCCTATTTTACATGGGAAGAAGTGAGGGAGAGAGACTAAATGCTTCACCCAAGGCCGCCCTGGAACTGTGTGGCGGAGCCAAGATAAGTAGCGAGACCCCATAAAATTAATAAGGCAGTTCTTTTTAAGTTGAAACTTGTTTCCCTTTCCCTGTTTCTACCTCTCCGCCCCGCGCAGGATCAAACTGGGCCCTTCTGCCTGCAGAGCAAGGGAAATCTCTCTGCTGGTCACTCCGGAGCTGCCACCAATCACACACGGCTGTTGAGTCTCAGGACTTTCTCATAGAAAACTTGATTCAAGCCATCGCCAGATCCAGGGAAATTGGGGTTCCCTAGGAAATGGGGGGGGGGGGGCTGCTCACATAGGAATGACGGCCTTTTGAGAGAGAAAAATGTTGGCGCAATTCATTTTCGATGTTCAGTTCAACATAACATCCCCTCTGGCAGTCAGGGCTCCCTGTGGGTCTCTATGTTGTTGTTTCTAGTTTGTTGGGCCCGAGGCCAGAGGGCCCTCTCTAAGCCCTCGTCACCTCGAGGCTAGACTGCTGCAATGCGCTCTACGTGGGGCTGCCCTTGTTCCTGGCCCGGAAGCTGCAGCTGGTGCAGAATGCGGCAGCCCGGCTCCTTACGGGGACGGGCCGTCGGGAGCATATTACACCGGTGCTCCGGACTCTGCACTGGCTGCCAATAGCGAGCTGAGCCAGGTTCAAGGTTTTGGTGTTGATCTATAAAGCCCTACACGGTCTGGGCCCCTCGTACCTCAGGGACCGCCTCGCCCTCCGTGCCTCAGAGCGGCTCCTTCAGTCCGCCGGGGGCGCCTTCCTGGAGGTCCCCCACGTTAAGCAGGAGGCCACGATGGAGAGGGCATTCTCGGTGGCCGCACCTTTGGAATTTCCTCCTGGAGGAAGCTCGCCTGGCCCCGAGGCTTTTAACATTCCGGCAAATTTGCAAAACCTGGATGTTCGCCCAGGCCTTTGGGGAGGGTGGGGGAGTTTTTGTTTTTTTATCCCCCTCCACCCTTATTTATTGTATATTTATTATTATGTTCCCTGGGCCTGTTTTAATTGTTGTAATTTTATGAGTTTTAAAATATTTTATAGCTGTATTTTTATATTTTGTTGAGACTGTAAGCCGCCCCAAGCTGTTTCAGGAGGGGCGGGGTATAAATGTGAATAAATAAATAAAGACGCTGAGGCTCCCTGTAATTGAGGCTCTATGTGCCCCATGGATAAATCTGAAATGACAGTCAATGTATTGGCAGCCAATATGGGCACCGTCAGCACATGAAGTCCCGTGTGCTCTTGCCTGGATCTGACACGATTTCTAGGTATTTTCGTAGGTCTAAAATTCACAGGACTCTTGATATTAGAATGAGTGTCCTATCTTTCATGAATTATCTTCAAAAGTAAGCATCTATCCTTCTTGGCTGTGGAGAAAAGCCTGAATCCGTGACATCAATGAATCCTACAGGCAAAAGACAAATTAAAAACAATTTTTAAATCTCATAATTTTAAAGCCAACACAGTGGATTCTGTGTGTCCTAGCCTTTAAAAAAAAAAAAAAAAAAACATTTTAAAAATGTTTGAGTTTAGCAGCCTCACTCGCGAGTCACTAGTAACTCCAGAAAAACGAGTTTCAATCACTTTTTTAAAAGGAGGTTGGACTCCGGAAAGACTCTTGTAAGGTGTTTTGGCTAACCAGCGGTGTGTGCACCTACAAACACGAAAAAGGGGAAAGGAAAATCACACACATTAATTATAGACGTCTCTTTCCCCCCAACTCTAGTCAATAAGTCTGTGTTGTGAATAATTGCCCTCGAAATCATTTTAAAATTGCTTGTTGTATTGGGAAGGGTAAAAGAATCTTGCAAGATTTCTAGGATGTTCGATGGTCATGATCCGCTACAGGAATAATCTCCTGAAGGAAAAGTTAACCCCCGAGAAAGAAACCTGCTTTTCTGAGAGAGCATCTTCTCCCGGTCAGCTAGCATCTACCATCAGTGCAGCGAGTTCCTACAGCAAGAGAGGGACTTGGGGGCTGCTCCACAGTTATGGAACTCCAAATCCTGGGTCAGAGCATTTTTCAGAGGCAAAATACCACCTTTTTATTCAGCCAAGCACTGGGCAGTTGGGGTGAGTGTCTGCGGAAGCTGGTAAGGGAGTTTTAATTGGTTGTGTGTAACTAGGGCAAGCTACAGCATAAAAAACATATAACACCTGAGTCTTAGGTAAAGGGTGGAACATAAATTTAAGTAAAGCAAATAAATGTCTCTCCCACTGTCCTGTCTCCCCCTCCTTGTCTTTTAGATTGTAAGCCACAGGCAGGGACTGCATCCATTTCTACGTTCTGTACGGTGCTAAGTACATGACTGCCGCTATATAAATGTTTATAATAAATAATAATAATAATGGGTATCACTTAGTAAAATATTTCGTTCTATAGCATATTGGCCAGCCTGGATGTGTTTAAACTATGTCTCCTGATTGCTGGGATGCTATCTCAGAAGTCCCAGTTATGTTGCTTATGCCCGCCACAGGGCCGCCCCCTATACCCACCTCGAAGCCACTACCAATTGGTCCTGTAAAGCTAGAAGCTTGCAGAAATGTGTTTGGCCATTGAATGTGTCTGTCAGTCTTTGGGGTTGCTCCACATCTTTCCTCCTACAGTCTCTCTCCCCCTGCCATGCAGGATGCCTGCCTCTGACTGGCACTGAATATGCTGATATTCATCTGAATAATGATCTTCACAGGGACAAAATCAATTGCTTATAATAATTGGGTCCCTTTATCAAAATCTCCTGTACATTTGCTGAAATGGCAGGAAGGTATTTGATACACTCTTGTCAAATATCCTGTAAACAGAATGGAATATCAAAATGTAACAGCTGGAAATGTATTTTCAGGTTTATGTCTTATACCCTTGGGACCCTTTATCCAATCTTTCCTAAAATTGGCAGAAATATTAAGCATATGGAGGGATGTAATATGCACAAGTTTCATGAACATTGGATGCAAGATAAAGAAGTTATAGCCATGAATGTGTATGGAGCTTTTCTTAAAATCACAACATTCAATTGCTTCTGAAATCGGTTTCCTTTATCTAATCATTTCAAATTTTTGGTACACCTAGTGCCCTCCATTGGGGGCACAATCTCCCTAAATTTCATCAAAAAGTAATAAGAAACAAAAATGTTATAGCCAGAAATATCTTTTCCAGTTTTTTCCTTTTACTTCAAAAACCAAATGTCATTTTCAGTTCCTGATTGCACCGAACTAAAGACCAAACCAAGCCCGACCGAACCGAATACCGAATCTAAACTCAACATTCGACCCGAACCACCGAACGGCCGAACATTCGAACCGACGAACCAAATGCAGCCGAACCGAACAGACGAAACGAACGCAGCCAAACCGAACGACCGAACCTGAACCGTGATCTGTTCGCCCATCCCTATCTGGCAGAAACAGCCAGGAGCACTGGAGAGTCAAGGCAGCCCCATGGGAGAAGGAGAGTGGTATTGATCGGAGAGAAGACGTACAGTTGGCTGGGACCGCAACTCCTTTACAAGGCGAAACAAAAGTGCCAATGGGTCCTCGCCCCTGCTCCTTAGTAGCAGGTTGCAGCTCCAGAGACTGCTGTGAGAAGGGTGTTATAGCAAAGCTGCAATGTAATTGCAAAGTAACACATTTTGGAAACAAAAAGCAAATGCAAAAATAAACTCAGAAAAGGAAGAAACCAGCCCGAACCTCAAACATAATTTTAAAAATACATGTGGGAGGGAACAGAAAGCAGCAGAATAAAAATGGAATGAAAGAATCCGTTTCTGATGGCTGCTCCTGCCAAAGATGGTTTGTGTTGACCGTGTGAAGAACAGAGCATGGTTTCTTATTCTCTAGTCCTAACAGTTTTCCAAACATTTCTCTTCAAGGAAGAACTTTTGGTGGCTCTAACTGGAAAAATCTCGGCTCTAATAAATGCTCAGGGCTAGTTAGGAGAAAAGAACATTGAAGTCAGGATCCCCCAAGAGAATTCAGTTCTAAAATATGGGACTGAATTTTTACTATTTTATTCCCAGAAGGAAACGTAAGATTGAAAGCCTGCCTCCGTTAACATCAGTGGCTCCGTTCCCAGTGATTTTCCATGGTGGAGGATCCGCATCCAATGGTGTTTGCTGAATGTGCATAACTTTAATTATGGTGAATATTTCTTTTGGTCTCAAGTGGATTAATGAATGTGACAGTCGTGCACCAGTTTGCTTGTAACAGAACGGGACCATTGGAAAAGAGAAATAGGCAAATGCTTTTCTCCACAGCAGAACAAATAGAAGATCCCTAACGTGCCAGGTACACTGCTGGTGCTATATAAATGTTTGTTAATAATAATAATCCCTAAAAGCAGGGCTCATTTGTCGAAAAGGAGGTTCTGGGCTGCACGTTGCTTATAAAACAAAACAAGCCGTTATTGGAAAGCCACATACCTCGACACAAAGCCATACCTCTCAGCTATGGCCTGAGCTGGCTGGTATTAACTCATGATTACAATAATTATTGAGACCCTGGGCATTTCAGACAAGACACTTTCCACTCATTACCCACAATTCATGTTGCTGTTGCTCTATAGGTGCCCTGGAACACGTATCGAGGGTGGGAGCTGGATAGGGAGTGTCTTGTCAGAAAACACCGACCGTCTTCAGACACCCAGAAGTTGAGAGTTAAGTTTTAAGGGGGGGGGGGGGTTTGATGATGAAAATGCAGAGTTAAGAATACCCCATATAACCTTAACTCTGGCCTCCTGACGTCTCCCATACTGCCTGTGGACCAACAAACAACAGAAGGTAAAAGCTGGATTGCTTTTGCAGTAGGTAGGACTACTTCTAACAAGTAACAACTCTTAAATGTACCTTACTGAGCACTCCTTAACTCAAGGCAGGGTTCCGCACTTAGCTCTTGGGTTTTTGTGTTTTGGGTTAAAAACCCATCTGTTCTCAGTTCTTTCATAAAAACCCTGGTTTTGTTTGTTAATTTTTAAAATAAAATTAAATCACTGCGCACGTTCAAATGGCGGCTGGACCATTCTGTGTATGCGTGTCTTTTCGGGTATTGGGCCAAAGAAGGCAGAGCTTGGACTGGATTAGGATAGAACCGAATTTCGGATTCAGATAGAGCCAAATCAACCCCAAAATGCCCGATTCAGATTAATCTGAAATCTTGGACCTTTTTCGACTTTGGACGATTTGGATCTTTTATACTGATTTTTTTTAATTCCGATCTTTAACATCACTGTTTGTTCCCATCGACTTCAATGGGGGGAAACGCAATGCAAATACCACAGATCAATCCGAATCAATTACCGAAATTACTAGAGAGCCAAAACTGAAAAACCTGAAATCCCCCCTGGAGTCCCGGCCCCTAGAGGACAGGGTTCCCAACTGCCCCTAAGAGCTACCCCCAGAACAGCTCAACACCTCACAGCGGTCCTACACTCTTCGCCTGACACTTTCACCTCCTCCCGGTCTCTCTCTTGGCTCCCACTCAGCCTTTCCCTCAGCCCAGCCTCCTACCTGCAACCCACTTCCTACTCCTGGCCTTCCCCGCGGTCTAGAGGGGGGCGGGGGAAACCATAGTTCATCGAGCGATTGTGGCATGTTAGAATTCATCCAGCCTGACACCAAAAGACAATAATTTTACATGCAGCAGCACGAGACTTGGTACTCAAAGAAAAAACCAAGCTGCACTATCTAGGCAGTGGAAGGTCACCTCTCTCCCCATCCCCCTTTTTTTTCCCTGACGCCCTTTTCATCGAAAATATTTGTTTGCCCATGTGGGGTAAATCGGATTACTTTGCCTGGGTGGGTTTAAATCTGACCCTCAATATTATTTTAATGTCCGCATGGTCCAGACTGAATGAATCAGTTTGTCCCTACAGAGGAAGCTGTCTCATGTCAAGAAATGCTGTTCAAATATCCTGGAACCTTTTCGTTGCCTAGCAGGAAAGACCAGAATGTAGAGTTTACAGTGGGGCTATTTGACCATGCCAAACACTTGCAATGAATTTTTCGTGACTCATAAAGTGAACGTAAAGTCTTAAAAGAACAGTGAGGGTGTCCTGTACAGTGAGTGATTCATTCATTGTCAGGTAGGAATCTGCCAGGTGCAGGGTTACCATAGATGCACATTTGTAGAGGGCATTTATGAGAAATACAGGTTGCAGGGCTGCATTGGCGCCAAATCAATCTGCATGTATAGCAACCCTAGCCAGGTGAATTGCTGAGTATTAGGAAACCATTTGCAACGTGGAACATTGTAAAACAAAGTTTATTTCGCCTAGCTCATCTGTTGAGCGTCTCCTCTGAAGTACTAAGGGAATGCCTTCGTTGGCAATTTAGAGCATCTAAAATGTGGAAGCAGTAACAAAATCACAGCTACTCCCTGCAGTAAAATGCTTTGATGCTCCTGGAATTGTTACAGAAATACTCACTTTGAGTGGATCCTATTCGAGGATCAGGGCCTAATTTTACACTTGGGATGGTGAGCTGCAAAAATATTGTGTTTCTATATCCCCCGTGTCTACACCGTGCTCACTGCTTGCCCAGTAACTTCAGTGGGAATTGAGCGTGTGTTGGTATATCTCAGGATAAGGCTGCAGAAGAGGCTTGGTTGGTTGTCGATCCAGGGAAATGATGTCTTCTCTATAAATTCTCCACAGAGTATAAACCGCAGCACAGCAAAGCTTCATCACAAGGCCCTGTCAAATGGTCCATATCATATGCCCATTGCCTCTGAGACCACCTCATTATAATTTAGACTGCTCCTTTAGAACAGCAATGGGGGGAGATGGACAACCTTGTTTTTATTCCAAAGTCCCTAAAAAGACCCAAAGCTTGGTACAGGCTGTGAGGGCAGCTGGGGCATGGGATGCTTGCTAGATTGGGGTCGAAAGGGGGGGGCCCTTACAGGATTGGGGCCAGGAAGACATTTGGGCGGAGCATCATTCAAGGGACAAGCCAGCCGTGATCCGAGACCAAGCAGGGGTCAAGCCGGAGAGGTAGGCCTTGGGTGGGGGCAAGGGGGGACCTTCTCTCTCCTCGGAGACCAGGGCCAGTTTGGAAATGAGTACAAGTGTTGTGGTCCACGCAGAGGTTGGGGGTGAGGGGCTTTAGGGGGCGCACTCATGGATCTGGGCTAAGGACCCATCCCCTCGTCTCGTGTCCACACCCTCAGCGCTGCTCCCTTCCCCCGAGTTCAGTCTTTCAGGGCTTGGAGGTAGGAACTGGACCCAGGGGTCCGATTCAGACCCCATAAAAACCAGCTGTGGGCTGCATGTGGCTCTAGGTCATTTGATTTCAACTATTACTGAATAATATGGAGAGCAAATGGGCAGGACATTTTGCACCCATGGATAATACCCTACATTTCAGCCTACTGGGTCCCCCAGCCAGTATCCAAATACCAAGACAGATACCCGACGATCTGAAACACTGAAATTACCATTACCGTGTCAACGATTTCCGACTGGCCCGATCCATTCCAACTTACCATGCTGTCCTTTTAGTGTCTTTCTGAAATGAGACAATTCCTAACTGGATAGAAATGGAGGGGGAAACCAGTAAATGGCCCCAAATGGAATAATTGACTCTGTTACTGTTACCAAACTCTTGGTTTTCCATTACAGCCATTTGAGTAACTCACCAGGCCCGAAATGGATACTGTTCAGTACTCGATCTGCCGAAAAGGAATCGGAAACCTTTGCTTTTTTTTGACAGCTGCCGCTGCACACTGAACTGAGGATTTCAGCGCGTTGTCCACAATGAGTCCAAGATCTCTTTCCTGAGTGGTAACTCCTAGCTTCGTACCCAGCATTGTGTACAGAGAGTTTGGGTTATTTTCCCCGATGTGCATGACTTTGAACATGTCCACATTAAGTTTCATCTACCATTTGGATGCCCAGTCACTGAGTGTCATAAGATCCTCCTGCAATTCTTCACAGTCCCCTCGGGTTTTAACTACCTTGAATAACTTTGTCACCTGCAGATATGATCACCTCACTCTTTACTCCGCTTTCCAGATAATTAATGAATACATTAAACACCGGTCCTAATACTGATATCTGGGGCACTCCACTAGTTCTCTCTCTCCACTGTGAAAACTGACAATTTAGGCTGCTTACCCATGTGCTGATTTTAGTAGTAGTAGTATTTATTGGAGTAGCTTTCACCATACTCCATACACATAAAAAAATCAAACACGAAATAAAATTCATATACAAATAATAAAATATTATTATTATTAGCAAGCATTTATATAGTGCCAGCAATGTACCTGGT
>QEPC01003562.1:187971-232754 GCA_003113815.1 Sphenodon punctatus
TCCTCCCTCCCAGCTCACCCCCACCATTCATCATCTCCACCCCTGCACCCGGGCTGCGGAACACCTCTGAGGCAAATCCCACTACCGCGCTGACTTCCTCCTGTGGAAGTTCATAAGCTGAGGCCTGAAAACTTGGGGCAGAAATGACAGAGATGAGCTGAGTTCTTACAATGCTCCATGTACTCATTACAGCTAATTGCAAGAGATAAAGATTGCCCTTTACACATAGCCACAAGCTTGTTTTTCACTTTCTGTAAGCTTGTTTTTACTAGCCTTGAAGATGTTCAATAACTTTAAATGATTATACTTGGATTAGAATTATATGTCACTGAATCTAGGCAGATATAAACATCTGTAGAATGAGCGGAGTATTTAAAATTTGTCTCTAAATTAAAATGGGACACTCCTTCCGAGTTGGCGTCCCGAGTACTTGTTCTTCATGTATACGTTCGGATTGATCTGGAGTCTGGGATGAATTTGTACTACATGGAATTTCCACTGTACTTTGAATTCCTTGGGAACATTCTCCTTCTTCAGATAGAAGTTCCCCCACTTTGTGACTGCTCTTCTTCTGTATCACGTTGCGTTTCCCCATGATGCTCTACAATAGCGACTAGTCTCCCACTGCTGGAAGAAGAAATGAAAACTTCACCACTTTGTGGCTCCTGTTCCGTCCGTCCTCTCTCCACAAGCTCTTCTCCAATATAAATAGGAGAATAACTCATTGTACTACCGCCGCTAACATTTGAACGATGTTTCTGGAACTTTCCCTGTTCCCCTCCTGCATGCCTCTTAAGCTCTCCTAAAGTATATATACGCTGACTCACATTGTGCTTCAGCAACATCTTAAGAAATATACACTCCAAGGACTTCCAAACTATTTCTGTTCTCTTCCTCTCTCTATAACAGACACAACTTCTGGTTTCTACCTTCACTGCTACAAGCTAGGATACCCCCTCCCACATATAATGACACACAATATATTTCACTTCTTCCCTTAAACTAACTTCTTCCGTGGGAGTACTAAAGAAACATTTGGCTGCATGCGTAACAACATACTTACATGACCGTTATTGACCCCCATACATAGGTCGTCCACGCGTCCTTCATTACATGGTGGAATAGATATTTTTCTACTTCCAGAGTTTCATTTGGGCAAATCTGGAAACATTTGCCTTTAAGTCATATCTACCTAGTTGTACACTGCTGCACATGTCTGACATAACCACCCTTTCCCGTGCACTTCTTCACAAACCTACAAACCAATTGTGTTGGGCCATTGTAGCTATTCATTAGCAGCTCTACATCCTTATATTCTGACACGCACTTTGTTAGATAGCTTACCTCCTCTTTAGACCAAGATTTATGTTCTTGCTTAGAACACATTTCATAGACCAACAGTTCTACAACTCAAACCACCACCCTCTTCCTAATGTACAACTTCCTGAATGATGTCTCCTACAATTTGTCATATCCTGCTACCATCACTTTATACAGTTCTTAAGCACTTTGCTCCACGATTTATACAACACCGACACCTAGCGGTAGGAAGTTTAAATATACTACTGTAAGGAAAAGAATATTGGTTACAAACTTATACATCCATCAAGTGTTTCATACGGAATGCCACCCTGTTACAGAGGACAAAGTTCACAATAAATTAAATGAAATAAACTCAGGCCCTCAATTGGTCAGTTCAAAACCTACCATCTCAACATGATTGGATGGTGGTATTATTCTGTATTAGTCTTGCTTTCAAAACCTCTCTCTGTAATTCAATCAATTTGTCTGCTTCCAGATACTGATCTGGCTGGGTTTGCTCTGTGTAGAAAATTTGCTGATTTCTACTTTGTGGCTGTGTTGAACTTTTTAATGGGAAAACGCGATCAAATAAATATCATGTAAATTATAAACATCTCTTTACCTTTAAACACTTTTTTCACATTTATTTAAAAACTTAAACCAAGTTTAAATAACTTTTCTAACAACGATCGACATATATCCCTGTCTTATCCAAAAACGTTTATTTTCAACAGTTTTCCACACCTCTTTCTTCTACACTCTTGTACAGGACATGCTCTAACGGTAAGACTGAGATATATTTTCATTCAATCTTTCTAACACACTAGAAGTTATTATTTCTTTACACCGTTTCTATAGCTAGTAACTGAATGTTACAGGAAAATTCCATGCTTTATGCCAATATTATGTATATTTTACTGCCGTCGTTTATGGGAGAAGTTTAAACATCATTTTTTGTCTCATACGCTATTTGTATCATTAGGAGAAGTATAATAATATTTCATGAACAACACTTTCTTGTGCTTTACTTAATGATTATCCACATTACTTTTAAAGAAAAACTATCCATTTTCCCAAGACATTTAAACAACATTTTCCATATCACATCAGTTCCTACTGTACTTCTCCTAATTTTTAGGAAACTCATTTCCTCTACAGATTGGTTTACTTCATCTTGTGTCGTGAGGGGTGGTGATGTTGAGGGAATATTTGACGATGTACAGACAATGGATCCTGAGGAGTGGGGGTAAAGAGATGGGCTACCAATCTTCAAATGCTTTGTCAAACACAGAGCCCAAACCTTTCTTTGGTTCCAAAAAATGTGCTTTAAAAGTTTCACACACAAAATGTTAAGATAAACTTTTAAAATATATATATTATACAACTTACCACCACATGCGACTTTATATATCAATGATTTATAATAATTAAACTGCTTCCTGCACCCACTGTTGTGTCTACCATTTTTCAAAAAAATCATTACTGCTGAACCCCATATGCTTAGTACAAAAGAAATCGACGGTTAAGTTTGGTGGAAGTCTGTACACAAATATAGGATAATTGCATTTCTTTACTGAGCATGTTTGTCACGAGTGTAGTATCTTGGAAGTTTTGTGGTTGGCAGACAAGCTGCGTGATATCACGGTCTACAGACACAGCTGAAACCCATGCACTCTTCTGATGGGAAGTTGCCTTTGCATGAAGGTTCTTGACATGAGGACCATCTACTGGCATCTTTGTCGGTCAGTGGTAACAGGTACATTGACAGTGGTTTCTCCCGTACCTTTATACTAAAAGTCAGCATTTTTTTATGCATTTCATGGTAGGAGCCATCAAACTCTCTCTTTTCCTGCCTTTGCAATTTTTATGCAAACCTACACTTATTCCTACCCATGTTCTGGCGTGCTCATTTATTATGTCAGTGCACTCTTGTCCAGAAATGATGTACAGTTATGACTGCATACTCACCAGTCACATGAATTGGTTTGTTGCATCCTGGCATAGACATATCTTCCAGTATGGAACGGAAAAAGGCGCATTGGCTCGCTGATGGCATGCAGCTGTAATGGAGACCAGGATGTCACCATGTGACCGTTTAATCAGAGGGGATAGAAGTGTATAAAATTGTGAGGGGTGTGGAATGAGTAAATAGGGATGAGTTGTTTACCCTCTTAAATAGTACTAGGATTAGGGGACGCACCATGGAACTAACCGGCAGCAAAATTAGAACAAACCAAAAGGAAGTACTTTTCAACACTCCATTAACTTGTGGAACTTGTTGCCAGAGGATGCTGTGAAAGCCAGAAGCATAGCTTGGTTTAAGAAAAAGGACTGGATACGTTCTTGGAGGGTAGGTCCATTAGCAGCTATTAGCCAGGTAGGTTATGGGGATGTAACTTCTTACTGCCGAGAGCTGGGAGTGAACAACAGGTTCCTACTATTTTTCAAAATAATCATTACTGCTGAACCCCATATGCTTTAGTGCAAAAAAAAAATCAACGGTTGAGTTTGGTGGAAGTCTGTACACAAATACAGGATAATTGCATTTCTTTACTGAGCATGTTTGTCACGAGTGTAGTATCTTGGGAGTTTTGTGGTTGTGGATGGCAGACAAGCCGCATGATATCTCTGTCTACAGACACAACAGAAATCCATGCACTCTTCTGATGGGAAGTTGCCTTTGCATGAAGGTTCTTGACATGAGGACCCCACTGTGACCTGTTGGGGACTTCTCCCAGGCGACTGAGATTGGACACTGTCCGAGATAGGATGCTGGGCTCGATGGACCATTGGTCTGACCTGGTCTTGTAGTGACTATGTTCTTACGTTAACTATCTTGCTGATGGGATTCTGCAAGCTCTAATATGCCTCCTTTGGGGCACGTCTGTTTTATTGGAACTTTTCCAACAAGTCACTGCTTTGCGATTCATCAAAATGCCTCATGTTTGAGCAAACAGCAAGGAGAGCCCTGATCCTTTGAATGCCACGAAAGCAAACCCAACATTCCTTTACCCAAAGAACTGTATTACTTGGAAAAGATAAACCAACCAACACGGCGAGTTTTGCTTTTTGCTTTATTTTATTGCTTAAATGTCAATTGCACAGTGTGGGTTTATTTTTGCTTACATTTCATGGAACTGGTTTGTTACACAAAGTAAAGAACATGTGAGCATCAATAAAATAGAGAAATTAGCCAGGCTCATTTTTTTGGACAGGCGGCTAATTTTGCTTCATTTGAATTAATGCAGCTTTTGTTGACCATAAAATGGATTTGCTATCAAAAACTATAGATTCTTTTACACTTGCTCTGGCAGGAGGCCTGAGACTGGGCTGCCCGCGCCACCTCTTTTGAGAACGGAAAGCCAGAATACAAACTCCAGCTGGACACAGCACAAACCACATTCAAACAGCACCAAAATGGTCACAGATGCTATTAGCCCAAGGTGCGTACTTTGTATTCTAAGCTCTGCAACTTTAAAAAAACAAAACAGAAACCGTTCAAAGCAACCACAGGGAGTGAAATAGCTGGCTTAACAATTTGGTTTTACAGACTACTTACAGTCAACTAGCAGCACAATAGACTACACAGTAGGCCTCCCCGGACCCATATTTTCCACTGTCCTGTCCTTCCACTGGCCAGAGTACTTGCAATCTTCCTGCATCTCCAGCAGAGAAGAGACTAACCCCCAAGAGCTGAAGGCCTCCTGAACAAGGAGTGTGTGAATTTCGGACCAGTGGACGCCCACTGCGAGATTAAAAGAGAAATACTTCATACGGAGACTTCCAAGGAAATGCTGAACATAGCCTCACTCATTGCATGCAGCACCCCATGCAACAAAAGAGAGTTATTTCAAGAAGCGGTTTCACAGATGCACAGCACAGTCTGCGTATTGCGAGAGTGCAAACCAAGGTACATTCTTTGGCCGCAATCCACAAACTGCTTACTTTAGAGGAGCCCTATTGGGATTCAATGGGATTCCTCCGGAGCAAGCAGTTTGTGGACTGTGGCGCTTAATTCTATTTCTATTTGTACAAAAGCGCACAGTGATACTCTATAAAATGATGATTTTGTTTTGCTCAAAGTGCCCCGAGCTTTAGCATCACCTTAGTTTAATAAAAACCATGTTGTGTACACAAGGTCAAAGACTAAAGACATCTTACCTTTAAAAAACACAAAAAGTGAAATCTAAAAGCGCTAGGGTGGCAAGGAGTTCTACTAATGGCAGATCGGCTCGGGGTGACCCTTTGGTAGCAGCGACAATCACAAGGGGATGTTGGACGTAAAGGGAAGCTGTCTCGCCATCCACTAACTGCTGTGATTGTGCTGTCAAACTGAAAAGGAAGGTCTTGGTTACCGTTCGGAGCCTTGAAAATGCTTCCCGACACTCAACGGGGCATCTCATAGGTCTACAGCACTCGTATCTATGAGGGAGATTTTTAAAATGGAGTTCCGGCTTTCTTTGAAACTCCTTTAAAGAAGCAGAAATGTATTTCTCCACAACTCCGCGTTTTGCAGCAAAGGGGCAAGTTACCAAATCCCTTTAATAGGCTACAGTCCCCAGAGCTGAATAATCAATGGATTAGCAGGTTAGTTAACACATGGGGCTCATCTCAGCCCCTGGCCCATCACAATGTGTTACATTTTAAAAAGCATCGAGAGTGCAGGATAATGACTGGTTATTAGGCCAGAACGATCACGCTAGAACGAGACTGCAAAGCTTGTCGCTCCACTGCGTTACAGACCAGTTCCAGTTTCATGTACTGAATTTCATCTATGGCTCCCGTGGCCAGGGACCCGCATTTATGGCGGCAGCAATGGGGATAACACAGGGAATATGGGTCCCTTGTTATAGCGACAGCATTGTGGATTATCACCCAGTCCCAAGCAAAGGTCAACTTTGGGTGTAGGCAGATAACGGATTTTATATCTGCACTTGGCTATGCAAACCTCTGGAACTTACTTAGCACAGACATTTCCCATGGCCACAGGAAGACTGTCAATGCAGCAACCAGCACGGGCAAGCAAATGCACTGGTGAAATGTCTTTGCTTGGAAAGGACACAAAAATTCTAACCTCTCCGGAGTGGCATGAGGGGACGGGACAACCAGAGTTTTCTTTCAGTTTGCAAAATATCATTAAAAACCTATCTTACTAATCTAGAGAGAGACATATTTCATATAGTAAACTCCTCGTGCTACCAGTTCCTCTGGAATTGTAAAAAGCAGAAGTACTTATTCATTTAAAATGCCCTCAATCTTTGTTGCTTTACTAAATATATATATCTATCTGTATCTATATATCTGTTATGTATCCCAACATTGACAGCAAAAATACAAATGCAATTTCAAAAGCACCCTCTGTAAACTATACCCCTTAAGACACGTATCATATTGCACAGGTGAGTTCACCTACTGGAGGCCATTCACCTCCCAAACAAAACATTCTAACTTCCGGCAGGATACATAGCGCGCAGGCCGGATCTCTACGGGAAACGCTGACCGTGAACAATGAGTGACTGCGTTCTCTGGCATCTGTGAGGAGCCATGGTTCTACTCCGTTACTACAAGTGAGGTGAGGTGAAGATGCAAGCCAACGGTGATCTGTTTCCTACAATCTAGGTGGAATAAAGCCACCAATTATTGCTGGAGCAGCCACTCTACAAGCTAAGGATTTGTATTTAAAAAAACCAACAACTCTTGAATACGAAGCATTTAAAAAAAAGACAAAAAACATGAAATATCTTAGTTGGGATTAGAAAAGAAAACCAAAAATCAAACAAAAGATTAAGGGAAATAATTTGGCAACGTAAGAAGGCCTAGCTTCAGATACGATTAGAGAATGGTCAGCAGTTTGCTCTAGCTGAGCTGTTATTCCTGAAAGCTAGGGCCACAATCCACAAATCACTTCCTGCGGAGAAGTCCCGTTGAAGCCCAAAGGGCTTCTCCGGAGGACGTGGTGTGTGGACTGCGGCTTCTGTTCATTAAGAAAAAAATGTGAGCGTTCATCTCATTCTTGACACTGCACTCCACGCTAAGCAATGTCCTGCAGAGGTCAGAAGACACTTAATACACACAAAGATCCGGAAACTTCATCTCATAGACGGGAACCGACTGGTAATGTGCGTGGCCAGCGGTAATGGTCATCGTTCCTGAGGGACTGGGAGGAGGGCTGGAAGAGAGAAGTAGTAGGCAGTCAGGAGCAATTTAGGATCTCACCCCAGGTTTCTCTGTCAATTTAACTGAATCTGTTGGCAGCACAGTACCTGCTCCAGAACTTGGAATCGCTTTCCCTAGTTAATCCTGCTCTTGCAACTGATGCTAAATCAGAAATGGCTTCTAGCTGCATCTATCCTTGTCTGAGTCTCCAGCCTCCTTGGCGTCAACATGGCTAGGAAGGCAGGGTTGGCCCGTTATTAGCGCGCTGAACTAACGCTGCAAACTCCTAGGGCACGGACAGCTAGGGGAAAACATGCACGTGGGTTTTAACAAATACAGAGATACAATTTCAAAGCAGCGTACAAGTGCTGTTCCTAAAATATCACCCCATCTCACAGCAATGCAGAACCGGGGGCAATCATCTTCCACGCTTCGATGGGACAATCTGGTGTGAAACCACGTTGGTTTCTTTTAAAACAATCTGAAGGGCTAACAGACAATTCTATTAATCTGGGAAAAATTCAGTGCCATGATCGCACTGCAGGTGACACGGTGAAACGGATGGCCTGCCCGGGGGGCGAGGAGGGGCAGCTGACATGTAACACCTCCCCAGTGAGTTCATGGCTAAGGTGGGGCCAACTCCAACACTGTACGCACTTAGCTAGACTGGTTCTCTGCTGTATCTAACCCACGCCTGGAAGGTGTTTATTCAGCCAGGTTTTAAATACTTACAGTAAGGAGGTTTCTGCACCTTCCCCTGGGGTTGTGTCCCATAGACCAACCATTCTCATAGGTTAGAATGTCCTCCCCCCAAATTTAAGTCTTTCCATCTCATACGTACGCCTTTTGCTTCTCACCCTGCCCTTAGTGGCCAAGGTGAACAATCGCGCTCTCTCCTCTGCTCTCGTATTGGAAAATCCATCTCTTTCCGAGTCTTTATCCTCAATCCCAAGCACGCCTAGTTTTTCCAACCTTCCCTCAGGGGGTCTTGCTTCCTGAGCTCTTAGTGCAGTAAGCTGAAGTGGGAACTGACCCAAGGCCATGGTCACACGTACAAAACTAAACTCATTTATTAAAAATCGAAGCAACTACTCAGGTTTTAGTAACTCAGGGATCGTTCACATGACACTCCTTAACAGATTTAGTCCTGCTGCTGTCTGCCCCCAGGGGTCATGTCGTGGAAGTGCACACGACAACACCTCTCCCTTCTCGTCTTGCACACAAAGCATTCTGGGATCAATGCCAGAGGGTTCCCAGTAGGAGAGAAACCTTGCGCTGCAGCCTGGGAATGGTTTGGTTCCCATGTTCACCAAAAGCGGGAAGGGGTCACATGACAAGCAAAGAGGATTATCTACTGATTATTCCAGACTACGTACTTCACCTCTTCCCCCATAATGCTGACACTTAACGTGCCAACGATACAGAGGGACCAAGTGAGTTCAGAACTTAAGCAGCCAATTTAGCTGTGTGTGTGTGTGTGTGTGTGTGTGTGAACGTGGCCTAACCCACATAACGTGCAGGAGCCCCATCATTAGCTTTCTGTGAGCCCTACTTTGAATCAATTCCAGGCTTTTATGCCTGAAGCCTTACCGGATCGTGAGCTCCAGGATCTGGGTGAGTCTGTCATGAAGCAAGTTCGCCTGCCGAGAGAAGCGATTGGGCGTTTTAATGTTATCCTGAAACCCTGCGGCAGAATCAACAAGCGAAGAGGAACGCAGCTGGTCTAAGGCAGGGCAACTACTCCGCACAACTAGAGAGAGACACATCAGTGCCGTATTTTAGAACTCTGCTCCCTGCTGTGACAAGGACCAGAAGCAGCAGAGAGATCGAGCAGCAGGGGCTGCTCTGAATGACACCCTGCAACCTTGCTAAAATACTATTTGGGAGCCAGACCTCATGCCACGTTGAACCCAAATTCATTTTCTAACGAGGGCACTTTGGACACGTACCTGCTATTTTTGGGAGCCGTGCTTCACCCCACACCAGAACCTTTGTTTAGTGAGGTTGAGGTACCGGTAGGCATGGTGCCCCTGGTGCAGCAGCAAGACCTTTACTAATAAAACGGAAGCAGATTCTAGCTAGCTAGATTAAAACGCTGGATAGTTAAAAGCACGGGGGACTGAGCAGCAGCGGCCCTTGCTACCACTTCCCAAGGGCAAAAATCCAGTTGAGGAGGCGGTGGTCTGCAGGGCTCGGCGAGGGGGACCCGGAGGTTCCCCCCGACCCTCATGGTCAATAATGCATTCATCCAGATTTTCTCCATGATTAGACTGACTGAGCTTCAATCCACGGCCAGATCAAAGCCTCCCCACTAATCTCTATCATGAACCCCGTTACTTCATTTGTAGAAATGCTGGGGGCCCCAGAGCAGAGAAATGAACCCCCGTCTCCAGCTAGCAACCTGACCACTGGAACGTGTCTCTCTCCAGCTGAATAGAAAACATGAATTCTTGTGATTTAATCTAGGTGACGGCCGGCGCAGGGAGTGGGGGAGGCAAGTCATTAATGAAAGCCAAAGAAATCAGTCAGGGTTTTGTTTTTTTCTCTCGCTTTTGTCAGAGAACAAAAAAAACCCTGAAACCCCAATATTGGCCTTTTCCTGGTCTGTGCCCGGTGCACATTTCTATTGGGAACATTTCCTGGGGCTCAGTGCCCCCACTCTTAATTTAATTAGCCTCCCCCCCACCCCCCCAACTTAAGGCCTGCACGAGCCTCTCTTTGCTCCTGCCTAGCTGTAAACTAGTTTTGATCCCGTCCATCCGTCTGGTATCACAATTGTCAAAGTGGCTCTCGAGCCAGGTGGCCCAGTCCGCTGTGGGGTGGTGAAGGTGCCCGGCCGGCTTCTGCCGCCAGCTGCCACGTTCAACCACCTCTGGCTTCCCAGCCCAATGGACCAGTGGCCCATTCAGGGTGGGCTGCAGGCGGCTGTCCAGCGGGAGACCAAACCGGGCACCATGTTCAGGGAGGTAGCCGAGCGCCTTGGCCGTTCAGTCACTGGGTCTCGCACACAGCGATAAAACGCTAACCCTGCGTCCCTCTTCCATTTCCCACGGGCGGCAGGACACCTCTGCAAAGAAACGCAACGTTCCCAGCGCTCACCTTGGTTTCACATTGGGCTGCGATCTCTTCAAACGGCGCCTTCTGGAACTTCTCAATCACCAGGCGTCTCTTTTCCTTCTCCTGTTCTTCCAGCCCGGTGTTATCTTTAGGAGATCAAACGGAGAGGAAAGCGCAAGCTCACGCACTACTCACGGGAATCAAAACGACAGCCACTAGGGGGGCTGCGCCACTTCACTTCAATACTTCAAAAAGGTGAACACAACCCTCCTTTGAAAGCTACTCAGAAAGAGAGGTCACCGCTTTCCGATGCTTCCGTTTTGAGTAGTTGTTCCCCGGCCACAGGGATAGCTGCAGAGCTGATCCGCAAAGTCAGGCCGGTCTCCTCTGCACCACAAACAGCAATGCAGCTTGCATCGACACTGCCGCAAGCTCAGTGATAGCTCAGTAATAGGGGTAAACGGAGGGGGGGGGATGGTCTGGGCTGCAGAATCTTTGCCCTTGGTAGGGTGCAAGAATCCAGCCTCAGAGGATTTCTGCAACCTTCCGCTGCCACCGTGCTTGACTTAGACTGAAAAGCTGGCTTCATTCTAAAGGACCCCCTCCCCCCCCCCTTAGCCAGGGGCACACTCTCGCAAGTTCCTACTGAATCGGGTCCATCCCTCCCGGGGATGCTTCACCGCTCTGGAACTCCCTTCCCCCTGGAGGTTCGCCAAAGCCCCAGCCTGCGCATCTTCAGAGACCTATTCATTCGACCAGGCTTTTGGTGGGCAGGGATAGAGTTCTGGGAGGAGGCGGGAGTGATTTTAGTTGGAATTTTATATGATTTGGTTTGACTGCATTTTGTGCGGTTGTAAACCCACCCTGAGCCTGTGGGAAAGGGCAGGGTATAAATCCCAATCAATACATTTTCCGACTCCAGCTAGAGCTTGGTGGACTGATTGATTGGCTAGAAATAAAAGGATGTTCTTTCTGGTTGCAGGGGACAGTACTGGAAGCATAATGAGGAGAGGGACTTCAACACTTATTTCCCCTTTGCGCAAGCTGCCTAGCCCCCTTACCCCCCAGGCCTGAAACTCCCTCCCTGAGAAATTCATTCTGCTTCCTCCTGTCAGGCCTTTCCCAGCTCCTCACCCCACCGGCTGCTCCTTGATGCTCTCTCTTCTGTCCGGTCCCCTTCTCCCCTGGAACTAAACTAAACACCTGCCCCTGCGACGTCTCCATTTTGTGACTGTCCCTGCCTCTCCCTTGTCTGTCTTAGATTAGTCTCACTCCTCCTCTGCCCTCATCCTCGCCTGCTTGCAACCCCCTTGCTCCTCTAAACGTCGTCGCCCCTTCTCTCTTGCTGCCCCCCCAAGCCTGGAATTCCCTCCCCGGATACATTTTCTCCGCTCCCTCCCTCCCAACTTTCAAATCCCTCCTGAAAACCCACCTCTTCTGTGAGACCTTCCCTAGCTCGTCATGAGAGAAATTGCGTCTTCTTCCCCCCCACCGCCCCCTCAGAATCTCTTCCCTGTCACTAAGTGAAGCACCTGCAGCTTCTCAACCTCATACATGTATCCTCGTCTCTCTTGATGTTCCTCTCTCCCTTGTCTCTTAGACTGTAAGGGATTGGGGTAGGGACCCGTCTATAACTATTGACTGTACAGTGCGAGGTACATTACTGGTGACATATAAAATAATAAATTACTATTATTATTTCTAATTATTTATAGAGCCCGAGCAGTGGAACGTGGTGCTGTACAATCATTAGACACAGGTCCCTGCCCCAAGGGGCTTACAGTCTAAGAAAAACATGGAAGGGGGAGCCAAGGGAGGGGCACATAGGAAGAGACAGGGAGACATTCATGAAGTTGAGAAGTCGCTGGTGCACGTGCTTAGCTTAGTGACAGGGACGAGGAGGACTCGGAGGGAAGAGGAGGCATCTATAATCCATCTGTGAGGATGAGGCGCTAGGTAAAGCCTGACGGAAAGAGGTAGGTTTTCGGGAGGAATTTGAAAGTCAGGATGGAGGGAGCAGAACGAACGTATCCGGGGAGGGCAGGACCCGAATGAACGATTGTTCAGTGTCAGATACAAGATAAATGAATTAGTAATACATTTTAACGGCACTTTCCTTCACCGGGATTGACACAGACAGAGCTTTATCCTTCCCCTGTAACCGCAACGTTCCAGAGAGAGTCAAAAGGGAGAATTTGTTTCCTACTGCCTCTCAGCGAGCTGCACCAGCTGAGGGGAAATAGCAAAACGCCCTTCCAAGAAAGGCTGCCGATGATTTGGGTAGGTTAGAAGGAGCGGTCGGCAATTTCAGGTCTTGTCATTCCCCGACGGGAAGCTGCGGCGGCGGTTTTAGTTTGCTGCGACACCACTGGTCTGTTCACTAGCAAAGGTTCTGCCTATTGAGCACAAAATCTAGGAGGCCACTGGGGCCGCGGAGCCACCAAACCACATCCCCCGGCATCGCCGCGGTGACACCCTTTGGGGCAGCTCTGGAGGAAGTGGCTGGCGGCTCTGCGGCCCACGTAGAGAATTGCAATGTATCTCACCGATTGCCTTCTTCAATGCTTCAAAGGTGATTTCTTCCGTGTTATTGACCTGTTACAGACAGTAAACCATTTTTAATTCGTCAAAATCATGCAAAAAGCTGCAAAATTAGAAAAACAATAAGTATTTTTAGCCTGAAGGGGCAACAAAAGTGCTCTTCTCCAAACACAATACTAAACTATTTGCAATACATTCACAAATAATCTCTGTCTTTTTGAAAGAATCATAGACTCTTAGTTGGACGGGACCTCAGGTCACCTACTCCAACCTCCTGCTCGGGGCAGGAAATCCACCGCTACAGCATCCCTGACAGGCGGCCGTCCAGCCTCTGTCTGAAAAGCTCCAGCGAAGGAGATCCAACCACCTCCCCAGGCACTGCCTGTTCTACTGTCAAACAGCTCTTACTGTTAGCAAGTTCTTCCTAATGTTTACCCGAAATCTGTTTCCTTGTCATTTGAGCCCATTGGTTCTAGTCTTGTTCTCAGGAACAACAGAAAACAAGTCTGCCCCGTCTTCTCTGCGACGGCCCTTCAGAGATTTGAAGCCGGCTCTCATGTCTCCCCTTAGTCTTCTCTTCTCCCGGCTAAACATACCCGGCTCCTTCAACCTTTCCTCGTAGGACTTGGTTTCCAGACCCCTGAGAACAACATTATCTTTGTCCGTAAACCAAAGCTATCTACCCTGCTGGCCAAGAGATCTAGGTTTGTCTGAAACGCTAATATTTAATGATCCACAAATATGCAAACTGGATTGAAAACTAAACTAAATTGAAAACTAATTGAAAACTAATTAAACTAAACTAATTGAAAACTAAACTGGATACTCCTTGAAAGCAAGCTTTTGGCAGAAAGTCGATTCCCGAGTATCTGATAGTTTGGAGGGATGAATCCACCATCTCCTCCCTCTGAACAGCACAACTGGAAATTGATTTCACCAACGCAAGGTATAAAAAAGGCAGCTCATGTAGGAGGCAGCGATCAAACATATGGTTCTAGAACAGAACACGCAAGCTAGGGAAATGGGGACTCGTGTAAGTGTCACAGCATGTTTGGAAGAAGAAAGGAGATTGAGACCAAGTAGTTCAGAGGAGATCTTTCCTTGGACCAAGTTCTGTTGGTGATAAGTAGTCCCTTTTCCACTCACTGTACCATTAATTGGTAGAACTCATTGCCAGAAGATGTTGCGAAGGCCAATAACATAACTATGTTTAAAAGAGGAACGGCTACGTTCTTAGAGAATAGGTCCATCAATGTTCCCCAAGGCTCTGTTCTGGGCCCTCTCCTCTTCTCTATCTACACCCTGTTCCTTGGCAAACTCATTGCCTCCCACTGCTTCCAATATCACCTCTATGCTGACAACACTCAACTCAATCTCTCCACCCCCTCTCTCTCCCCGTCTGTCCAAGTTCTCCTCATCAATTGTGTCTCTGATATCTCCTCCTGAATGCTCCAACGTCTGCTCAACATGGCTAAGACTGAACTACTTATCTTTCCTCCCTACCCTTCCTCTCCATCTTCCATGTCCATCCTTATTGATGGGGTCACCATCTGCCCCGTTCCCCAGGCCCGTAGCTTGGGCTTCATCTTCGATACTCACCTTTCCTTTAAACCTTACATCGACTCTGTTGCCAAGCCCTGTCGCTTCGCCTTCCACAACATTCCTCGGATTCACCCCTTTCTCTCCGTCTCCTCAGCCAAAACCCTTGTTCACGCCATGGTCATCTCTCGCCTTGACTACTGTAACCGCCTCCTGGTGTTCACGTACAAATCCCTTCACAACCTGGCACTGAGACAGAGGGGTGCCGTGCAAACAGGACGGCATTGGGAAAGACCGGGGAGCAGCACTGACAATCTCTTCCTTCAATTTGGCTGTCTGCTGCCAGTGGGTTTCCTGAAGAGTGAGCTTCATGTTTTCTCTTGCTACTGGGTTAGAGCGCACGTTAGGCTAACATTGCAGCAAGTCACTGCTTGCTTCCCTGGGGTGGCCCTTCCTCCCCTGTGCGTTTGCTAGTCATTCCCCATCAGCTCTGCTTTCTCAGAAGGCTTTTCTTATACCAGAGAGGCAGGTGGCTGTGTTTGGTCCCAAGTGTGAGAGATGGAGAGACAAGGCAAAACCAATGTGATGCAATCCCACGTTGGCCTGCTGTGGCCCAAAACTCACCTGCATGTGTGGTCCTGCACCGCCAGATGTTGGCCCACGACTGCCCCAGGATAGGTTGGTGGCTAGCCCGGGCTGCGTCCCCAGGCTGTCCCATTTGCACGGCACCCCTCCGTCTCGGTGAACAACCTACCTGTTGAGATTGTGACCCCAAGAGGAAATCACACAAAACAGCTGCTGCTTTGGATTAACTTCTCTTGGCGAATTCCCTGCAAGCCCCTTAGACACCTGCCTGGTATTCTCACAAACAGAAGTTGGTCTAATGAAAGACTGTTTTAATTTTCCTGTCTCTCTCTCTCAGTGAAATAGATCCTAGGTGCCTCTAATTCCAGACTGCACAAGAAAACAGGCCATGCAGACAAGCTTAGTGTTTGCTTTAGATTTGATGGAAGAATCTCCCTTTGCCAGCAATAACCTCACCCAAGACGTCCTACAACACCCGGTGCTGCACATACCTGACCCTCTGCGTTGTTCCCGGGCAGGATGTCCACCTGGAGAGACAGAGTGTCCACAATACTCTTCCTCCGGGAAAGTCTGTCTTCATCTAGACATAAATGACATCGTTTTATCTCTTTTTCCAGGCCAGAAGCGAAACAAGCACATGCACATTTCTGCAGATAGCTGCCAATTTGTTCCTCGCAACGTCTCTCTCTCTCTCTCACCTAAATGGGATTAAGAATATGGCTAGAACATGCTAATGCAGTAAGGAACCAAAAGTCTCCACTCAAGCCTGACTTGCATTTCTGCCGGTGGGTTGCATCTCATACCGTTTGCAAGTTGTGAGACCAACACCCACTCAGACACACAATCCAACTACTTTTTATCACCACAGCCGCAACAGTCCACTAAAGGCAATCAATCAATTGTTTACTGAACTAGCCGAAAAGGCCATGTCAAACAGGTATAAATAAAAGCATGAATTTTGAAAGTTTATTTTTCACTTGTGTTTCAGAGGCCTTTGCTAAACGGCATTCTGACAACTCTGAGGGTTTGGATGGCTCCTTGCAGAGAGCAGCAGCGTTCAGTGTGGGATACAAAGACTCCTTTTCTCCTCCCACACAGCCGCCAACGTCATGCCTGACACACTGAGTTTACAACACAGACACACTGCTCAACCAAACAAGTATTCCCACCCCCTTTCCGGTGACCCAAAAATTGAACTGGCTGCAAAATTAGCTGGAATGCACAATAAAGGCTTTGGTTATGAACGGGGCAGTGGTTTGCTCAGTTTTGCTGCTCCTGCATTTATTAGAGAATCATCATTGCTGGATTTCCACCCTCCCCCGCCCCCTTTTCATCCCTCTCTTTTAAAGTGGTTTTTAAATGGATTGTGTTTTATTGAATTGGTTTTGTGATGTGCCCCAGGCGCCATTTGGCTGGGAAGAGGGGAGCGTCTACAAGCAAAATAATCATCTTACGTTTGTTTCTAGCGCAGGGTGGTAAGTTGTAGTCGGGAGCCAAGCAGCTGCCTATCAGGCCTGGTGGTTTCCGACATCCTATCAACAGGCTTAATTTCCTACTCCAGGCATATCTGTGCGATGATTTCACTGCGACGCAGTAGCTGAGCGATGACTTCAATCCCTGGGATCAGCAGCTGATTTGTTTTCTACGATACATTTAGAGGACGACAGCTCTGCCCATCATTTCCCAACAGAACTAAAAACGTTATCTCCAGAATGCTCTGGACAGCATCGCTGTTATGATCTTCTCCGTAGAGAGTTGGGAGGCACCCTCCAGGGTCATCAAGCTCAACCCCGTTGCTAAGCTGCTCCACCCAATTCTAGAGGAACCAATCCTAAAACGAAGATAAAAGAGCCCCTGAAATCTGAACTAGCCTCGCCGATGTCCAACTCCGACATGAGACGTGCACGGGCTCATTTCATCGTAGCAGGGGGAAACCTAGAAGTGGACCCGTTTCCCCCACAACCGTTTAATTTGGAACGGTCAATTTCCACCTCATGTCTCTCTTAGCACCTTACTTCCTGCAAAAATATCCTTGTGGTAATTCCCAAGGTTAATTTATTACCTTCTCCCGTTGTAACGAAGCACCTCATCGCATGTGCAACTTCTCAGCTTCACGAACGCATCTCTGTCTCCGTGTGCCCTTCCCCTGATGTCCCCCGTCCCTTGTCTGCACACATTGCTGGAGCTCTAGAAACCACAACAGGCTTTTCGTACAAGTGCCTCGCTTTTCACAAAGCCTCTCTCCACATGGAAAGAGCAGGAGGAGGAGAAGCGTCCTCTTCCATACGGAAAGAAGAATTAGGCAGATGCCCCAAGTCTGAGGTTTTCTTAAGGGGGGGTAAGGGTTCCGTGTGTCATCAGCTGAGCTAAGCTTGTCCCCCACCAGAACGCGGCAGAGGGGGACTGTATTGCCTTCAACGGGTTGCCAGATGACACGGGGCGTTAGGGGGTCTGGCTGCCCTCGGATTTCCCAATGACATAATAGCCCTAGCGGAATCTAAAGGAGGCAGGCCGCCTACGCAGTCCAGGCGGCAGAAGACTCCGTCTTTGCTGCACAAACAATATGCAGCCTCCTCAAACACAGTCCGGATTCAGCACCATCCTCTACTCAGGCTCAGCCCCTCCTTGTCCAATTTTTCCCCCCTCCTATTTTTAACTTACAAAACAAGAGACATGATACCCTGACCACCACCACTGCTGGGAAACTTCTTCCTTCCGAGTATTTGGCATCTCAACTTGGTTCGGCCCAATAATCCCTTCAGAATTTTTCTTCATTAATAAAAGTACTGTGGTACCCACGTAGCATCAGCACGTACTTATCAGTCAGTATTAAACTAAAATACAAAGTCCAGCAATCAGTCCCAAAGCATACCCACAAAACAATCCGTTTTTAAACTCCATTCTCTGCCCTTTTTACTCTTGGATTCGGAGTCTTAGCGGGAAATTCTTGAGGAGCTACAGCAGAAAAAAACCCAGCTACAGCATCAGGAAACAGAGGGGAAAACTATCCACAATACACAACTTCTGAGCTATTTATCGAAGAGCGCAGAGTTTATTCGGGAGGGAGTGTGTCCTGTCCACCAACTGGCATCTAGATAAGAGGTTGAACTACAGCCCAGATTTACTTTCGACTTTTGTCTGCATTTAGGCAGCTTTCTGCCTGATGGAAAAAGAGCTAAATTCAATAAGAAAATACACGTTTCTGCTGTGAAACAGAAAAGCAGATCGGGAAAGCCATAAATTCTGTTGCTCACAGTGCCAGTATCTGAATACCTTTCCCTCAATATTAGAGGCCTACTTGAAGGCCGAAAAGATGAGTAGAAAAGCTAGGAATCTCTCTCTCCCCCCCATACATCGATGCTAAGGCCAACGGCATCAATTTCTTCCAGTATCTCAGTCATGTCTGCAGCACAAGACGCATAACTAAATAAGCGTAGAGACTGGGGGAAATGCTCGCAGCTGATCCCTAAAGCTCCCAGGATTCGGTTAGAGCGGCCAGCTGATTTGGATATCACGGACCGTGAGATGTTGGTGAGTCGCCTGCGGGCCCAGGCCCGAGCGGGTGGAATTGTTTCCTGGCCGGTAGAACTCAACGGGTGGTGCTTGGGGATTGTCTGTCGTCTCCCGGGGGCCTCTCGCGTGGAGTCCCACAGGGTTCGATCTTGTCCCCTCTCCTGTTCAACGTGTCCATGCAGCCACTGGGCGAGGTCATGAGAAGGTCTGGTGTTCGGTATCATCAATATGCTGACGACACCCAACTCTACCTCTCTTTTTCATGCAAGCCAGACCCGGCACTCTCGGTGCTTAGTGGGCTGTGGGGGACGGGATGAGGGCGAGTCGACAGACTGAATCCCGACAAGACTGAGGTGATGCTGGTGGGTAAGGCGATGGGAGTGGCATCCCCCGTTATTGACGGGGTGTGTCCCCCGTTGGTTCCTCAGGTTCGGAGTCTGGGGGTGGGGCTCCTTGACTCCCAACTCCGCCTGCATGCCCAGGCGGGGGCGAGGAGCACTTTCCGCCAATTGTATCTTGTGCGGCGGCTTCGGCCGTATGTCTCGGACTCTGACCTGGCCACCATCATCCATGCTTTCATTACCTCGAGATTAGACTGCCGTAACACGCTCTCCATGGGGCTGTCCATGGTGACGGTCCGGAGGCTGCAGCTGGTGCAGAATGTGGTGGCTCCTCTCCTTACGGGGACGGGCCGCCGCAAGCACATTACACCTGTGCTCTCCATTCACTGTACTGGCTGCCTGTTGTCTTCTGGGTCCGATTCAAGGTGCTATAAAGCCCTGGACGGCTTAGGCCCTACCTATCTACGGGACCACCTCGCTCCCCGGGCCCTGGACCGAACCCTGCAGTCATCTGGGGGGCGCCTTTCTCGAAGTGCCCTGGGTATTCTGGGGGGCGACTATGGAGAGGATGTTCTCGGTGGCCGCACCTAGGCTGCGGAGCTGGCCCCGGACTTCCCCTCTTTGCGACGAACATGCAAAACCTGGCGCTTCCGCCAGGCCTTTGGAGGGTAAAGGGAGGGGGGTAGAGCGTCAGGGTGGGTGGCTTGTTATCTTTATTTCAAATTTTTTATTTCTCAAAACTTATATGCTGCCCCCTCCTGCCTCAGGCATCTTGGGGCGGCTCACAATGTTTTAAAACATATTAAAATATACAACTAACAATTTTCCCAACCCAACCCACCCCACCCCCCTCGGGAAAGGCCTCTCTTCTCCCATCAATGTTTGTTTTTATAGGGTTATTTATTATTTTGTTATGTGTAAGCAGCTCCGAGCTGCTTCAGCAAGAAGGGGCAGGGTATTAAGCTTTTAAAAATAAAAATAATAATAATTTTAAAAAAATCAATCAATTCTCTGAAATATCACAACGTTTTGCTAGTAATGCCTCAGGCCAGTTTTCTTTTAATTAAAAAAAAAAAAAAAAAGTCAAAAATAAACACTCTAGCAACTGCACATGAATAATAAATTAACACTGCCGTTCACAAGCCACTTAACTTTGGAGTAGACCTATTGGAGCCCATGGGACTATCTCAGAGTAAGAGGATTGTGGATTGCAGCTGAAATGCTTTCCTGAATTGGGGCCATAAGTGGGTTCTTCCCGAATGCAGATTTCTGCTGCTTTCCCAAACCAGAGCTTTAATTTTATGAAATCCCATGTAAAAAGCATCCCATCTCCATTATTCCAAAGCATCTCTAAAGCATCACAAAAAGCAGTGCTTGGTCCCACAGAACATTGGCTGGAAACTGAATTTCATGCAAAGAATCTTTCCCCCCGTCCCCAAAGGGAACAACAGGGAATGGATTACCCCCCCATGGTGACCTGTTGGGTACTTCTCTCAAGTGGGACCGAGACCGCCCACTGTCGGAGACAGGATGCTGGGCTGGATGGAACACTGGTCTGACCCCGTCCGGCACGAGGCTTGGCTTTGAGATAGAGGAATGCTGCCTTTAATGGCACCTGGCACTGGCGATAAACACGCACAAGGTGACTGACAGGACCCGTGTTCACGCAAGTTCACAAAGGGAAACGCTCACTGACAACTCTAGCAAAGGAAGCTAACTTCCGCGTGCGGAACCCGGCACTATTACTATTGCTAAAAGCCTGATGGCAATAACTCACGCTACGTACTAGATGCATCTGCCCAGACATGAGAGAGAGAGAAACGAACCCCCAGCTGCGG
The DNA here is from genome assembly GCA_003113815.1 of Sphenodon punctatus. NCBI lineage: Eukaryota > Metazoa > Chordata > Lepidosauria > Sphenodontia > Sphenodontidae > Sphenodon > Sphenodon punctatus. The sequence goes on from QEPC01003562.1 coordinate 208,844, forward strand.
CTGCGGCTGTGGGGCGACTCGCCCTGCTCACCTGTTACCTGCGGCACATACGGCACCGACAGCCGCTCCACGCTGTAGCCGCTCCCGCCCAAGGATTCGGCAATCTTCTGGGTCAGGAAAAACAAGTTCTTTTCATCCCTCTCGAAGGATTTTGGAAGGCTGTTAAACAACACATATCGAGCCGTTAATACTGGTTGATTTCAATCCCAATAATCTAAAAGACTAAATAAAGCAATCGCATCCTCAACGTGTCGAACGCCAGGTAACGGCAAAGCCGAGTCTGCGCCATCCCACGTGGGGCTGTTTGCGGCGCACCCCTCCAGCGCGTGGCAGGGCACAGGCTTGGCCCAATCCACTCCCTTCGTTTTCTGTGGCAGTGAAAGTTTCAGTGGGAGCCCGGACAGGACTATGCGAGTCTCGTACAACAGAGAGATTCCTTATGGTCAACCATTTTTAATGACCCCTCCAAAAGCCAAGCCTGTTCCAAGCTGTGTGGCCCATCAGGTGGGGTGTGGTCAAGGCACCCCTGTTCTTGTGGGCTACAGTGCAGAAGGGAGTGATGCGACCATTGCCACATCCAACCGCCTTGACATTGACCTCCATGGATTAGGTCGCTGTTCCCAGCTGAGTGGACTGGAGGCGGTCACCCCACACAAGACCGAGCAGGACTTGAACTCAGAGCCTTCAGGGATGCAGTCAAAGGCCTTAAGCCCTCGGCCACCGCAGCTGCTCAATAGCAAGTAGGGGTGGGAAACCGGTATAATCCGGTATCCGATAATGCCGGTATCGGGCGTACCGGCATTATCGGATTCGGCCCAGTAATCCGGTCCCGGTACCGGATTTCGGTGTGCCGGTTTTTTTATATTGCAGCCATTTTTAAATGGCTGCAATGTAAAAAAATTTAAAGCCCCAGCCAAACAGTTTTAAAAAAAAAAAACCCTCCCCGAGTCCAGGCTGCGCGGGTGGAAGGGGGAACACCCCCCACCCACCCTGCCCAGCCTGGCTTTTTGTTGTAAAAGATAGAACAGCAACAGAGTGAGACCCCGAGGCGAGCCCCCCCCCCCAGCACCAGCGGCCGCGGCGTCCCCGCAGCCGCAGGTAAGTATGACCCGATCCCTGGGGGGGGTGGGGGTGTTTAACACCCCCACCCCCCCCAGGGATCACCCCTACAGCGCGCTTGCCGCTTACCTTGGGGAGCTCCGGCGGCGGCGGGCGGCCCGGCGGCTTCAGCGCCGGCTGTGGCTGCCGGCTTCAGGACGTTCTAGGCCTTCCGGTGAAACCCGGAAGTGCACCGGAAGGCCTACAGCGTCCTGACGCCGGCAGCCACAGCCGGCGCTGAAGCCGCCGGGCCGCCCGCCGCCGCCGGAGCTCCCCAAGGTAAGCGGCAAGCGCGCTGTAGGGGTGATCCCTGGGGGGGGTGGGGGTGTTAAACACCCCCACCCCCCCCAGGGATCGGGTCATACTTACCTGCGGCTGCGGGGACGCCGCGGCCGCTGGTGCTGGGGGGGGGGCTCGCCTCGGGGTCTCACTCTGTTGCTGTTCTATCTTTTTTACAACAAAAAGCCAGGCTGGGCAGGGTGGGTGGGGGGTGTCCCCCCTTCCACCCGCGCAGCCTGGGAGGGGGAGGGAATTAATTTTAATTTATTGCATTGGTTTCAATGGGGACACAGCGCCCCATTGAAACCAATGCAATAAATCCGGTACCGGTATACCGGATTTAATCCGGGAATCCGGTTTTTGTGAAACCGGTAACCGGTAAAATCCGGTGTACCGGTAATGGAACCGGGCCCGCCCCTAATAGCAAGACACTCTGGTTTTGTTCTTAACACCGCCCAGATATTTCTCTCCCCTTTTCTGGGTGACTGAACTCTGGTGAAACACACAGACATTTAAAAAAAAATCAAAAAAAAATCAGCTTAATCATAATCTAAGTACTGAAAATTCATAACTTAAAAAGACCAAGCTCTGAGTTTTCCATTAACGTGTGGATGGGCAAGCGGAAAATCTACTAAAATAGATAATGTGTGTCTGGATGCCATTCAAAGAATATGTCTCAAACAATTAGCAGGTATTAAATGGAACACAAAACACGAATGGGGGGGGAGCTAATCTGTGGTGTCTAAACTGAGGGGGAAGCAGTTAATTTGGGTAATGGATAAGCTGGATGCCCTTTTCCCTGTACAGTTCCGTTAATGAGGAGTTTTGTTTGCCTCTAGGGCTGAAGGGCTGAGGCATACATTTTTGTCTAGCAAGTAAACTACGATGTTTGAGTTGTAATGTGTTTTGTTTTTCTCTGTATTTTATTTATTAATTTTGGCTCATGGCATGATGATGATGTACAGTTCTGTCTACTGCAAATGCTAGCTCTTATCAGTGCCTTAGCATTAGTACAACTGGGTCTTCCAGACACAGTTACCTCAAATCTCAAAGTGGCAAAGCAATTAGGTTTTGATATCAGACTGAAACATTTATTCCTGAAAGTAAATGCAAAATATTTTTATGATCTGGCAGAAGAGGACAGTGATTCTGTGATCACTGTCTTATACCTGTCTCTTATACACATCTAGATGTGTATAAGAGACAGGGGTACAAGTTACAGAAAATTAAATGATTTCCGTGTTTTTGCCAAACCTTATAGTACGAAACATCTTGATGTCATGGCACTTTAGGAATGCTGAGAACTTTATTTGGAAGACTTGCTGCTTTAGCTGTTTAATGCTAACTTGCTGCCTCCCATCTCAGCAGCCTTCTGCCCCTTCAGAGCCAGCTTTCCCTAGCCAAGAGACTGACAACGTGTCTGAATATTTATCAGTGCAAAGAGTCCATTAGAAGCACCAACAGCCCCTTCTTTGATCGTACATCGTGCTTTCTACGTACCTGCACTTGTCTCTGAAAATGGTTTCTGGTAAAAAGTAGGGCGCTTCCAGGGTTCTAATTTCAATGACCTGAAAAACAAGGAAAGCTTCTGTCATCTGAAGGGAATGAATGGAAAGCTTTCCTTCTTAGATTGATAGGTGCTTGGGCAGATAAATGGAAGAGACTGCATAAGAAAACTCCCCCAGAAGCAACTGGAAGAGCCCAACATTTCCTTTGGGAAAATACAGAGTGTCTAAAGCAATTGATCCTATTTACGTTAAATACATTAAACCAACACAAGAAAGAGAGGTGGAAAGAGAGAGCTTGCATCAAGATTTCTACTTCTTGTCGTGCCTACTGAAGTGTTTGTTCAGATGAACGGAACGCTAAACGGGAGTGGGAAGAGAAGGAAAATTGAGAGTCTATGTCCCCCTTCAGTTTGTATCTTGAAGTCATGGTTTGGGTGAACACTACTCAGTGTGAGGGGGGCAGCCCTACTTCAAGGATCATGATGTCTCTGCTTGGGAGGAAACGGACACAGTGCCACTTCAGTTTAGTCTGAACATTGCCCAAGTGGAGTAGTACCAAACTAGCTAATTAAATCAAAGTCGTTACTTTGCTTTCTCTCTGCTTGTCAGGATGCAGCCTTAGTTTGAATAAACTTGAATGCTCCTCCAAGCAGCTAAGATAAGGGACAGGAAAAAAAACAGTCATCCATTCACCTGACGTTACCCAGCAAACAAGAAGATTCAGCTCCAAGAAGCAGCTCCTGACACATACCTTGCTAACATGCTGGCAGAAGGCAGGGACTGCAATCATCTGGCTTAGGAAGTTGAGGTACGCGGCCACCAACGCCATAATGCTGCAGCGATTGAACATTGGCAAATTATCCTCGTTAAGGATGGCGATGTCCTTCAGTGAAAAAAGAAAAGGTCAATTGGCCTATGGGTTCAAACCGTCCAGTAGCTGCAGGGATGCTTTGTAGCCACAAGTCACTAACAATGGACTCTGCTTAAGTTGAATTTCTACAGCCACGTAAGAAAATAATAATTCAGCTTATGCTCAGGTCAGGTTGCCATCGAATTTCTCTGTCTCCACTTCCCTTTCCATCTCCCAGAAGCAGGGAGTCCAAGCAGCCAGTGAGGCAGAGCCACGTGCGTGAAATCCTGTCAGTTTTGACTCTGGGAAACCTGGTGCTCACGCCCCGCCCCGCCCAGCTTGCGTGAGACTTTCAGAGTCAGCAATGACAGGATTTCTCTCACACACAGCTCTGCCTGGCCGTCAGCGAGAGTCTGATTGTCTGGAGAGCTGACGAAGTTTCCCTAACACCCATCTCCAGCCTGCCTGACACAAAGACGTGCCTTGACAGGGGATACTCTACAATATTTTAATTACATGCTACTGAGAAATCATCAATACGCTCCACGGTCCTGATATTTTTAGATGCGCGACTCTATAGTCTTTAAAATGTTGAGTTATCAAGGGACAGAAATCTGCTTATCCAGATCAAGCAGCAATGCATCCCCAAAGCCCTGGGGAGAACAAAATAATTCAACTTATCCAGAAATGCAAGTGATGCATGAACTACTTAAGTTGATTCTACTGTAACCACCATACAGTTGACTAGCAATCCCACCCTGCAGCAATACAATACTGTCCAACTGAAGGCCTCAGAGCCGTTCACAAGCCTGAACTCGTTTACCCTCTCGCACCCTTTTGCTGGAGATGGGCATTGGCCTCATGCGACAGGCTGGGAAAATGGGGAGCCAAGGACACGCCCTGAGTCACACCCAGCACCGAGCAATGCCCCAGGACCCAACCGTTCCCCTGTTGGATGCGAGTTATCCTACTGGAATCAATGGCAGGGACTTGAGGGTTTTTGCTCTGCCCCAGAACGCAGGCTACTGGACGTTCTGCTCTGCCTGTGCTGTAAGGAGGGAGACTGGGACATAAAGAGGGTTTTTTCATGTACAAATAGTTTTGCATTACAAAACGTAGCAGGGGTTTCTGTAATAACCTTTTGAAAAGCTCTTCAAATTTTTAAGAAAGGCAGCTTCTGGCAGAGCAGCAGGGCCTGCTACAGATACGCAGCCTGATCACCTAGATGCCTCAGAACAAATTTGGCATCTGCTCTGGAAACATTTTGCCCGCTTTTCATACCAGTAATACGCTAACGAAAATCTGAACTCCTGCAAAAACACAAACAACTAATTCAAGTAGGTGGTTTTATTATTCTAGCTGCTTGTTTATAGCCATCCTCATGTTGCACATGACAGTCAAGTGACTCGCAGCATTAAAATGCAAAGTCATGAAGGTGGCAAACTCCTTCCCAGCTGGTTTCACTATTCTGAAAACGACGGTCAGTACGGAAGGTAAGAAATGAAGGTCTAGGGCTCTTTTCGACATGCTGGCTAGTCATGCTCTGCTTCAGGAATATCGGGGAAGGGGATGTCTGACATCTCATCTTTCACCCGGTTTTGCTCTGTACAAGATTACAACAGCAAACCAAAAGGGCTAGCAACATCCATGAGAGAAAGAGCTTAGACTAAAGGTCACAGGGGAATAGCCAGTAGCTAAGGGCCAGGATCCTGCCGATGGCCCATGCTGTTAAGACAGGACCGTGACCTAACAGATGCCAAAAAACATTCCATTAACAAGCCTGGGCCATCAAATCCACTGTGTCAGTGACGATAGCCTCCCCCGCCTCCAGCGCATGGCGCATTGCTTTGGAGAAAAAATACGTCAAAGACAAAAAAATTGTATTTTAGTTCTCGATGGAGACATTACTTTTGGGTCACCTGTTTCCAACCAATCGTTCACTGGCGCAGCTTCCCTGCATAGCGACTGGGCAGTCAGCCCCCTTTTCTAAAGGACAGGCTGCACTGGACATACGCAGGACATGGGTAGGGAGTTACATTCCTTCCTGAAATTTTGGAGTGTTTAAAAATGTGCTTGTGATTCAAGAAAATGCCTGAGTGATTTCCAGACCGGCTCCTCTAACAATCTGAAGACCGTATTTGAAGAATGTATAATTGAGAAATTAGCAACGTTTGGGTAGCAGGAATCCCTTTAAGGAAGAGATTTTGCAGTTCTACCATTTTTATTAGATTCGTGAAGAGGATTCTATCATTTTTGGTTGGTAAGATATGGGTTGAATGAGAGCGCTTCCAGAATTGTTGAAGTTTTACCCATAACACAACATAAAATCCAGACGCTTCCCCTAACCCCTCTCTCATTCAGAGCGTACCTGCAAAGCAACGGCCACTCGAATAAGGTCAATGACGACCTCCTCATTGGCCAGTTCAATTGTTAGGAGCGCCAGAGACGTGTACAGCAGCTCAAAGTTCTTTTGCACGTTGTCCTCCTCTTTGCAGCCTTGGTAGATGTGTCCATAGAGCTGCTGCCCGTGCTAGAGAATGGAGAAACGAACACTCAGCACCAGAGCTGGAGAGTGCTTTAACAGACGAGGGCGGCAGAGAAACAGGAAGTGCCGACCTTCCACCTGGACGACGACTTGATTTGGAGAGAAAGTAGATCAGGCAATTGCTTTTGTGGGATAGGTGCAGCCAGCGCTGGCCGTAGAAACCCCTGTGGCTCCACCCCTTTAACCCTGTCCCCCCCACCCCAGCAGATGAGGGGAGGTGGAACTCTTGACCAAAGATGGAAAGCATATTCTCAAGGCTATAACGTCCCAACTCACTTGGGCTAGTTCTATCCATACTGCTGCTGAGGGGAATAACCTATGGGCAAGTTGGAGAATAATTCTCAAAACCTGCATTTGGATAGGATCCAGATTGAAAGGGCGAGTAACCGCCCAGATTGCGGCAACCATTTAACAACTGGGCTCTGATCTTAACATTAAAGACCTTGATAGCTATTATGACCCTCTTAGAGCCCCTCTTATAAAAATATCTTAGAATGGCTCCTTTAGTAGCTAGGGCATGTTAAGAGCTGTCTTAAATTGAATATTCCACGCTCCTGACTTTTGGAGATTGACCCCCAAATATTTCTATTGCTTAACCTGCTGGATGTAATAAGCCCCTACCTTCCACTTATAAGTACTCCTCACTCCTTTACAGAACATGGGGCTGATCCAAAGTCCGCATGTGCAACACACTGGAGGTAGCGCACACCCAGGGTGTGCAATGCAATACCAAGCAGATCTAGTGCCAGCTAGTTGTATGTGCGTGCATGGACCTTGGATTGGCCCCTAGGATTATATTAAGGCAAGGAACTAAGATTGGGGGGGGGGAAAGACCTAGAAATTTGTAGAAAAAAAAAGAAAATCCATTTGAATTTGTGGTTAATTCTTTGCTGCTTAGTAGATATGTTATAAACCTATTATATTAAAAGGAGCAACTCATCTATTCATCAGTCAGCAAGGGTTACAACAGGCTAAATTCATCAGTATCTTTGTATCCTGGGGGACCACGGTTCCTGGATTCGTCACTGGAAAGGCTTGAAAGGGATTTTGTAAGTTACATTCACAACCTTCTTTTAAAAAGTGTGACTTGTGCTCTGTGACAAGGGGTGTGCGAGTGGTTTTTGGCCCAGGCTGCACGCCCAGACTGAAGCAACTTAGGGAACGACAACTAGTAAGTCTGGGAAAAGCATCTTGCATGTGGAGACCAGATCTTTCAAGTACAGTCTCTGTACTAGTGTGTGCATAAACTTAACAATTCCTAAGATTTGAACGCTCTCTATTCTGTAATATGAGTATTTATGTTAATGGAGAATTCCAAGTCAGACCGAGACCCCTTACAGACTGACCTGATCAAATCACCTGGAACTGAGACTTTGGGGAGGAAAAACGAGGTGAAGGAGGTAACTTTGCACTAAGTTAAAGACACGTAGAAACTGGGGAGGGGTGTGTGTGTGTCTGTCTTCATGCCGCCTCCATTCATGAATTACGAGTGAAACCAGACGTAACGCTAATGCCGCTAACACGGCTTTCACATTCGTATGCTTGTTGCGGGGCTGCCAAGGGCACCAACATGGCCCTGCAACCCGTGCTGTTCGCTTATGTCTGTTTTCACCCTATATCTCAGATACCTCAGGACTCCACTCCCAAAACTTGCAACGGACAAGGAAGCCTTCTTAAAAACAGGGGAAACCGTTTTAATGCTACTTAAAAAAAACACGTGAGCACAGTTATGTAGCTCTGAGATGCACCGTTTGGACAAAGCTCATTTTCCTAGAAGGTGAAAAACATTTTTCTGCTTCCAAGTGTTAAGAATCCTATTTAAGTTTCACTCGGCATTTACAGAAAGATACATTAATAACCTACAACTGTTTGTTTATTTATTTATTAAAAGCATTTAGTATCCCGCCCCTCCTGCCACAGGCAGCTTGGGGCGGCTCAACAGTATACACTGACAATTAAAATAATAAAACTATCAAACATATTATTATACCCTCCCACCCCCGTCAAATGCCTGGCGGAACAGCCAGCTCTTACAGCTTTTATGAAAGGAGGGAAGGTCCGGATCTTTATGCTGGATCTCTCTTAATATTTCCTGTTCAAACATGAATCCAGCTGTTTCTAAACAAGGGGAGCAGCATAGGGGCTGTGCAGCACCTACCTCCTTTTGTTTTCGTTTTCTGGGTTAAACACCCATCCGTTTTCAGGTTTTTGTTAAAACCCTTCTTGTTTTTGTTGAGTTTTTCATTTTAAAAAATAATTAAAAAAAATTATTACTGCGCGTTCACAAAATGGCCATTCTGCGACCGTTCTGCGCATGTTGCGTTGCAACGTTCACATGTTGCAACGCGTTGCGTTGCCATTGCAACGTGTTGCAACGCATTCACGTTGCGTTGCCATTCACAAAATGGCAACGCTGCTGCTGTCACCATTTTGGAAAAGGGCCGCCGTTCTATGCGTGCGCAGACCTGCTGCCTGTTTCCAAAACGATGGCGACTCTGCCGGTGCCATTCTGGGAAAGGGACGCACATGCGCGGAACAGTCCGCGAAGCCTTTTGCGCAGGGTTTTACATTTTTAAAATTATTTTTAAGCAAAAACGTATGAAAGCAAACCTAAGTTGTTTGCTGCTTATTCAGTCATTTTTGGAACACGTTACTTAAACAAGTGGGGCTCCATTTGTCTAGTAACTAACTAAGAAAACACAAAACAAATTGCCCATCCCTCGTAGTCACCGGGGAGCATCGTGACTAGTTTTACTCTTTCAGTAGCCGGTTTCCCCTCCCCTCCCGTCCATTGCTGTATTAGACACAGCTGTCATGAGTGATGTCCGTGCTAGATCATTACTTCACGATAGAGTCAGATCTAACGAGCTTCTGTACTAATAAATGCCAAAGTCAGCCAAATCCCATCACTTTTTAAAAACTAACATTTCCTTTTTCCCTGCAAACTTGCTCAGCATGAAAGCTTCTTTCCCCATGAAGTCATTTATTACTACGTTCTTTCTATTTCACGCAACGTTGACATGTTTTGCTTTTCAGAAGAGACTCCTCCTCATATGGAAAACGTGTGCGTGTGGGATGGGAGGGGGTGGGAGTTAAGAAAGCTGAAAACTAGATGTGTGTCAGGGGAGGCGGGGGGGAGTTAACATAACTCCAGGGTGGGTGCTGCTCACTGAAGAAATTGGGCTTTAGGAACATGATCATGTAAAGACTTACAGATGGGGCTTTGCACAAAAATTCAGCTCTTGCTAAATTCAGTGACTAAAGGGTGAACTCTTCAACACCCAGTCACGTCATCTTAATGTCGCTAACTGATCAAACGGCCACTGCTTTTAAGGCAAGTTAAAAGAGCGGTACAGAGAGGCAAGCAAGCGAGGATAGGAAAAGGTAGCAGCAACGAAAACGGAGTTACTGATTCCGTCAATTTACTTGCTGCTGCCAAGAAAAAAGGCAGAGTTGTCTCCTGCCATTTACCTTTTTCATGAAGCTCACATCTTGCCTGGAAATTTTGTCTCGCTTTATCTTCAGGTCAGAAACATCTGGAATGATTCTACAAAAGAAACCAATGCGTCATTTTAATACAAATCGCCTAATTCTATTATGTAAAGAAGAAAGCAGGATGTTAAGGAGGGGGAGCTATTCCTAAACGGTTTTGAAGCAACCTTCATTTGAATTCAGCGCTGAACAATAACATTCAATTTCCAGTTTTAAGGGAGGAAGCTACAGAAGTAATTATGACTCAACTGCAGAGCACGCCTTTATTTTTTCAGAGCAAATCCTCTCTTCTGCAAAGCAAAGATGCAATTAAAAGCTTCACTAATGCTATTTGGAATATTCTATTTCAAAGTATGAAATTATGCTATTTTGATTACTCATTTAGTGCACTTAAAGACTATGTTTTGTTCCATCAGCAAACAAGCTTGCCTTACTTGATTTAAACAAAACAAGAATGTACAGGAGGCTACGATTCTATTGTTGGGCAACGAGTAAGTTGTGGAATCTCCTTCCCAAGATGTTTTCACAGACCACCTGGACAAGTGACTGTCTTATGATGTTATACAAAAGGGTAGGGAACCTTTTTCCTCCCAGGGGCCACTTTGAAAATTAGTACAGGCTCCAAGGGCTATATAGGAACTTTCTGAGAACTGTCAAGGTATGGAATAAGCTGCCCAGGGAGGTTGGGAAATCTCCTTCCTTGGACGTTTTCAACACTGAGCTGGAGGAGCCTCTGTCTGCGACGCTGTAGGGAGAGGGGAACCTGCCTTGGAGCAGGGGCCGGACTACATGGAGGAGCCTCTGTCTGTGATGCTATAGGCAGAGGGGAACCTGCCTTGGAGCAGGGGGTTGGACTAGATGGAGGAGCCTCTGTCTGCGACGTTGTAGGGAGAGGGGATCCTGCCTTGGAGCAGGGGGGCTGGACTAGATGGATGAGCCTCTGTCTGCGACGCTGTAGGGAGAGGAGATCCTGCCTTGCAGCAGGGGCTGGACTAGATGGAGGAGTCTCTGTCTGCGATGCTGTAGGGAGAGGGGATCCTGCCTTGGAGCAGGGGAATGAACTAGATGGCCTTTGAGAAACTTTCTGGCTGTAACCTCACGCTCACGGTTAGACATGGTTTGTCTAGTGAACTGTGTGTAATGGCTTAAAGCTGGAAAAATCAGTGCAAAAAAGGCCTGTCCTTTTGAAAACTAGCTTTCTCCACAAATGTACTATTTCCGTTAAGTACTGAGTCAACACCGAGCATTACCGTATTCCTCTGAGCTTTGCCCTGTTGTCGTGTCGGTCTATGAGATTGTGCAGAACCTCCAGGACCAGCTGTCTTAGTTCAGAGTCTTCCATGAGAGACTGAGACAATAAAGGATCAAGGAACGGGGCAGGAAGGGCGGCAGCGATGGTCTTTGCATTGTATCCTGAGGTTACCTGTTCATTGTTCAAGAGAACACAGAGTTTCAGTGCCGTTACAGAACTAGAAGAGGATTCCCACCCCGACTACAATCCTGTGCAGAAGGGGAGGGTTGGTTGGCTGCACACACAACTTTTAACTTTGACAGGGCTGTTTATTTCTGCAACTTTGAAAATATTTTCGTTTTAAAGTACTTTTTAGCACAAGTAGGGTCTTTCTGAGCTTGAATCTTAGGCAGAGGACATAGCCTGAGGCAGGAGAGGTGGGGTAAAAATGTATAAAATAAAGTAAATAATGATTTAGTTTGGTTTTTTGCCAGCCTTAAGTGCTATTTTCAAGCCCTCAAAACTAGTAAAATCCAAACTAGTTCTCTCTGTAATAAACAACATCTGCCCTTCAAGAAGCACAATTTTAATGCCTCTCTGATTTGGTCTAAACCGTTTTCTTATTTAAATCTCTGGGTTGACATTTGCTCTCATTCCTTGTCCTCTTGCAATGATTTATCTAAATGCCTTCCCTCCAGTAAATCTAGTCACTTTATCAATTCCTACAGGCTCTTGCCAACTGGAGGAGATTTCTCCACAGAGTTTAGGTTTTCAGACTCTTCTACAGGTCAATGGAAAAAATCCTGTCATTGTTAGGGGCTATCTCCTAAAAACTCTCCTGCAGAGAGTGTATGTCAATCATGCAGGAGACTGCAGAAAGTGCAAAGTATAATTCGCTTGACATAATCTTGCCTGTTCCACAAGAGAAATAGATTTGTTTTGTTTTTGTTTTTTTAAAATCTACTTCTTCAAATTTTATTTATTTTCAAAAGAGGAAGCAGTCAAGATTTTTGCATTAATTTCTTCATCCTGCGTGTTGTAGTGCTTGCATAGAAAAAATAATCACTAAAAATGTATTGGGGGCAGTTAGACCCCTTCATGTTTCAATGGGCAAACTTGAGTGTCAATGTCTTAAAAAGCTAGACTAAGTAAGAACGTTGTAATAGTTGTAGCTTATAATGTTTTAACAGGTAAATTAATTGAAAGTTAAATTCATACAGTAAAACTCATTTTCAATGCATTCCCTGTGGCTTTTTAGAATTTAAACTAATTTGGGGTCATTTCAACTCCCCGATGCAGAACTAATGTACTATATTTTGGGGGGGGAACAGACCTATGGTTAAGGTTTACAGAAACAACTGTGAACAGCAAGCAAATCTACTTTTTTAATAACCCCAAAAGCACTTGGTATTTGACTATGTCTTCTCTGAAGCCTGTTCAAGTGACAGAGACATATGAAGCTCAGTGCCTGGAACTGTTCGGATGCCCTTACTGCATGCTGAGGCGCCCGAGGAGCACAGTGAAAGACCTTTATAAAAGATATAATCGGCCAGGAAAGAACAGCACGTGGAGATTTTATAAGCACTAGATGTACAGTCAATCAAATCAGATCTTACATAGGCCTGCCCTGCACATGAGCACACCTTCAGCTACACTCTGAATAATGGTTTTAAAATGACCCCAAATACAGCTTCACAAGAACCTTCCCATTAACCTCGGCAGCATTCTATTTAGACAGACCAGGATTTTNTAGATATGTTATAAACCTATTATATTAAAAGGAGCAACTCATCTATTCATCAGTCAGCAAGGGTTACAACAGGCTAAATTCATCAGTATCTTTGTATCCTGGGGGACCACGGTTCCTGGATTCGTCACTGGAAAGGCTTGAAAGGGATTTTGTAAGTTACATTCACAACCTTCTTTTAAAAAGTGTGACTTGTGCTCTGTGACAAGGGGTGTGCGAGTGGTTTTTGGCCCAGGCTGCACGCCCAGACTGAAGCAACTTAGGGAACGACAACTAGTAAGTCTGGGTAAAGCATCTTGCATGTGGAGACCAGATCTTTCAAGTACAGTCTCTGTACTAGTGTGTGCATAAACTTAACAATTCCTAAGATTTGAACGCTCTCTATTCTGTAATATGAGTATTTATGTTAATGGAGAATTCCAAGTCAGACCGAGACCCCTTACAGACTGACCTGATCAAATCACCTGGAACTGAGACTTTGGGGAGGAAAAACGAGGTGAAGGAGGTAACTTTGCACTAAGTTAAAGACACGTAGAAACTGGGGAGGGGTGTGTGTGTGTCTGTCTTCATGCCGCCTCCATTCATGAATTACGAGTGAAACCAGACGTAACGCTAATGCCGCTAACACGGCTTTCACATTCGTATGCTTGTTGCGGGGCTGCCAAGGGCACCAACATGGCCCTGCAACCCGTGCTGTTCGCTTATGTCTGTTTTCACCCTATATCTCAGATACCTCAGGACTCCACTCCCAAAACTTGCAACGGACAAGGAAGCCTTCTTAAAAACAGGGGAAACCGTTTTAATGCTACTTAAAAAAAACATGTGAGCACAGTTATGTAGCTCTGAGATGCACCGTTTGGACAAAGCTCATTTTCCTAGAAGGTGAAAAACATTTTTCTGCTTCCAAGTGTTAAGAATCCTATTTAAGTTTCACTCGGCATTTACAGAAAGATACATTAATAACCTACAACTGTTTGTTTATTTATTTATTAAAAGCATTTAGTATCCCGCCCCTCCTGCCACAGGCAGCTTGGGGCGGCTCAACAGTATACACTGACAATTAAAATAATAAAACTATCAAACATATTATTATACCCTCCCACCCCCGCCAAATGCCTGGCGGAACAGCCAGCTCTTACAGCTTTTATGAAAGGAGGGAAGGTCCGGATCTTTATGCTGGATCTCTCTTAATATTTCCTGTTCAAACATGAATCCAGCTGTTTCTAAACAAGGGGAGCAGCATAGGGGCTGTGCAGCACCTACCTCCTTTTGTTTTCGTTTTCTGGGTTAAACACCCATCCGTTTTCAGGTTTTTGTTAAAACCCTTCTTGTTTTTGTTGAGTTTTTCATTTTAAAAAATAATTAAAAAAAATTATTACTGCGCGTTCACAAAATGGCCATTCTGCGACCGTTCTGCGCATGTTGCGTTGCAACGTTCACATGTTGCAACGCGTTGCGTTGCCATTGCAACGTGTTGCAACGCATTCACGTTGCGTTGCCATTCACAAAATGGCAACGCTGCTGCTGTCACCATTTTGGAAAAGGGCCGCCGTTCTATGCGTGCGCAGACCTGCTGCCTGTTTCCAAAACGATGGCGACTCTGCCGGTGCCATTCTGGGAAAGGGACGCACATGCGCGGAACAGTCCGCGAAGCCTTTTGCGCAGGGTTTTACATTTTTAAAATTATTTTTAAGCAAAAACGTATGAAAGCAAACCTAAGTTGTTTGCTGCTTATTCAGCCATTTTTGGAACACGTTACTTAAACAAGTGGGGCTCCATTTGTCTAGTAACTAACTAAGAAAACACAAAACAAATTGCCCATCCCTCGTAGTCACCGGGGAGCATCGTGACTAGTTTTACTCTTTCAGTAGCCGGTTTCCCCTCCCCTCCCGTCCATTGCTGTATTAGACACAGCTGTCATGAGTNGATGCTGTAGGGAGAGGGGATCCTGCCTTGGAGCAGGGGAATGAACTAGATGGCCTTTGAGAAACTTTCTGGCTGTAACCTCACGCTCACGGTTAGACATGGTTTGTCTAGTGAACTGTGTGTAATGGCTTAAAGCTGGAAAAATCAGTGCAAAAAAGGCCTGTCCTTTTGAAAACTAGCTTTCTCCACAAATGTACTATTTCCGTTAAGTACTGAGTCAACACCGAGCTTTACCGTATTCCTCTGAGCTTTGCCCTGTTGTCGTGCCGGTCTATGAGATTGTGCAGAACCTCCAGGACCAGCTGTCTTAGTTCAGAGTCTTCCATGAGAGACTGAGACAATAAAGGATCAAGGAACGGGGCAGGAAGGGCGGCAGCGATGGTCTTTGCATTGTATCCTGAGGTTACCTGTTCATTGTTCAAGAGAACACAGAGTTTCAGTGCCGTTACAGAACTAGAAGAGGATTCCCACCCCGACTACAATCCAGTGCAGAAGGGGAGGGTTGGTTGGCTGCACACACAACTTTTAACTTTGACAGGGCTGTTTATTTCTGCAACTTTGAAAATATTTTCGTTTTAAAGTACTTTTTAGCACAAGTAGGGTCTTTCTGAGCTTGAATCTTAGGCAGAGGACATAGCCTGAGGCAGGAGAGGTGGGGTAAAAATGTATAAAATAAAGTAAATAATGATTTAGTTTGGTTTTTTGCCAGCCTTAAGTGCTATTTTCAAGCCCTCAAAACTAGTAAAATCCAAACTAGTTCTCTCTGTAATAAACAACATCTGCCCTTCAAGAAGCACAATTTTAATGCCTCTCTGATTTGGTCTAAACCGTTTTCTTATTTAAATCTCTGGGTTGACATTTGCTCTCATTCCTTGTCCTCTTGCAATGATTTATCTAAATGCCTTCCCTCCAGTAAATCTAGTCACTTTATCAATTCCTACAGGCTCTTGCCAACTGGAGGAGATTTCTCCACAGAGTTTAGGTTTTCAGACTCTTCTACAGGTCAATGGAAAAAATCCTGTCATTGTTAGGGGCAATCTCCTAAAAACTCTCCTGCAGAGAGTGTATGTCAATCATGCAGGAGACGGCAGAAAGTGCAAAGTATAATTCGCTTGACATAATCTTGCCTGTTCCACAAGAGAAATAGATTTGTTTTGTTTTTGTTTTTTTAAAAGCTACTTCTTCAAATTTTATTTATTTTCAAAAGAGGAAGCAGTCAAGATTTTTGCATTAATTTCTTCATCCTGCGTGTTGTAGTGCTTGCATAGAAAAAATAATCACTAAAAATGTATTGGGGGCAGTTAGACCCCTTCATGTTTCAATGGGCAAACTTGAGTGTCAATGTCTTAAAAAGCTAGACTAAGTAAGAACGTTGTAATAGTTGTAGCTTATAATGTTTTAACAGGTAAATTAATTGAAAGTTAAATTCATACAGTAAAACTCATTTTCAATGCATTCCCTGTGGCTTTTTAGAATTTAAACTAATTTGGGGTCATTTCAACTCCCCGATGCAGAACTAATGTACTATATTTTGGGGGGGGAACAGACCTATGGTTAAGGTTTACAGAAACAACTGTGAACAGCAAGCAAATCTACTTTTTTAATAACCCCAAAAGCACTTGGTATTTTACTATGTCTTCTCTGAAGCCTGTTCAAGTGACAGAGACATATGAAGCTCAGTGCCTGGAACTGTTCGGATGCCCTTACTGCATGCTGAGGCGCCCGAGGAGCACAGTGAAAGACCTTTATAAAAGATATAATCGGCCAGGAAAGAACAGCACGTGGAGATTTTATAAGCACTAGATGTACAGTCAATCAAATCAGATCTTACATAGGCCTGCCCTGCACATGAGCACACCTTCAGCTACACTCTGAATAATGGTTTGAAAATGACCCCAAATACAGCTTCACAAGAACCTTCCCATTAACCTCGGCAGCATTCTATTTAGACAGACCAGGATTTTTCCCCAAAGATATCCGCCAGCAAAGGAAAGCAGGACTGAGTAGGGAATTGCTACTTTCATCCCAAAGTCAAACACTTCCAATTAAAAATGCATGCAAGAAACCAAACAAAATCCCACAGAGTATTCAACCGGCATTTGCACCAACTCTCCTGGGAGACTCCCTTGTCCAGACTGAGACAAATCCTGGAATGTCTACTTCATTTCAAGTTTATCTGGAGTGAGTGTCGAACTCGCTCTCCTCAAATATTTCTCAGCTCTGCCCTCCTCACCTTTAAAAAGTGCCTGAAGGATTTATTTATTTATTTATTTTTTAAAAAATTCTCCAGGTGCTTTTACGGGATCCACTGTTGGATTTTATTTCTTCCCCTTGCCACTTAAAGCTTGGGTTTTGTGTGTGTTTTTTAATGGACTATTTGGTTGCATTTCTATTGTATTTTATTCCATTTGTTTTTGTAAAATGCCACCTGGTGGAAGTGCACTATATAATATTACCACCACCACCAGACACATGGACAGGTCCGTAATAAAAGGCTTACCATAAGTAAAGACCTCAGTAACATAATCTGAATCCGCCTGGTTCCCAAGTCCCTAGAAACAAAGCAGGGGGAGAAACAGATTCAAAGCTTTGCTCACAGCTAAATACACGGGAGTCGCTGCTTGTACGGCGAGCTGGCAGAACAGTGTAGGAAGCAGTCGTGGAAGGGCAAAAATCTATGAATGGGACCCATGTCAACCACCATGGGATTAAGAGGAACCTTGGTGGCAAACATGTGATCCTTGATATGGGTCTAATTAGGAACTGCTTCCTGTGGAAGAGTTACCATCGAAGTGTGGCTCGAGGCACTGGAGGGCAATTCATGGCATTCCATGGCAGTGATGATACAGACCTATAACTCATCTTGAATCACACAGAGAGCTGCCAGTATGCCCCACATGACTCAAACAGGCAGCTGACCTGAAACAGATTCAGAATTTCTAGTGTCCAAATGCAAGAGCCACAGCCTGCTCAGTGACCTTCACTAGAAGGGGCAGCGGGGGTCTTCAAACCCTGAGAAACCACTAGCCGTAACCAGGGGGCCATGTTCACGGCTCCAAAAATCTTAAATTCTGCAAGCAATGAAGCTGAATTCTGCAAATTCATCGGGAGCATTGAAATTTGCATCATTTGCTTGGCATAATGATCCAAATTTATACATGTAGGTTTGACAAAGACTCACAACTTTGTTAGTCAAATATCACGCAGAATCACAACTTAATGTTAATCAAACACTGTTAATTTAAATTAACAGCAAGTTAACAATGTTAATCAAAAATCACACAAGATCAGTCAATCCCAGCCCCCCCAGTCTCTTCATGCGGGGGGGGGGGGAGGGGAGATGGCGGAAGCGGCTTAGAAGCCCCAGCTGGGACCACAGCAGAGCTGAGGCTTCTCTTTGCCGCTACCGCGATGCTGCCTGCTCACTGACACTGCAGTAGCTCCTAGCTACTCACCGCGATAACAGCCAATCAATGCGAGGGAGGGATGGGCTGATTCGCGCCCTTGCAGCGAACATGGGTTTCCTGCTCAAAACCTAGACACACAGCAGGACACGCCACACAAAGGCCCGCTTGCTTCTTTTTCATTTTAAAGTAAGCCAATCAGAATCGGCAGAGGAGCCTCGTCATTTCCCCAGTGCAACATGACTTCTTCATTAGTCCAGAGCGAAGCAGAAAACTCTGCATTCTGGAGCTGTCTGAAGGAATACCACCACCAGACAGCTCCCCCCTCAGAAAAGGCAGGCTACCAGGAAACGTAAGGAATTACGGGACTAATTTTAGAAACTTCTGCAAGTGTCTGGGTGGAGAAATGTTCTAGGGCAAGACGGTGGCATTTGAGCCATCACTGGAGATTCGTTTATTATTATTATTATTATTATTATTAACAAACATTTATATAGCGCCAGCAGTGTACCTGGCACTTTACAAAGTAATAAAATAGACACGGTCCCTGCCCCTAGGGCTTACAATCTGAGAGACAGGAGCTGGGGGAGAGACTTAGGAAGGGGAACAGAGGGAGAGACAAGGGGTCTAACATTCATGAAGATGCGAGGTCTCAAGTGCACGTACTTGGCTTGGTTACGATGAGAATGACAGCAGGCAGGTCCATGTTGCAAGGATAAGGGTAAACCGATCGTAGGTATAGGAATAGTGGCTCAGCAGGATAAAGAGTCAGACAGAGCAGAGCGAAAGAGGTGAGTTTTAAGGAGAGATTTGAAGGTATGAAGGGAGGGGGCAAGGCGGATGTGGACAGGGAGGGAGTTCCAGGCATGGGGGGCAGCAAGTGAGAAGGGACGAAGGCGCTTAGGGGAGCAGGGAAGGCGTGGAAGGGTGAGAGAAGGGACAGAGGAGGAGCGAAGTGCACGGGCTGGAGTATGGAGGGCGATAAGTGCAGAGAGGTAGGGGGGAGCAAGGTTGAGAGGAACTTTTTAGTTTCACACACTGCTGCTACCCTGGGGCTTGGGCTGGTTTTCAGTGCAACATTTAATGACAACCCAAAAGCTGTTGGGAACGATTTAAACATTACAGGATTCTGTTCCTGTCTGCCGCCTCGGCAGAGCTTGGTGCTAAAATCCCCATGGGTTTAGTAGCTCAAAAAGATAGGGAGAAAAGGGAAGTGCCTACCCGAGCTGGCTGGAATCCAACGTATGGGAAGTTGTCCCAAACACAGGGACTTTGCCCATAACGAACATCATAATCTCTGACCTCTGGTAATCTGGGAGGTTGCTTCCAAAGAACCCTGTGTTGAAACAAAGAAAACTCAGAAGGAAGTAAAGATACCAGGACAGTTTCTTTGTAAGAATAGGATGATGAAAAATGTAAGGTACTAAAAATATTATATGGTTCAATCAGACCTTCAGAAATTATTTTTTTGATGTGTGTTATAATCAGAGGCACCCAATCTTTTCAATTCCCCTTGTTACTGCACACACCTCACCATGACAACTCACTCCCCCCACTGCAAGTAAACACGTTATTTTTACATCTCCTGAAGTATTAGAGTGGAGCAGAGACAAAACCACAGTGAAGCTGGAGTCAACGTCAGGTGAAAGGAAGATGCTTTATATTCACACGACATACAAGATTGAGAAGTCAAAGCCTGACCTTAAAACCCCAAAGACATCATGAATCTTCTATTGTAAAGGGTGTAGGAAGGCAGTAGAGAGACCGTTTCACAGTTGTGCTTTACGAAATACTCCCTCTGCATGAAATATTTTACATTTTTGAACCCTGATCTCATGCTGTCTAAATTAGGATAGTGACATTAATTTCAAGTTATCTCACATATTAAGGAATTGCAAATGCTCCTGGATGGGAAAAAAATTAATTTCCCACCTTTTCACTTTAAAACTGGCAGACCAACACAACCAATCTCACCTTTCTCTATCATGCAATAGTGTTCGAGTAATATGAGTTTTGAGCTAAACATACGGATGAAATAATGAAAGAAATTTCTTAAAGCTGACACCGAAATTAAAACAGAGAAAGAACCTCCACACTCCAGGCTGTAGTACAGAAAAACCCAAGAAGCAGGAGAATGATTCCAATTTGTGACTTGCAGAATAGGGGGAAAATTTAAAAGCAGCCCTTTCCATTAAATTCTACAACACAAACCATGCTAAAGCAACACGGGCACCGAAAAGAGCCAATGATGCCAAAGGAATTTCAATGGACGGGTACTAGAACAGGACTTCCTGTCTCAAAAATACTAAACAGCCCAGAAAACAGATGAAAACATTTGAGAAGATGACCCTCGAGGTCTCTTCCAACACTAAGGGCATTTTCAGACAAGGCACTCTCCACACACTAGACAGGCTACAGGGCCGCAGTGTTGCCCTATGGGTGCCCTGTAACACGTAGAGCGGGTGGGAAGTTTTAGGTGAAAACGCCCCAAGATTCTATGATGCTTTGTAGCCAGTAGGTCCGGTAGAACCAGTGCACCCCTGCAACAGTCTCTTTCATAAGCGTCCTCTTTCAAAGGGGAGGGCTGGCCACCGTACCGATAGAGGCCACTGTTGCAAGTAAGTATGTTTGAGCCAATAATTAACTCAGTTCATACCGTGATGCGGTACCAGAACTTCTGAAAAATGACTGGAAAAAATCTGTATATTTCAAGGGATTTATTTTCTGTAAGACAGAACCCAATGGTTTTATTTGCACTAATAGTTTGTTTACTATATAATTTATTTAAATCTTTACAGCACCGTTTTAACCTGAAAAAATGCTTCTCACTTCCTCTTCAATGACTTTCAGACCAAACGTTCCTTTTCCCCCAATTGCAATCATCCCAGTCTGGGATACAGAAGCTAATTCCACCCTGCCCCGCCCCGCCCCCCTAGCCTTTCCCTAACTCGGTTGGGAATTCCTTCCTTTAGAGAGTTCTGAGCTTGGCTCCCCTTAATCTGTTTTCTCTTTTTTAAGTGATTTTAATAGGTTTCTGTTTTAAAGTGATTCTGTATTTTATGCTGTAAAAATCTCTCCAAGCACCTTTGGGCAGGGAAAGGGAAGCACTCTAGAAATAAAAAAATATTTTTATCATTAATACCCAGCCATATTTTTCATGTTGATTTTCTCTTAACAGAAAGAACCCTTTAAAAAAAACAAAAAACATTAACAACCTCCCCCACACCCCCCCCCCCCCCNCCCCCACCCCCCCCACCCCACCCCCGGCCACCCCCTTTACTCACCAATGGTCTGAATAATGGCATTCTGGACAATCTTCTCATCGCTCTCCTTGGTGCTCGTGCTATGGTTGGCGCTGTCCATTGAGCTCCGCCTGTCTCCCAATTCAAAATCCACACTGAGTCGCAGGTGCTTCAGCAAGGTGTTGAACACCTCCAGGACGGTCGGGCCTGCAACACCACAGAGAGCAATGCAAACGCCTCACAAAATCCATCTTTCACAAGCATTTTTCAAGAGCAAAACACAAAACAAAAGTCCATTTCCCTGGGCGAACTCTTTACAAGTATGAAAGGCTCGTAAGAGTTTCTGAAACTCCTGTATATTTACACGCGTATTCTCATAAAGACTAAAACCTTGTGCATGTTTAAAAACTCCCTGCCTTGTGACAAGGCTGCCTGCAAGCAACATGCTGCTGAGCGTGGTTTAGCTACCCGTGTAGACGGAAACAAGCTACATCCAACGTGGTCTCAGAAACCACTGCCCCAAGAGGAAGCCTTCCGGGTCAGGCTGCGGCCGGAATGGCACAGGATCTCATTTACTTCTGACTCTCCTTGCAGGTGAACTCTTTCAAGCACGGTCTGTCACCAATGGCAGCCCTTCTAGTACAGACTGGCCAACGGGCCCAGCTGTCTGGGTAAGTAGTGAACGCATGGGACAAGGATCCGATGCATCAGGCCCGTATTAGAACAACAGAACAACAAATAAAGACTGAGTTTGACCTAGGCAGTGGGACAGGGAAACAATTCTGTAGAAAAGAAAACGATGAGATCGCCATCTGGGCGGAAAACTTTCCAGCCACAGCATGACGTTGCACTGGGTTTCAAAATTCTTCCTCACCACCAAGATTTAGTTTAAAAAACCCCACTAGTAATTTCATATTTTCAAAGAGTATCATGGTCTGTAGCTGGGAGGAGGAGAAGAAATCTGTGAAAAGATCATGGAGGCTGGTTTCAAACAGAAAGGGCCAACGCACATGAGCTAATGAAGAAATCTATTCTAGATCGTTTGCATTCCTCATGCCCCCAGTGCCAGAGCAGGCCGTAAGAACTGTGCCTCCTTGTTTTAAGGAACGATTATGAAAACGACGAATGAAAGCGTTCTTCACATCAAAGTTTTCACATCGGAAGTAAATGATGCAGAATTAACATCCGTTTGCCTGTGCGTCTCTGAACAGCTGCCCCCAACATTTAGCTGGAAACTCTACGCGTACGACACAATTTGGTCATTTGTTTTCTCTGTCACGCTCATCCCATCTCTTGCCGCTATTGTTAGAACAAGACGCCACCCTGCAGGGAAGCTAAGTGAGTCAAAATGCGTTAGCGGGTCAGACTCTGCCCCTCGCCAATTCTACCAGGAGGAAGAGCTGCTGAGGAGGGGTACAAATCCATTAAATAAATAAAGAAATAAATAAATAAAGTTCTAGAAGGAAACTTAAAACTTAGTTACAAGAAATGGATGTTGTGAGAGGAAACCAAGTCTGACTGAATTCTACCCGCTATCCTACACTACCGTCCTGAGAGGAAGGATCTACCCCTATCTGACCAGCGTTGACAGCCTCACCATCCGGGTATCCCTCTGCATCTCTGCCTGCCCTCGGCATGGTTCGACTCAGAGTCCCATCACAATCTTGAGCTTCAGCACAAAGTCTCCCCCTCTCCGGACGCTCCATGGGCAGCGATTCACCAACTCACAACCCCTTGGCTCTCCTCTGGGCCTCCCAGGCCCCGGGACGTCCTGGCTCTGCTGCGATTCCCCCGCCCCAGCAAAGCCTGGTCCCTGGTCCCTCCAGCTGTAGCTCTGCCTCCACAGAGAGCTTTCCCGCTCGCACACCAGTTCTCTCTCCAAGTTTCTCCCTGACAGAGGAACAGGCCTGGCCTTGTATTTCCTGGCTAATTACAAATAATTATGCTCATGATGTGGTGATTACACCTTCAAGAATTCCTGGCTTTCACGTCCAAGGCCTGGTTGCAGAGCTGCTAGGTCACACCTGTGTTTACACCTGCAGCATCCTGTCCTGGCTCATAATAAAGACTAAATGAGATTAAGAGCACGTTCTATCTGCTTGAGTGTTATCTTCTGGAGTGCTGTCAGTATTCAGAGTGCTGAATATAAGTGGTGCCAGACTGGGTCAGACCAATGATCCATCTAGCCCAGCATCCTGTCTCCGACAGTGGCCAGTCACGGTGGCTTGGGAGAAGCACCCAACAGGTCACAATGGGGGATCCATTCCCTGTTGTTTCCCCCCCAGCTCCCGTCACCGTCACGTTCCCTGAGCCTGTCTGGCTAATAGCTGCTAATGGACCGATCTTCCAGAAACTTGTCCAAACCTCTTTTAAACTCAGCTATAGTACTGGCCCTTACCACAGCCTCTGGCAGTAAATTCCACAACCCAATTATACGCGGAGTGAAAAAATATTTTCTTTTATTTGTTTTTAAACTTGCCACCCATGAGTTTCATGGAGTGTCCCCTAGTTCTAGTACTAGCTGAGAGGGTAAATAACTGCTCCTTGTTTATTAGTTCCACCCCACTCATGATTTTATAGACCTCTATC
>QEPC01003562.1:236490-259348 GCA_003113815.1 Sphenodon punctatus
GATTTTTAATCCCCCACCTATATATTTATTTATGACCGGACATTGCCCTGTTTTATTGATATATTTTATATTTGTATTTTAAATGTTTTGAAATTGTTTTATTGTTGTTAACCGCCCCGAGCTGCATGGCAGGATGGGGCGGTATAGAAATCTAGAAAATAAAATAAATAAATAAAATAAACATCCTCCAACATCACATTGATTTGTAACAGCTCTTCTAGTTCCTTGTCCACAAAGCAAGGATCTGGTGTGGGTACCTCCCCCAAATCCTCCGCAGTGAAGACCGACACAAAGAACTCATTCAGCTTCTCTACAGTGTCCTTATCCTCCCTGAGTGCCCCTTTTACTCCCCTGTCATCTAATGGCCCAACTGACTCCCTAGCAGGCTTCTTGCTTCTGATGTATTTGAAAAAGTTCTTGTTGCTTGTTTTTGCCTCTTTAGCAAACCGCCCTTCAAAATCTCTCTTGGCCGCCTGCCTTATTAACACTTTACATTTACGATCACGGTGTTTATGCTCTTTCGTATTATTTTCATTGGCACTAGCCTTCCATTTCTTAAAGGATGCCTTTTTGGCTCTAATAGCCTCCTTCACCTCCCCATTTAACCACAGTGGAAGACGTTTGGTCTTCCTGCTTCCTTTTTTAACTTGCAGGATGCATTTAATCTGAGCTTCCAGAAGGGCGCTTTTAAACAGCCTCCGCGCCTCTTGCAAACTTGTAGCCCTTGCAACCGTGCAAGGGCTAACACTTCCCATCTAGCTCACCCTCACCACAACCCTGGGATTGCTGGGTCATTAGTCTTCCCATTTTAGAGAGAACGAGAGTGGCTTGCCCAGTGAGTTCATGGCTGAGCCAGCACCCTTGCTCTCCCAGGTCCAAGTCACACCTTAGCCACTAGGCTACAGTGACTCTCATTTAGGTGTGAAGTTTGATTTTTACATTTGGAAGGAAGGCAAACAGTTCATCAGAACTGGCGCTCCCTTTCAATCCTCCCCCCAAAGTCCCATCATTCAGTAACACAGATTTAGTAGGACTCACCGATGGATCCTTTAGCAGCAATGGCAACTGCTTCCAACAGGACCTGGATGATCCCTGCTCGGACCCGCGGAGAATCCCTTTTGCAAGCATCAAGATGTCTGAGGATCTCCTGTATTACATGATGAGAATATTGTGCCTGCAAAGGGGAAGAAAAGTGCTTATTACTTTCCTCGAATGATTATTAGTGATGCAGCATCAGCAATGTGCCTGATGCCAAACAGTACCCTGCCCTGAGGGGACTGCACTCTAGGATGGACAAGGGGTGGGGTACATTGGGAGAGAATTAAGCAGCAGCAGGGTCACATGCTAGACTTCGTTACAAATGGAGGGAGGGGGGCGTGAAGGAAAGGCGTCAGGGCACGCTCTATAGGCGAGCGTGGCTATGGGAAGCTTGGTGGAAGACAGGTTTTTAGGAGGGATTTCAAGGTCAGAAGGGGGAAAGAGCAAATGTGTTCAGGAAGGGAGTTCCAGCCACAGGAGGCAGCATGGGGGAAGGGGCAAAGGCCGTTTAAGGAGTAGGTGAGAGCAGTGGCAGAGGAGCAAAACTTCCAGTTACGAACATAGCGGGAAATGAGGGGAGGAAGACGGGGCGGGGGAACAAGGCCATGCAGAACCTGGAAGGTGAAGGCCAAATAAGAGCTAGATTTATTTGATGTACTATAATGCTGTACGCTTTAGGGCTTAGGGCAAAAAATGTTAAGTTACTGGCAGTTCCAGGGCTGGCTCTGTGCAAAACCCTGGTTATAAGATCAAATGTTATGCTACCAACTGATTTGTCTACGCCCAGTGTGGGAACAGGCAGAGACTTTATGCCTTTAGAAGCCCTGGGATGGGCACGAGTCCCTCGAGTCTATGCCTGGTTTAGACAACGACTTTTATATGTTTTTTAGTTCACTTTGGTCTGACTTATCTTCGATCTGTAAATGTTATTTGCTTGCTATTGGTGGGCGTCTTAGCTTTTGTTCTGCAATGACTTTTGTCTCGCAATAAACATTATTATTATTATTTTATGTACATAACATTTTTGTGAAGGCCAGATAGAACGTATGTACACAGCTTTAAAATGGAAATCACGTCCAACGCTTTAAGGCGGCCAGGTGGGACGCAGCCACGTACAAACGGCGAGCCGCTGATCGAGCTCGAGCCGGGATACACGCAGGGGAGTGCAGCACACACACACACCCCGTTTACTCCTGCCTGGTTATTGTGCTGTTCACACCCACAAAGATACAATTCCAGGGACAACATTCATCTTCCCTCTCGGACTGAACGCTCTGAGCGTTCCTCCCCCCTCCTGGCCGCAGCACAACTGCTCATTTCTGCTGGGAACGATACCACCGGGACAGGCACAAATCGAAGAGTCAGTCTACGTTGATCTGGTTTGTATAGTTCAAAACATAAGAGAAAGCTAATCTTACAACAGAGCGGACAGCGAACAAGCTTTTTGTGACGAGGTACACGGAGGTGGAGTCACAACGCAGGGCAAGGGATCGGTTGTTACGAACAGGCCCCACAGCAGCAGCTTTTGCCTTGTACCTAAGCTTCCATCAGACTTTTATTGAGTGTTTAATTAGGAAAGAGAGAGCGGACCTACCTGGATAGAATACATAATGATTTTAAAGCAACTGACAGCAAATTCGTTGCCATCCCAGAGTCTGTGATGGTCTAAATGTCTGTAACAGAAAACAAAAAGAGGTCCATTTTTTTCCAGTGTCTTTTTTTTTATAGTTTACTTATCCTTGAAAAACTTATGAGTTAATCAATTGTTTGGGATTAAAATACAACTGTAGTCACAAGCTGTGCCGGGAGTGGACTTTTTGCAGCCCGTTATCCGTGCTTTGTGCCGGAAGATGCGGATCCTTGTCTAAGCAGTTGTGCTTAAAGAAGAGCGTTGGAAATCAGGAGACAGCGGTCTTGTCTTCACCGCAGACACTGTACACAACGCCGGCGGCAGAGATTCTGGACGTTTGGGTTCCTAAAGTTAGGCATCTACATGAACGCTGGGGGAGATACTGAAAACCGGAAAACCCACCTCTTCCGTCAGCCGTTCCCTGGCTTGTCATGAGCGAAATCACGTCCTCTTCCCCCTCACTCAGAATCTCTTCCCTGTCACTAAGTGAAACACGTGCCCCTGCAACTTCTCAGCCTCATGAACGTGTCCTCGTCTCTCCCAATGTTCGCCTCTCCCTTGTCTCTCTCAGATTGTAAGCCCCTTGCGGGCAGGGACCTGTCTAACTACTGACTGTACAGTGCCAGGGACACTGCTTGCACTATATAAATTATTATGAATAATAATAATAATAATAATAATCTTATGAGAGGTGTCAAGCATCACCAGGTTCTACTGAAATCAGCTCCCCTTGGGACAGAGAAGTATCACCCCAGAAGAGAGAACACTGACGCACAGAGGCCAAAAATTACGAAAAGTATCTGCAGTCAGAGTTGGTGACTGAACTCAACTGCTACTTGCATGGCAGAGAACAGATAGCCAGAGGGAAAAAACTTTCACTTAGTGTTAGACACAGGTTAGAGACAGGTCCCTGCCCTGAGGGGGTTACAATCTAGGATGGGCAAAGTGGGAGACACCAGGGAGACACCCACAAAGCTGAGAAGTTGCAGGTGCCGTGCTTAGCTTAGTTGCAAGGGAATCTGAAGGATCCGGGAGGATGAGACAGTGAAATATTCACTGGACGTATCTGTCAGGTGGCGCTGTTGGACATAACTCCATTTACTGAACCAAAATTAAAGATGGGATGGGGGGGGGGGGGCATGGCATGCTAATCCCCTAGGCAGCAAATGGACACGGAGAATTCTTGCCTAAGGCACGGAGTCTTGAGGCCAGTCCTGAGCTGCTCTCACTAGGTTTACACATCAGCAGGCACCAGCAAGATTCAATGAGCTCGGCTGGAGAGAAGAGCAGCTCTGTCGCAGGAGGCACGCAGAAAAATGAAATAAAAAGGTCCATGAAAGCTAACTTCTCCATCCCACTGTTTAGAATTAGCTTCCTGTAGGCTTTATTGCAAGGATCTCACGCCCTGCAGTCGTGCGTACGGCACTGACAAAGGTAGCCGCTCCACCTCTCCTATGCTGCCCTGACTGCCAAAACATGGCGATGACAGAGTCACCTGGAGAAGAGGAATTCCTCATCCCTTTCCTGACTACAGTTTCCCTGCCGCCCCGCCCCGCCCCCCCACCGGGAGCACTCAGCGAATCCCTAGTTGACCAACGGCTCTGGGCAGAAAGGGTTGGAGAAGAGGACGTCTGTCCATGGTGGAACGTCCTTGAATGCCAAACTCCTCAAAGCAGCATGCGAAGCTTCCCTTGCACACAGGGCTGGCTCTCGCCAGTGGACGGCAGGGTCATTCAGCCCTTGCTTGGCTAGACCATCAGACTGTGAGGTCCAGAACCAGAGTGAAGCGGCGTTCCAGGGTTGAGCAGTTACCAAAAAAATAAATCTGCTGCACAGAGTGACGCACCTTGGGGCTCCCAAGGGGCTTCTCCGCACCCAGTAGCCAAAGCTCCCAGAGCGTCTCCCTCTTGCATCCGCTTTGGAAATGACTTCGAACAAAGGGTGAGGGAAGGAAGGGTCTGTCCCCTCATCTCTGCTCCCTTCCTTGAGCTCACCCTTTCAGCGCCCGAGGATAGGGACCGGATTCGGGGGCTGGATCTGGGAACTGGGAAGGAGTCAAATGAAAGCCATCTGTGGGCAGGATTTGACCCACGATTCACTCCGTGGTAGAGATTCCCCATCCCTGCTCTCAGCCAGGAGAGAAGCTTATAAAATCATGCATGGTGCGGAATGAGGAGATACGGAGCAGTTATTTACCCTCTCAAATAGTACTAGGACTAGGGGACACTCCACGAGAGCAAATTTAATGTGCTCCACACTGGCAGCAGATTTAAAACAAAGAAAATAAAAGTGTTTTTTTTTCACTCAGCGCACAATTAACTTGGGCACTTGGTCAAGGCCGGTAGCATAGCTGGGTTGAAACAAGGATTGGAGAAGTTCTTGGAGGGTAGGTCCATTAGTGGCTATTAGCCAAGTAGGTTTGAGGGTGGGAACGGATCGTCCCATTGTGACCTGTTGGGGACTTCGCCGAAGCAACTGAGAATGGCCGTTGTCGGAGACAGGAGACTGGGCTGGATGGACTGTTGGTCTGACCCAGGATGGCACTGACCACGTCCCTAAGCCACGCAACGGCACACGGAGGCAGAGTCGAACACACTTGCACTCCTGTTTTCTGGCCAAGACATTTGTCTTCCTCAATGGGATCTCGCCGACATCTGCATTCCTTATCCCGCTACCCCAGACTCCCCTCACTCATCCCAATCCAGCTCTAAACCATGGTGGAGGGGGTGGCTGTTGTCCTGGTTGCCTGATGAAGGCAGCAGGGGGCTTAGCAGAACGGCGCACCAGTCACAAGCTACCCTAATACATACATGCTTTAGAAGTTACCTGTCCTGAGCCTTTGGGATAGAGCGGGCAGGAAAGCTAAGTTAGTAAAGAAAGAGTTGCTCTGCACCCAGCTCTATCATGACAGAAGTATAATATACCATCTATTATTTTAATATTTTACTCCAGCCTTGCTGCCAAAGGCAGCTCCGGGTGGCTTACAATATTAAAACACACAAAGTATCAAACATAATCAATATAAAACTACATAACCATAATTAGCCCCCAACCCTACATCATCCCCAGTTCCCCCTCCTCTAGCCCCACTGCCAAATGCCCTTGTATACAAAACTGTATTGCACTGCCTCCTATAATAGACCATCTCAAGTAATACCAGAACACAAGGGGACACAAGGCAGCAGATTTCAAACAGAAGTTACTTTTACAATCAGTGTACAATTAACTTGTTACCAGAGGATGTTGTTAAGACCAACAGCGTAAGTAGGTTTATAAAAAGAGAATTGGATAAGTTCTATGGGGATAAATAAATAGCTATTAGTCACGTTCGTCAGGAGATGTCGGGAGGGAACCGCAGGGAACGGATCCCTCTGTTGTGACCTGCTGGGGACTTCTCTGAAGGTGACCACAGTAGGAGATAGAATAACCATTGGTCTGACCCAGGATGGTACTTGTGTTCTTATTACATTAAAATAATCCTCCAGACCATTACTGCAGTCTGAAATGTTTTCTGGGACAATCCGAGACATTGCCAACCCGATTTAGATGGTCGGGAGGGACACTGCCTGTGGGCAGAAACATCCCCAGTAATCCTGGGAAACCCTTACTGATATCACAGAGTTATCACATGGTTTGGGTTAGTTAAAAACAACAACTCAAGATATCGCTGGGTCTTCTTATTCTACAGGGAGTAGAAAATTGGTTTTTTTTTTTTTTTAATAAAACCCTCTTCTGTATGAGCACTGACGCCTGAACGGAAAGATTCGAGTGGCTTCAAGAGAACCCGTCCCTATACCGCTAACACTGCTTTTTCAAACGCTGCTCTGTACATCCACGCCAGAAGTAGTTTGGCTGCCCTGTTCATCGATACGCTGGAGACACTTCCTGTTTTAAGGTCATTTGTCTGGGTTTACTCTACTCACGCAAAAACTGGTCTGACGGCATTGTTCATATTCCCGTAGGTAGCTCGTCCCAGCAGCTCCCGGAAGCAGTTCTCAGCCAGCGCGGCCGGGTTCTCCTCTTTATCGCCGCCGCCTGTCGGGGACGAGGGCGGCCCAATTCGGCTGCAACAAAACACACGTGCACTCAGCTTAGTCTGGCTTGTGCCACAATAAATGATCTGAGAGCTCGGAAATCAGCCTTTCAGGCTGTCCAGTTTATTAAGAATTAATTGTAAGAAGCGACTTGATGACGACGCATTAGTATCTTCAAAGGGAAAAGTACTGGACAGGAAGGGACAGAACGTTCGGCCGACGAAAGCAGAACAAGAACGTTAAAGCTGCCTACGTTCAAATTAAAAACAAGGCATGCGTTTATTTCCCCATCTCTTTTCCCCCCTTAACAGTGCGGAAGCTGGACTACAGACTGTCTAGGGTAGAGGAGGAGTCCCCATCACTTAAACTACGGATGGGGAAACCTTTTCCATGCCTGGGGGCCACTTTGAAAGCTTGCACGAGCTCCGAGGGCCGCACAGACGTGCTTAAGGGAAACACCCAAGGGAAGAGGGTGCAGATCACAGACCTACAACCACAGATCCATCCCCTCACCTCTGCTCCCTTTCTTTGAGCTCAGCCTTTCAGTGATTGGAGGGAAGAACGGGTTCCAAGGGGCCAGCGGGCCGCATTTAACTCCCACCCCTGACTTAAACCTTCAAAACAAAGAAGAGACACCCTTATAAAACAGGAACAATTGGAGAGAGTTCAACCAGCCTCTGCTATTCAAACAAATTTTCTGTGGTCCGGCTTCAAAACCTATGAACGTTGGATTTATTTTATCCAAAAAATAGTGGGTTTTTTTCACTCCAGCTATATAGTGTAGTAGTTCAGTTCAGTTTTATTATTACGGGCAAGTTTTCGCTGTATGCCCAACATCCAGCCAGACAATGCATACATAAAACAACAATAAAATACAATATAATAAGCAGACACACAAAATGCAACTGCAATCCATTGCCTTAAATTATCTCCACTGTCTATACAACAAATCATCGACCAAGATATCGAAACTAACTGACCCAGGTTCACTGGCTTAAAAGTTCACGCTTAGCAGATGCCAAATGGACAAAAGAAACCAATGTAACCATAGCCTCGCTCTAAGGGAGAGAGAGAAGAAAGGCGTAACAATCCTTAGATTCAAATGTCTTGTCCTTCAGCAAGAGCGGGGTAAGCCACACTGTCCTAAGTGCTTTGAATTGGGGACATCTCAGAAGAGAGTGCTGCGCTGTCTTGACCTCAGCCATATGACAAAACACAGTCCTAGTGAGAATACAGCCCTAATTATTGCACTATTTGAGCATCCAGCTTTCTAAATGGAGAATTAGTCAAAAGCAATACAAGAATCTTATACCAGGCCAAACTTGTGAGAAAGACCTGTATTTATTATTATACTAATAATCATTTTATTTCTATAGCGCTCCCCCGTCAATGCGTGCTTGGATCTCTCCACAAAAACGATAACGTACAATACAATAAGAGGATGTAAAATCCGTTTAAAAACCACTTTAAAAGGGGAAGGGAAAGAGAGGGGACAGGATAGATGAAAGGGAACCGGCAGCGAATCCTCTAAAAAGCACCTGGAGATTTACTTGTTTTTCTTTTCTTTTTTTAAAAGCCTCCAAGTGCTTTTTGAAGGCGAGGAGCGGAGACGGGAGCGTTCCACACTGAGGGACCCTCTGCTGCAGCAAAGGCCCAAATGCCCAATGACTTCTGGTGCGATGGCAGGATCCCCAAACAGCAGGGACTTCCACGTTTGTGGGAACCATTTGCCCAGTCTGGGCACTGCCTGGAGTGGTGGCTTTGGAGCTTTTCATTCTGCATCGGGCAGACGGTGGGCGTTCCATTAACAACCCATTCCTTGCGCCAGTCGTGGCATTGGTAGCACCAAGACCAGATTCTGACATTATGTCCAAAAAAACTCTGCGATGGCCAGTTCTGTAAATTCGCCCAAGGCCTTAATAGCTGCGCTGACAATTGTTCTTTTAGACAGCTTGAAACGATCCATTTGGCAAAATCAAACCCACGTTATTCCATACAGATCTAGGTGATCCAACCTGGCCAGACTGAATCCAGTGGGAGCAGCCAGAAAGGCTGGGTTTGTCTGTTAACCTGGTTTTGCCCTTGCAAAACCCAGCGGCTGATTTCCCTACGTTTCCATGAGGCACTCAAGTTCCCACGACGAGGACACGCAGAGAGGTGTTCTGGGTGGCTGCCTCCCAATGATGGAACGCTCTTCCCTTGGAATTGCATCCAAGCCTGAGCCTGCTCATCTTCCGGAGGCAATTTAAAGACCTTCTTATCTGGCCAGGTGGGAGGTAGGGTTTGGTGGTTGTGGGTTAGGGATTTTATCTTGTTCTGATTGGTTTTATTTGGGTATTTTAATATTTGTATATACAGCTATAGATGTGTGTGTGTTGTAACCTTCTTTAAGCCTTGAGGGAATGGGTGGGATACAAGTGTCAATAAGTAAGATAAATCAATGAGCACGAAACTGGTAAGGGTTTCACACACCACTCAATGTGGGTTTATGAACCACCGCCCTCTCTAAATGGAGGGTTCAGTGACACGTCATAGCCTCACCCCTCCTCCCGTGCAGCAGGAAATCGCCATCCACTACAAGTCGTCAGAAAGCTGGTCCCTAGATAATTCAAGCTTTGAAAGTCTCCCCCCCGTTTCTTTTAGGGGAAATGAGGTAGCAAAGATCCTAAAAGCTGATCAAGATGGAGACAACATTGTTTAGATGATCTCTTATTGCACCAACTACTGTTGGCAAGATTGCACAAGCGTTTGCGGTGACACGGGGCCCTTCCTCAGGCACGGAACAAGTCAGAACGATGGGCTGGGCAGGACAGGTAGATTTAAGAAAGCAATGAATTGGAGGGGGAAGTTAGTCTTTTTCAAGGACCAGCAAGGGGGGAAATAGCCCAGCTCTGGCTTTCTCCATGATAAACAGGATGAGCTAAGTTTGGCAAAAATCTCTGAAATCCTATGATGGCGGTGGCAGCATTTGCAGACCTTTCTAGTGCGAGGCTAATGACACTCTGTCCTAGACCGTTCTACAACATTTCAGTTATTTCCAAGCCCACCGAGCTTCACGACTTCTCTATCAGGATGCACTTTGAAGTCTTTTTTTAAAAACAAACAAAACAAAAATATCAGTAGGCATTAAATCCATGCGACCAATTATTCCCACCCCAGCCTAGCTCCCGTAATATACCAATGAGTAAAAAAGGAACGATTACCTGTCAGCATCCTCTATCTTCTGCATGTTATAGAGCAGCGACGGAACAATCTTGTCCATGTGCTGAGGTTCCCATATGGTGGCTCGGAGCTCATCGTTTACCGTTTTGCGAACCACGCCCTGAATGCCCCTGATTCCAGCAATCCGGATTCTGCAAAGGAACAAATCAAGTTCTTTATGTCCTTGTGATCTACATCAGTTTGATAATTTGGAGCATTGCGTATTTAACTGCCTGTTTGCAAAGGAGGTAAGATGACAAATGTTGATGCCTTTATTAGAAAGTAAACTATACTGGTCAATCCAAAATAAATTATATTTTCTGTTTGCGAACCCTCAGGAACAGCTGATAAGAAAAATGGCCAATTATGTTTATAAGCTTATGTCCTTGAGACAAAAAAGACAAAGGGATTGACTAAGTAGGGCTTGACTGGAGTAGCTCATGGAAAAGGATATTACTACCCACTTTGTACAAGCCCAAAGCAAATTATTGTAATATACTGGAAAACATTCCTTGTCCAAGCAACCAAAGGACCATGTCAGACAATGGGATGACAGGGGATAAGATAAATTTTAATATTGGTTTATATCCAGAATCTGCCTGGGGATGAGTTCTGGCCGGATCTTAATTGCAGGAATCAGGTCGTTGTAATTAGTATTAGCACTAGCATTTATTGCTTATATATTTAGTTTAATTCTCTAAAGTTAATTTTGAACTTATGTCTGTTTGAGAAGTACAATGTTTATGGTTGTTTGTTCAGTGATTATAAGACCTCTTGGAACTGGGATTGATTAGCTAAACAGCCTTTTTTCCAAGTGGAAATCCGTAGTAGAGATTTTGTACTCTATTGGACAAGTGAAAAGTGATGCACATAGGGAAAAATAATCCAAACCATGTGCACACAATGCTGGGTACTAAGCTAGGAGTTACCACTCAAGAAAAGGATCTGGGGGTGGTTGCGAACAATACACTGAAATCCACAGCGCAGTGCGCAGCAGCGGTCAAAAAAGCAAACAGAATGTTAGGAATTATTCGGAAGAGGATAGAGAATAAAACTGAGGATGTCATAATGCCTCTATACAAATCAATGGTGCGACCGCACCTCTAATATTGTGTGCAGTTCTGGTCGCCCCATCTCAAAAAAGACATAGCTGAACTAGAAAAGGTACAGAGAAGGGCAACAAGAATGATCAAGGGCATGGAAGGGCTCCCGTATGAGGAGAGGCTTGGTAGGTTGGGGCTCTTCAGCTTGGAGAAGAGACGACTGAGAGGAGATAGGATAGAGGTCTATAAAATCATGAGTGGGGTGGAACTAATAAACAAGGAGCAGTTATTTACCCTCTCAGCTAGTACTAGAACTAGGGGACACTCCATGAAACTCATGGGTGGCAAGTTTAAAACAAATAAAAGAAATTATTTTTTCACTCAGTGTATAATTGGGTTGTGGAATCTCCTGCCAGAGGCTGTGGTAAGGGCCAGTACTAGAGCTGAGTTTAAAAGAGGGTTGGACAAGTTTCTGGAAGATCGGTCCATTAGCAGCTCTTAGCCAGACAGGATCAGGGAACATGACGGGAGCTGGGGGAAAACAACAGGGAATGGATCCCCCATTGTGACCTGTTGGGTGCTTCTCCCAAGCCACCGTGACTATCCACTGTCGGAGACAGGATGCTGGGCTCGATGGACCATTGGTCTGACCCAGTAAATGGCACTTCTTATGTTCTTATTTTTCTATCCTTTCTATAAGGCAACACGTTTAAGGAACTTGGAAATCTAAATACGTAAATGCGTTTTTGTCCATTTATGTTGGCAATTTAAATTTTAAATTATATGGCTATGGCAGAAGCTAATGCCACAATTAAAAGATGATGTCAATGAGGATCCTGCTCAGGAGTCAAGTGCTGCTGACACCATCTCTGCGAAGGGCAAGGCGAGCTTTGTGCTGCCCCACAACCTGGGGTCCGTTTGTGGGACTCATCTGTCTTTGTTGACTTGCTCCCATGCTTGGAACCATCCTGCTTATTTCAGAGGCTGCGCCTATTTGTGGTTTTGGATCAACGTTGCGTGTTCCAATGGATGGATTGTCTTTGTTGTGTCTTGTGTTTTTATGGATCATTTGCTTTGTTTATTTTTGGCCAGGGCAATAGGCAGGGTCTAATAAACACTGAACTTGAAATCAAGTTCTCACAAGGTCGAACGGAATAGCATGGAAGCAGCTGGTCTATTCGGTGTGCTGGAGTGGATAAGGTGTCAGTGTGGTGGAGTGGATAAAGTGCTAGACTTGATCATGGGAAGCCAGGGTTCGAATCTTGCCCTAGTCATGAACTCACTGGGTGGCCTTGGGCAAGTCACAACCTCACAGCCTCTATTTCCCCATCTGAGGACTGTGTGTGTGTCCGTCTCTCCTTGTGTTCCCCTCAACCGTGTCCATCTTAGATTGTAAGCTCATGGGGCAGACACCTCTCTCAGAATATCTGTGACTGTAAAGCGCTGAGTCCGCCTAGTAGCGCGATAGAAATGATCAGTAGTAGCAGCAGCAGCTCAGCTAGCAGACAGCATGGCTGCAAGGGCACATTGGAAGGAATGCAACACTTGTTTCTAGTCGGAGCTATATTTGAGTCCATCCTAGATGGGATGGACCCAAGATTCAGCCTCTCCAATACTATCAAGGAGTTTGGAACTCTTCTTAAAGCTCTGAGAGCTGCCTCCCACTGAAACTTTATTTATTTATTTAGTCAGTCACATTTTTATGCTGCCCCCTCCTGCTTATGTATCTCGGGGGCAGCTAACATTATTAAAAAAACCACATTAAAATAGCACAAACAAGAAAAAAAAAAAACCTAACCCCACCCACCCATCCTCCATCTCCTTTAACAATGTCCCGGCGGAACAGCCAGGTCTTACACGGTCTACGGAAAGAGGGGAGGTCTAAGGCCAGGCGGACATTCAACGGGAGGGAGTTCCACAGCCACCAAGAACGCCCTCTTCATGGTCGACACCCGGGAAACCTGGGGGATCTCAAGGAGGGCGCCCACAGTCAACCGCAGTGGCCGATCCAGAATCTGGAGGGTGAGGCGGTCCTGCAGGTAGGTGAGGCCCAGGCCGTTCAGGGCTTTAAAGGTCAAAACCAACACCCTGAATTGGGCCCAGAAGACTATTGGCAGCCAGTGCAGAGAGCAGAGCACCGGAATAACGTACTCGCGACGACTTGTCCCTGTAAGGTGACGCGCCGCCGCACTCTGCACCAGCTGCGGTCTCTGGACCGTCACCAGGGGTCGCCCCGCGTGGGCAGAAACCACATGCGCGCGATGGAGGACACAATGCAGTCTCGCTAGGAACCCTACCGATGTGGCTGCTGCAGCCACCTGGAAAAACCATGTCAAATCCTCAACTCCCTCTTATTTACAAGCCAACGCGGAGAAGGCTGCTTGCATGCCATGAAGCTTAGCGGGAACAACTTTTTGCAGGCTGACAACCACCAGCACCATCAGCCATAAAGGGGTGGGATACACGTGAAACAGCTCCAGGAATTGGAAAGCTAGGGGTTTTGCAGCATAGTCCGAGTGCAATGTTTCTGTTCTGTACTAAACAATTGCTCGGGAGGAAGCAGAAGTGCCCCCTTCTCTGTTGCTGCCCCGCATGCTGTGTGCTGGCCTTGTAACTGGGGGCGAGAGAGGAGTGTCTAAGGTGCTTTGTCCAGAGAAACACCTTGGGGTGGCCCTGCAGGAGAATTTAAGCTAGGAGAGGGAGCTGGCTTGGTGGCTTCCCCTGCGATTTCAAATCAAGGCTCGACTCTCTTCTAAACAATATGTTCAGATGCAAAGTTAGGGGCCTCCTACTGTATTAACTGGAGAGAACTTGTGGCCTATGGAGGGGTCAGTCGAGATGGTCTCAACGGCACCTTCTAACCTTAACGTCTGAAGCCAGCAAACCGGCTTTGGGAGAGGGATCCATTGCGCAGCTACTTACTCATCTCGTATTTCCTGGTCATCGTGACAGGAGTGACACATGGCGCTGAACCGAGACACAAAGAAGTCGTAGCGTCTGTGATACGAAGGCGTGTCTTCCTCTATGTTGGCAAATTTGACAAACTAGGAAAAGGAAAAAAAGAAAACAAAGCGGCGTGAGAAAGTCCTTCCTAACAAGAGGTGTCCAAGCGAGATGGGGAAAAACTTTCCAGTCTCCAGCTTCAGAAACTTTGAGAAGGCCATTGCTTTGGCTAGCCTGAAAGGACATCCCGCGCTAAACATGAAACAGGAAGGAGAATCTGTGTGTTCTGCAATGCAGCACTCAATGCTGTTACATGTTCAAAAGTGAGTGTTTCATCCCAACACACCAGCAAAATGGGGTGTTTTAACAGACTCCAAGCAAACCAGGCTGCAGACAGGAATCCATATAGGATTGCAAGCAGCAACATACTCTTGAAAAAATACCCCATGTCGCTTGTGCGGAAAAGACCTGAAAAGAGCGGATCTGCTTAGCTAGCAGATGAATTCAAGCGTTCTGAAGTTCTCATCATGTTTTCTTCTGATGCTGTGAACTTGAAAAGCAAAACCCATGAGCTTGTAAGCCAGTGGCAGCAGGACGCCCTCCTGTCCCAAGGCAATCAAGGTATAGGTCCCCAGCTTCCACGCCAGGCCAGCGGAGGCTCAAAGCGCTGGCAGGCAGGAGGGCCGTGTACCAGGTTTGTGGTACAACACTTTCTGTACCGGATTGCTCTCAGACCACAAGCGAGGATACACAGGCAAAACACTGTCTAACTTCCTGGGCAGACTTCTTTACTACAAAGAAGCTGCAAGCAACTCTATTCTCTTAGTGAAGGTGCCGTACATGGGAATCTATAGGGTTGCTCTGTCCTAAACGGTTGTGTCCTGGAGTTCACTGAACAGGATCTGCATTTCCATGGCGAATGCACCACACTGCGATTTGCATATCCTACATGTGTTAAGTTACACAAAGCTCTTCAGAATGCACTTCAAGCTGGAAGCTGCCACAAAACTGGACTTGCTCATAACCACAGAAGTGGCAACATTCATTGTTAAATGGATTTTGCTTATGGAGTATGGTTCTTTAATCTGGGCCTTCACCCCCTCTTCCACCACCCTCATCTGCTCACAACTCCGCTGCTCCTCAAAGCGTATTTGCCCCTTCTCCCTCGCTGCCTCCCATGCCTGGAACTCCCTCCCTGAATACATTCACTCCTCTCTCTCCCTCCTGAAAACCTACCTTTTCTGTCAGGCCTTCCCTAGCTCCGCATCCCTGCAGTCCCCTTCCTGATCTTCCCAACATCACTTTCCCCTCCGTAACTAAGCTAAGCACATGTACCTGCAACCTCACACCTTCATGAATGTATCCTCATCTCCACTCCCTCATCTTTCTTGGATTGTAAGCTCCCTGGGGCAGAGACCCTGTCTACTTTCCACAGCTGTAAAACGCCAGGCACATTGCGGGCGCTACATAAATGCTTAATAATAATACTAATAATACTAATACTAATAATAATAATAATTTATTATCATTATTAGTTACACAGCACCAGCAATGTCCCTGGCACTGAACAATTATTAGAGACGGGTCCCTGCCCCAAGGGGCTTACAGTCTGGGAAAGACAAGGGAGAGGGAAACCTAGAGAGAGAGACATTCATAAAGTTAAGAAGTTGAAAGTGCTTGTGCTTCGCTTAGTTCGGTTTTGCCTCGTTCTGACTTTGCTAGTCCTCTCCCTCAGGCCCCTTACCTTTTTGTCTTTCTGCAGCAAGTTTTCTGAAGCCAAGGCAGCCGTGTTACGTTACTGTGAAACCTCATACCACACAAAGTAGCCTGATAGCCCCCCCAGACAGACTAGGTGCTCTCAAAGTTCACCCACAATGGAGAATTAATGAGGGAGCATAGATCGGCCACTGAGGAGGAATGAAAAAACAATCATCCTGCAGGGAACAAGCCTCTGTCTACAAAGGCCTCCACTGGTGGTGTTAACCTGCACTGTCTTGTTTCATTAGCTCTCCCCAAAGCGCATCGACCCGTCGTCTTTTGTCTCCTGGTTAGATGAAGAGGCCAGGGACTGTCTATTTGTTCTGCATTAATACAGTGCCTAGTGCATTAGTGTGGGGGGGGGGGAAACGACCGTGCCAGGCGGGGTGCGCCAGACAATTTGCCATGACACAAAACTTTAAAATACTTGCTGGGAGTAAAACGCGTGATAAGCTAACATAGGGTTTATCATACATCTCCACTCCAGCCGAGCGGCCAGGCAGCTATGCTTAAAAGTTGCATTTGAAAGTGTTTCCCTTAACATGAAGGCTATAATAGCTGAGGTAACATACCTTCCAATCTCTCCTTAAAACTCCCCTCTTTCGCTCTGCTCTGTCTGACTCTTTATCCTGCTGAGCCACTATTCCTATACCTACGGTCTGTTTACCCTTATCCTTGCAACATGGACCTGCCTGCTGTCATTCTCATCGTAACCAAGCCAAGTATGTGCACTTGAGACCTCGCATCTTCATGAATGTTAGACCCCTTGTCTCTCCCTCTGTTCCCCTTCCTAAGTCTCTTCCCCCAGCTCCTGTCGCTCAGATTGTAAGCCCTAGGGGCAGGGACCGTGTCTGTTTTATTACTTTGTAAAGTGCCAGGTACACTGCTGGCGCTATATAAATGTTTGTTAATAATAATAATAACAACAACAACAGAGAGGAAAAAACTGCATTGAAAAAATTTTTTAAGGACAGCTTGAATTTTCTATATAAGTAGCCAAGGGATAGTCCTGCCTCTTCATCCCTTTTTTAAAAAACAAACAAACAAAAGTTTAGGTTTAAAATCTCTTTTTTAAAGCATTCACTTGGCCTGTATGGGCCATACTTGGCTCCCCATTCACAACCCCCTCTTTGGGAAAGTTGGTTCCCAACGTAGTCAGGTGGCAGACACACACCTACAGGAGCGAACTGCGGTGTTTGAACTTGATACGTCTCCGAGGTTGACCCAAGACAAACTCTTTTTCTTTTTAGACACTCTCCCACAGAGTCTGGTCAATGTTATTGCTGTGGGCAAGGGTAAAAATAATCAAGGAACTTGGCAACAAGGTAAGTTTAAAAAAAGGTTTTGCTGAGAAATCACAAATCCAACCAACTTTAAAATGCCTGTGCACGTCTTTCCAGAGCTGCATCTGTTACCTGTTCACCTCTGGAAGGGATGCCTGCTCCAATGGATCCAAGAGGTAGCAGCAGAAAGTGGTTGGCCGGGTCTGAGTGTGTGTTGGGCCCAAGGGAGGTAAGCTCTGCCCTCCCTCCCTCAGATTCTCTCATCCTTCTAGGGGCAACTTGGTAGCCAATCTCCCTATTCTGTCAACTGCCAGAGGTGCTTGGTTGGGTCTTCCCCACTCTTCAGGCAGCTGCTAATGCTGCGCCTCTGGCATTTTCCCATGGGAAAAGTCTTTGGTTGGGGTCAATGAAAGCCTCCAGCAGCCTTCGCTGACCGTCAAAGGGACAGAAAGTTGCTCTAGAGGCCTATTGTTGTATTGGCTCTTATGGGAGGGCAGGAATCCAACGTGCCATTCACTTATTTATTACGTGCATTTGTAGCCCACTCGCTCCTGCACAATGGCAGCTCGGGGCAGCGTACAACACAATTATAAATTAACAATAATAAAAACATCTAAAATATTACAAAATATAAAATGGACATGATGGTTTCAAAATAAATTTTTTAAAAAGCCCACCCCACCTACCTCCCCCTCCCCGAAGGACCGGCGGAACAGCCAGGTCTTACATCATCTACGGAAAGAGGAGAGGTCCGGGGATAAATGGGCCTCCAACGGGAGGGAGTTCCACAGCTGAGTTGCGGCCACTGAGAAAGCCCTTTCTGCCGTCGCCACCCGGCGGACTTCAAGCTGGGCGCCGCGAGCCGACCGCGGGGGCCATGAGACAACCCGAGGTCTGAGGCGGTCTCGCAGGCAACCACGACCCGCAACGTGCATGGCACTGAATCATCTTAGAGACAGATCCCTGCCCCCAGGGGCTTGCAATTTAGAACGGACAAGGGGAGAGGCTCATAAGGAGACACAAGGAGACCTTCATGAAGATGAGACATTGCAGGCGCATGGGCTGAGCTTACTTAACTCTTTACTGAAGAGCGAATACGTCTTGATCATAAAACTCTTAGTCTGTGTCAACATCTATCGCGATAGGAGGCACTTACAAGTCATGGATTGACAAAATGGACTGTGCCATAGGATTCCGCTCTCATTTTAATCATAAAACAGTCAACAAAACTCCTTCTACCAGTGCATCTCACACCTTATTTAATTGTCCTGTGAAAACTTAGGCTCAACTGTTGTTGTTTTTTAATTAACTTTTCAATCATTTCCATGGTAACAACCGAGTATGACTTTGACTCATGAGGGAACGTAATGGGAGGCTGGTGTGGGAAGAGACCTTGGTATTTTGTACTTCAATGTTCCCCTTTCCCCGTAACTCAACACAGAGACATCGTTTCATCATCAAGGCCTCGTTGCTATTAAAAGCCACAGCACAAGTCCAATTGAGGCCATTTGCTGGTATTGCAGTATTAAACATGTAAAACTAAAGTTTATTGAATTAACAGCTTCTATTTTATGATGCATTATCTTGGTTTAATTATCTGCTATTCCACAAGACTGCATCACTCACAACGGACTTTCCAAACAGGACGGCTGCTGCTCCAACCCAGCCGACAAGCTGGAGGCGACAAGCAGCTTGGAAATTCCTCCTCCTTCCCTGAAGTAACTGCCGATGCCCTGAGCCCACAAAGCCCTCTGATCGCAGGCAAGCTCTTCTGGGGGGAGCGGGGTTCAAGGAGATTGCAAGACAGCGACTACTATGGATCAATCCTGCCACGGGCTAGAAAAACTGCTTTTATCACTTAATTCAGTTGTTTTGCAAGCTCACTGGATGTCTCTGTTAATCCTGCACTCTGTTTCTCCACGCAATACCCTACACCATTGTTGCGTCTGTCGAGTTATTTATTATTTACATTTCTACCCTGCCCTTCTCCAATCTCTGACTCAGAGCAGCTTACAGAATAAAAAATATCAAATCCAATTAAAACCCTTAAAACCCACACCCTCCCAGCCACCAATCCTTCCACCCAAACCCACCCAACCATATCCCTGCCAGCCAAACAAAAAGGTATTACATCATCTCTTCCGGAAGATGAACAGACTGGGGTTTAGCCGGATCTCCAAGGGGAGGGAGTTCCATAATTGTAGGGCAGCCACTGAGAACTCGCAACCCCACAAATGGCAAACAGAGTTCCCCGTGCCAAGGATTTATCCATTTTGCATGATAGGACTGGGGGGGTGGACAATGGAGACCCTCGCATGAGCTTGCTAACAACAGCTTTGATGTATTTATTGAATTGTTCGACAGACCCTTCCTGAGAATGAAGATCGCTTTTTAAGTGAACAGGAGTCTTGGGATTGAAAAAACAGACTCCCTGAAGCACAGTTCAATTGGCTGGAAGTGGCCTAGGGTCAGTGGAAGGACCACGTGTGGCCGAAAATCAGATTCTGCAAGCAACATCAAAGAATATCTCCTTCTGCAGTCCAGCCCAAATAGGCTCGGTTCCAGAATGCTTTGGGGAAATTACCCATAGAACTTGGCGACAGCTCCATCGATGACCTCATGGCCTTCTGGAATGGTTGGCTGGCTGAGGCCATCGATCGGGTGGCTCCCAGGTGTCCGCTCTAGGCGGTCCAGCACTGCTGTCCCCATGGTTCACAGAGGACCTGGGGCAGCTGAAGCACAAAGGGAGGCGGTTAGAGCGATGGTGGCGCCATACTCACGTTGAAGTCAACCAATTGCGGCATAGATTGTTATGCCGTGGCCGTGCGGGCAGCAAAGAAGCAGTTCTTTTCTGCACTCATAGCATCTGCTCAGTCGTATCCGGTGGAGCTTTTCTGGGTGGTGAAGGGTCTGGGTCAGTCCAGTCTGTCTCCTCCTGGACCTGGAGTCATCCAGGGCCCACTGTGACGTGTTTATGGAGTACTTTGCGGATAAAATCACTCACATTGAACATGACTTCGACACCATCTCTTTGGGGGCAGCGTCAGAGCCGGAGGTTAGAAATGCCTTGTCTAGTCAGAATTTGTGGGATCAGTTCCAGTTGGTGACACCTGCTGATGCCAAGGATGTGCTGGGATCCGTCAAGGCCATGACATGTGAATTAGATCTGTGCTCGTCCTGGCTGGTGAAGGCCAGCAGGGAGATGGTAAGGACGGTGCTGGCGGGGATTCTCAACACCTCCCTGGGGGAGGGGAGAGTGCCAAACTGCCTTAAGGAGGCAGTGGTCCGGCCTCTTCTCAAGAAACCTTCACTTGATGTTGACTCCCTGATGAGCTACCGGCCTGTCTCTAATCTTCCTTTTTAAGGGAAGGTTATTGAACGGGTGGTGGCCTGCCAGTTGCAGGCGCATCTTGACTGCATCGGTTTTCTGAATCCCTCGCAGTCAGGCTTTCATTTGGGTTATGACACGGAGACTGCGCTTGTGGCTTTGGTCAATGATCTGTGGGTGGAGCTTGACAGGGGATGTTCAACCCTGTTGGTTCTACTCAATTTATCGGTGGCCTTTGACATGGTGAATCATGAGGCGTTGGTGACTCGCCTGCGGGACCGTTTTACGGAGTGGTTCCGTTCCTTCCGGCGAATCGATCTCAGTGG
The DNA here is from genome assembly GCA_003113815.1 of Sphenodon punctatus. Taxonomy (NCBI): domain Eukaryota; kingdom Metazoa; phylum Chordata; class Lepidosauria; order Sphenodontia; family Sphenodontidae; genus Sphenodon; species Sphenodon punctatus. The sequence goes on from QEPC01003562.1 coordinate 257,075, forward strand.
GTATTCCTGGGGGACTGTACATCTTCCCCCAGGGGTCTCCCATGTGGAGTCCTGCAGGCTCTATTCTGTCCCACCCCCCTCGTTCAACGTGTATATGCAGCCGCTGGAGGAGGTTGTACGTAGTTTCATTTCATTTCATTTCATTTAATAGATTTTTATACCGCCCCATCCTGCAATGCAGCTCGGGTCGGTTTACAATAATAAAAACAATTTAAAATCTATAAAATACAAATATAAAACATATAAAACAGGGCAACGTATAATCATGGGTAAATATAAAGGTGGGGGATTAAAAAAAAATGGGGGGGGGGGGGGGGGTCTGTTGCCATCAATATGCTGACGACACTTAACTATACCACTCCTTTTCATCCGACCCAGGCCCTGCAGTCTCTGACCTTCCTGGTGTTTGGTGGCTCTGGGGGATTGGAGAAGGGCTAGCCGACTGAAGCTTAATCCCGATAAGACAGAGGAGGTGATCATTGGTGGGGCTGGTAATCTGGGTGAGAGGGGTTGCTCGTCATTGATGGGCTTCAGCCTTTGCTGACGTCTCCCGTATGGCGTCTGGGGGTACTCCTGGACTTGCAGCTGCACCTGGATCTCCAGGTGTCTGCTGTGGCCAGGAGTGCGTTTTGCCAATTACACCTGGTGAAATGGCTCCGTCCGTATGTCTCATATTCTGACCTCTCTACCATCATCCATGCATTTATTACCTCAAGGCTGGACTACTGTAATGTGCTCTACGTGGGGCTGCCCATGGTGACAGTACGGAGGCTGCAGCTGGTGCAGAATGCAGCAGCTCATCTACCTACTGGGATGGGCTGCCAGGAGCACATTACTCCTGTGCCCCGGGCTCTGCACTGGCTGCCTATAGTCTTCCAGCCCCAATTCAAGGTGCTGGTTTTGACCTATAAAGCCCTGACCCTATCTATCTGAAGGATCGCCTCACTTCCCGGGCCCCTGAGTGGCTCCTGTGGTCATCCGGGGACAGCCTCCTGGAGGTCCCGCGGTATTGACGGGTGGTGACTGACAGGTGAGCATTCTCGGCGGCTGCTCCAACTTTGTGGAACTCTTCCCCGGTAGGTGTCTGTCTCTGTCCAGATCTTTCCACATTCTGGCGCCAATGTAAGACCTGGCTCTTCTGCCAGGCATTTGGGGAGGGGGAAGGTGAGGGGAGGTTAATGGCTAGGGATGGCTTGTTTTCTTTGCACATTTTATGATTTTTTTACTATTTGCAGAATGGTTAGGGTTCGACATCAGATTGAAGGCAGTAAGTGAGGAGCGTGAGGTTGCGGAGGCCCCGTCTGGTCCATCTTCTTGGGTTGAGTTTCAGGAAGTGATGCCAGCTGATGCGGCGGATGTCCTGGGGTCTGTTAGGGTCACCAGTTGTCAACTTGATCCGTGCCCGTCCTGGCTGGTGAAAGCCTCCAGGGAGACGCTAGGGATGGTGCTGGCGAGGGTTATCAATGCGTCGCTTCAGCAGGGTAGATTGGCGCCCAGCCTTAAGCAGGCTGTGGTGCGTCTTCTGCTGAAGAAGCCATCTTTAGACGTGGATGCGCTCGCCAGCTACCGCCCTGTCTCTAACCTTCTCTTTTTAGGGAAGGTTATTGCATGGGTGGTGGCACTGCAGCTCCAGCGGCATCTCAATAGCATCGGTTTCCTTGACCCTTTTCAATCAGGGTTCCGCCCCGGCTATGGTACTGAGACGGCTTTGGTGGCTTTGGCTGACGATGTCCGCCAGGAGATGGATGCAGGACGTTTGACATTTTTGGTCCTGCTAGATCTCTCGGCCGCTTTTGATACCGTGGACCATGGGCTGCTGTTGAGACGGCTGCAAGATCTGGGGGGCCTGGATGGGACCATTCTTGGATGGTTCCGCTCATTCCTCTCAGATAGAAGCCAACGGGTGGTGCTGGGAGCTGAAACATCGAGCGCCAGGACCTTGACCTTTGGCGTTCCGCAGGGTTCCATTCTGTCTCCACTGTTATTTAATGTGTATATGCAGCCCCTGGGGGAGATTGTGAGACGGTTCGGGGTGTCTTGTCACCAATATGCTGACGACACACAGCTGTACCTCTCTTTTTCAACAGACCCAGGTCCTGCCGTCTCGATACTTTCCCAGTGTCTGGAGGCCGTGGCGGATTGGATGAGGCAGAGCAGACTGAAGCTGAATCCAGACAAGACGGAGGTGATGGTAGTGGGGAGGGCGAAGGAGGTGTCGGCTCCTCCTATTGAGGGGGGTCTGCCCTCCGGTTGCCCAGCAGGTTCGGAGTCTGG
>QEPC01003562.1:261062-307644 GCA_003113815.1 Sphenodon punctatus
GTGCACTTGAGACCTCGCATCTTCATGAATGTTAGACCCCTTGTCTCTCCCTCTGTTCCCCTTCCTAAGTCTCTCCCCCAGCTCCTGTCTCTCAGATTGTAAGCCCTAGGGGCAGGGACCGTGTCTATTTTATTACTTTGTAAAGTGCCAGGTACACTGCTGGTGCTATATAAATGTTTGTTAATAATAATAATAATAAATAATAATCAGGCCACAGTTGTGGAACTCCCTCCCAGAGGAAGCCTGCCTGGCCCCGGGTCTGCTCGCCTTTCGGCAGGCATGCAAGACTTGGCTGTTCGCCCAGGCCTTGGGAGGGGAGTGGGGGAGGGAGGGGTAAATGCGGGGGATTGGTGGGTAGGGGATTTGGGGAAATTGGAGGGTAGGGTTAGGGTTGGGGTTTTTTTAATTATTTTAAAATTGATGTTGGTTTTAATGTATTTTACTGTATTGTTAGCCGCCCCGAGATGCCGTGGGCATGAGGGGGCGGCACAGAAATGTTAAGAAATAAAAAATAAAAAGCTATCTTACAAGGAGAAGGATGACAGCCACAATGTAACATGTCAGGGAACAAACAAGACTTCAGCTGGAGGAATTTAATGCTGAGATTCGGACGTTAGCTCAGCGCAATCATCTCCGGTTTTATAGTGATTAACGCACGGACCAATGAAGGGGCTGGGGAAACTTTCTCCTCCTGTACGCCACTTTGGAAAATTACAACAAGCACCGCAGGCCGGGGTGATTAAGGATGGAGAAAGGGGCTGGAGGGGTGACAACGACGCCCTAGTCGCCTACCAACATCCCTTCCTCAATCAAGCTGCTGCGCTGAACACCCATGGGGGCCACCATGACTCCACCCCTGAACACCAGTTTGTCACAGGCTGAGCCAAGCCCTGCGTGCCGATCGGAAACAACAACATGCACCCGGAGCTCGGCCTTACGATCTTCCTAGCGATTTCTTTGCTCAAACAGAGAAAGCCTAGGGAGTCGGCCCATATTACAAGGTGCCGTGCTCTCATTGACATACAAGCCCACAGGAACTTCATCTAACACGGACTAAGCAAAGACCCACACTCACTCCTAAACTGTTCAATCAATCAGTATTTATTTGCATGACCGTAGGTCATTGCATATTCAAAAACTTTACAAATCTAAATCATACAACTAAAAAATAAAGACTCAGACAAGTTCCAAAGGAACCTAAACTATTTTTAGTGGGGCCTTTACCATCAGGTGCTCCCCACTTCCGTCCATGACAGTTCACCAGAATAACTTGCAGCAGCTTTGAGAGGGATGAGTGCTGTCCTGCAGAGCCTTCTGTTTTCTCTGGAAGCCAGAGGCAGATGGATCCATTCCTCCAAGAGCGAGTCCTTTAGGCTCTCAGAAAGGAGCATGGCCAGAGAAGGGTTAGTGGCTCTTAAAGGGCTCACGCCAGTTTTCTAACACTCCACAAGATCTCTCTCTCTCACACACACACACACACGCACACACGCAATTGCCCCACATATAAGACAACATACCCACTGTACTGCAGTCCTCTAGTTGACATAACTGCTCTTTTTCATCAGACCCAGGCCCGGCAGTCTCAGTTCTTACCAGGTGTTTGTCAGCTGTGGGGGCCTGGATGAGGGCGAGTTGCCCGAAATTGAATCCCGACAAGACGGTGGTGATGGCTGTGGGAAAAGCTGGGGGAGCGATGCCCCCCCCCATCATTGATGAGGTCTGTCCCCCCCCCGGTATCTCAGGTCCATAGTCTGGGGGTGCTTCTAGACCCACGGCTCTGCCTGGATGTCCAGGTGGCGGCTGTGGTGAAGGGTGCATTTCGCTTAAGCCATATGTCTCCGGCATGGACTTTGCCATGATCATCCATGCTTTTATTACCTCAAGATTGGACTATTGTAACCCGCTCTACATGGGACTACCCCTGGTGACGGTCCGGAGACCGCAGCTGGTGCAGAATGCGGCGGCTCATCTCCTTAGGGGGACGAGTCATCGCAAGCACATTACTCCGGTGCTCCGTTCTCTGCACTGGCTGCCGATAGTCTTCCAGGCCCAATTCAAGGTGTTGGTTTTTACCTTTAAAGTCCCGAATGGCCTGGGCCTCACCTACCTGCAGGACCGCCTCACCCGCCGGGTCCTGGATCGGCCTCTGCAGTTGGCCAGGGGAGCCTTCCTTAAGGTCCCCCGGGTCTCAACTATGAGGAGGGGTGTTCTCAGTAGCTGCACCCCGGCTGTGGAACTCCCTCCTGTTGGACGTCCGCCTGTCCTTAGACCTCCCATTTCCGTAGACACCGTAAGACCTGACTGTTCCCGCTGGGCCTTTGGTGCGGGAGACGGGTGATGGGTGGGAGGTTGGGTTAGGGATGGACTTTTCACTCTGCCTGGGTTATTTTAATGTTTAATACTTTTATTCGTTTTATTGTTTTAAGATGTTGAGAGCTGAGATGCGTAAAAGCAGGAGGAGGAGGCATAAAAATGTGGTAGGTAAATAAATAAATAAATCATAATCACAAGACCTACATCTACACACACACGGATGGCTATAGTCGAGATCTGCTCCTGGAGCCTCACACTGATAGGAATCTCGGTTCAGAAACCACCCACAGTTTGGGGATCCCGCCATCATGCCTTAAGTCGGTGGGTGATTGGGTCTTTGCTGAGGCGGCCGCTGGGTGTGGAACTCGCTCCCTCTGGATGCCCAGCTCAGTCCCTCCCTCCCTCACCTTTCAAAAGCCCCTGAAGAGATGTATTTATTCTCCGGGGGCTTTCAAAATCCACAGCCGGTTCTGTCTTCCCTCTTTGCCTTCCCCGTTGAAATGGATTTCACATTGTTTTGTTTTGAAAGCGGTCCAAGTGCCATTAAAGGCAGGGGAGTGCTATAATAATAATTAAAAAATAAAATCTCTCCCCCCTGCCCCCCAAACAACAAATTTACATTTAGTGTTTGTTATAAGCTACACAACAGCTTACTCAATTTTTCACCCTGTCTCACACACACACCCCAAGAGGACCAAAACCCAATTATCGGTACTTGTGGTCAATACCAAGAGGTGCGAGTAAGGCGTCCATTTCCACCGACAGGCGTGAGAATTTATGGGACAGCACTCTACACCGTGTAGTCACACACGCACACACTGCTGCCGCTTAGCGACGCACAATACTCCTAAGGAAGAATCCGATATTGCTGACTTTTTTGTTGTTAAAACAGCTTCCTTCTTTCGCTGAAACTCAAGCTGAACGCCTTATTGCCCGTTTCCTTAAGCCAGGACAATCTCTCTCCCCGAAGCAGATTTCGATATGGACGGAGCTGACTCACCGAGTTGGTGCCGAGGACTTGCAGCTTGGGCTCCCCTGACTCCAGCAGCTTCGCCACCATGTGAAGGAAGCTTTCAACAAACGGCTTGATGCTCTGAGAATGGCAAGCCATGAGGAGCTGGTCCAGGGCCTCCATGGCGATGAAGACGTACCTGGGAGTGAACGGAGGAGGAGAGACCGGTGAAGGGCACGGAGCATGTCTCGAGACAAAAGCAAACACAGATATTTTTTTCCATGAAAGTGCTGATTCATGACAGCAAGGTGGTTTTTAAAAAATAAGCCCTGATGAAGCAAATTACGAGTCTTCTCCTCAGGACATACGGGCACAATGGATGGAAAGGACCTGGTGGGAATGAATTCCAGACTCCTACATCCACTTTACAAGACTTTTGTGATAGAACAAACAGTTCTTTCATTTTTACCCACTTCCTTCCAAAAAATAGCGTTGGAGAGAAGTCAAAAAAATATCACCTTGTTCAAAATCTCCTCATGCGGCTTCCGGAATCTTATTCCTCCCCTCTCTACTTACTAACAATTGTGCTGCACTTGCAAGTCAGTGGGCTGCCTTTTGTCTACCAGAATCCCGATGCAAAAAGCCTGCAAGGTCCCTAGCCTCCCACGGCTCATGAAGACATGCCAATCTTTAGAGGACATGGGGGAGAGAGAGAGAGAGAGAGAGAGAAAAAAGAGGACACACCAGATGCTAAAAAGAGGTAGTTACAGATTTTCCCCCCTCCCCTTTCCAGCTATTTCTAGCCAAGACCTTTTTGTCTAACAATCCTCCTCAGGCGGAAAAATTGTTGCCTTCCTTCCATCTGTTGTCACTTTCACTTAGTTCATCTCTCCTCCCGCCTTATGTACTCTTCCTCCTTCAAATTCCACTGCTGGTTTCTCCCCCCAACTTCCTCTTCTAGCCTCTCCTCTGCCTCCCAGGCTCCCGCCTGTTCCACCCAGTTCAGTGCAGTCACTAGAGAAATCCACTGGGAAAACAAAACTCTTAGCTTCATTAGTAAGCATCAGATAAAACAGAAGTGAAAATATTAAACACAGAGAAAGCAACAAAGTGCATGGCTTGGCTTGCTTGGGCCGGAAGATTCCTCACTCTCTGCAATTCCATCACTAAACTCCACATTGAAATGATGGCCAGTTTCACACTTTATCGAGGCGGCAGGGAAACCTCCATGAATGCAACTGTGGCTCTAGTCTCACAGGAATTAGCACATGTAGGAATGTGCTATTCTGCTTTTATCCCGCGAGAACGCCCATCCTTGTAAAAGCTACGTCGAGGGACCCGTTCGTGAGCGAGCGTTCTCGCGGGATGAACGTGGAACAGTGCAGTCCCACGTGCATTAATTCCCATGAGAATAGAGCCGTGATTCCATTCACAGATATTTCCCTACCTCCCCAGTAATGTAGGAAAATGGCCTATTTTGGGCTAAATCCTTGACAGTGGATTCCCTGCTTCACCATCCAAGACTCATCATCTGAAGCTCTGGCCCTAGATGAACTTTGTAGGCTTCAACAGGGCCAACCTTAAAATCTGCAGGGCTCAGGGCCAAGATACAAATGTGGGGGCCCTGGGGGCCCCTCCCCCATGGCGACACCCTCTGTGGGGCTCTAAAGATGGTTACGTTTGGGACCCCACTGGGAGGGAATGGGGCCCCCTGGAAAGAGCAGGGTGCCCAGGACAGTCAGTCTGTGGTAAGTCCAGTCCTCGGCTTGGCCACAAGAACAAGGGAACAGCCGGCCAGCAGTATCTGTATTTACAGAGCGACTAAATTCCTTACCCGTAGCGATGTCGGACAACATCTCTGCTCAGTCTTTCCGCTAAGTAGGCACCAATTCGGTCTAATTTCTCTGGGGCGGAAACCGCGTAGAAAGTCAGCTTCTCCATATCAGCTTTAACAAGGCCATCCTAAGCATCAGACAAACAGCAAACGGTTTTCAAACATTTGCAGCCGTTATTTTAATGCTCTTGAAGTAGCTTCCATTTATTCTCTCTATTCAAAGCGCAAGCTTCCGGTTCACACAGACTGGAATGTGCCACTCGCGGTAACCCAACGTGTTATTTGTCAATCAATTTCTTATACACAGACTCAACAATAACCTAAGAGAACAAAATGGGTTAATTATTCCCTTCCTTCTAGCAGAAGATGATGATTTGATGAGCTGGGTTTTCAAGCCTTTGAGCATGTTTTTTCCGGGGGCCGATTTCTTGCACTTTAAATTGCTTCAATAAACCCCCAACTAATTCAACACAAACGAAAGCACTAAGTTATTCTTTTCAAACCAATTTGTTAAAACATACCCAGAATTGCCGTTTAAGGGTGAAACTGACACCGCTTTTAGTCGAGGGTGCTGAAAAGCGCCTCCGGAGTCGTGCGTTAAGAGAGAAGTCGTGCCGCGCTGCCAGAAGTGACGTACTCCCCGTTGCCGGCAACGGCGGCGGCTGGAGACGTGGCGCTTTGCAGAGGCACATTTTGGAGACCTCAATTTTCAGGTCTCTGGAACGCACCTCTGCAAAGCGCCGCGTCTCCAGCTGCCGCCAGCAACGGGGAGCACGTCACTTCCGGCAACGTGGCGCGGCTTCTCTGTTAACGCGCGGCTCCGGAACGCCCTCGTCTAAAAGCGATGTCAGTCAAAGCTCTTATTCCGGAATAAGTGGTGCCAGGATTGCAGCTGGAAAGGTTTCCTGTTGTCACACCGTGGGCTACACAGAACTGAAGAATCTCTGTACAAACCAGCTGCTTACGCACATCCCCAAATCACAGCTGGGGTTATCAGGCAGCCGAGTGTCGGAACTGGCATTTAAAGCAAATGTCTCACAGTGCACACTCAGTCTTAGTCGAGATTAAACTATACTAGCTGTACCAGCAGCGTGCTTGCCAGATGTACCCTGCTGAGGTAAATTACTGGCAGCTGCTGTTCCTTTGGATCCTCTCTAGGACACTTGGGAATCAAGGGGAGGATCTCTAAACACCAGCTAATCCCCAGACACCAGTGTTACATTCAAGGGGACACTGGTAACAGGACAGCAATTTTGTTCCCTTCAGACTTTTCTGCCCTTTGATTTTCTATTTGCCAAAAGCAGCGCGTCCCCTCAGAACACCACATGCTTTGGTACAGAACTGTAACAGCAATTATTAGGGCTCCCTCCTAACCGTAGAGAAATCAAATCAGTCAGCTGGGTCAGTTATAAAGGCAGACCCAAGTGAGGTGGCGCTATGCCTGGGACCATTACAAAGGCGTTGGGTTAAGAGCGGGGGAGCCTTGGGCCCAGGGGCAAAATATCTCCCGCAGAAAGGCCTCAGGGGACTGAGCATAGATCATTTAGATGTTGGTCCATCACCGAGTGAGAGGACATTTTTAAAAAAGCGTTTTCAATGTTAACATTTTACAATCAGTTACAGTATCCTGCGTTGGGGACAAGACTGTGCCTTGCTCTGACTGCGGTGACCCTAAGTCCACTTGTGTCATCCCCGATGAGCTTGATGGGGGGGTAGAAAGAGAGATTGTTGACTGACAGCTGAATCGATGAAGCAGCCAACTCCAGAGAGGTTCCAACGACAGACTTTTACAATTGCAAACGTATGTAGTTTCTGTGATACTAGCACTGACAAGAGTCATCCCTCCTTGCCTAGAAATATAGCTCTTGGGGTTCCTGCCAACTCTATCTAGTTCAGCCGTGCTTTACTAAGCAAGATCCACAGAACCTACACCAGGGTGTGTGTGTGTTCCCTCCCAGGGGGCCACCTTGAAAATTAGTCCAAGCTCCAAGGGATGCATACAAGTCTGGGGAGGGGTCACTTAAGGGGGGTGCTCAGGAAAAGGAGGGTCCAGACCCTGGATCTGTGCCTTCGATTTGTCCCCTTTCCTTGTGGGCATGTTCTCATCTCTGCTCCTTTCCCCTGAGCTCAGTCTTCCACGCTTGAAGGCAGGAACTGGATCCAGGGGCCAGGTTCAGGAACTGGGACGGAGCCAAATAAGAACTAGCTGCGAGCAGCCTCTGAACTCCGGATGCTGAGCTACGCCATCTCCGAGAGGTGCCTGTCTAGCTTATTTTCAGAGGCCTCCAGCAATGGGGCCCACAATCTCCCTTGACAAACTATTCCACAATCCAACTGTTCTGGTAATTAGAAAATTCTTCCTATTGTTTTAGCCGAAATCTTGACTCCTTTTAAACCCATTCCCTTTGGTCCTACCTGCATTGACCAGAGAGAGAACCACCTGACACTGTTCTGCAGAGAGTAACCTTTTACCGATTTGAAACCTATCTTCCCCTCCCCTCTTTAATCACCTTTTTCTAGGCTAAACATTTCCCAACTCTTTCCGTCTCTCCTCATAGGTCATTCCCTCAATCCCCTTTGTTGCTCTCCTCTCACTGCACCCTCTGTAGCTGGTCAGTCTCAACAGAGAGAATTTGCTTTTCTGCAACCATTCCTGTTGCAAAACCAACTCCAGCTTTGACAATATCAGACCCCCAAAAACCAGCCAGCCCCCCCTCTTGCTGCCAGTCTTTCGCAAAAGCAATGCAGCCCACCCACCCCACAGGTCTATGGAGATACAACTGAAGTTGGGTTACCGTTTGATTAAATCATGACTTACTTTGGGGTCTTCAGGGAATATGTTATCCACCAGGCGTTTGTAACGAGGACGCAAGGCAGCGCAGCAACAACATACTCCTGGAACGACAGTGCCCAAAACAAGGCTGTTAGGAGGAGAAAGCTAGGCGTGCAGAGTCAATTACAAGAGCGCGCACTGCTTACAAACACACAGCAGGAAAGGCAGCTATAAATTAAAGGGTTCTTGCATTTAATCGCCTCATTTTCCAGGACACAGAAAACCTGTACGAGCATGACTGCAGACTGCAATTCCTTGTCTGGCCCCAGGAACGGGTGGAGTCTTTGAAGGATAACTCAGCCGAAGTCTACGCCAAATATTTTAGAACTCTGGTTGGCAGCTCACAACGTGCTCAAATTTGGATGCATCAGAACTGAACAAGCCTGGTGAACCCTGCCTGTTTGACCTGGACAAAGCAATACATTTCCTTTAACCTCATGTTCTTGAGAAACGGTCAAAGCTTTTTGCTGAAGCTTTGCCAAAAAACAAACAAACCCTGAGCTGAGGTATGGAAAGTTTCACTCAAATAGATTTCTTTTAGTAAATTTTAAAGCAACTGAAAATAGGGAGAGAGAGAGAGATAATGATCAGCCAGCAGATTGCGACTGCATCGACTAGGAAAAACCTCCCAACTCTGAGAACTGGTGGGCAATGGAAGACGCTGAATGAGCGGCTGTGGGAACTCCTCCGTTGGAGGGTTTCAAAACCCATCAGGATGAGCAATCTCTCTGCAATGCTGTAGGCAGGAGAAGATCCTGCCTTGGAGAGCGATCCTTGAACTCCCTCTTCCAATCTTACAGTTCTATTATTCTATTTAAACTTTTAAAAAATTAAAAATCAGACTGGACAACTCTCAGATCTGAATATTTCAATGTTAATTTTTTCCCCAGACCTTCAAATCCTACCATCCGGGTGGCATTTTGAACTCAAGACAGGGACAAAATGAGAAAATCCTTAGTAGCAAGGCAATGGCCAATACCATTTGGAGATGATCAACAAGGAGCGAAGTCAACAACCGATACTTCATGTACCTAACAGCTGTTTACCAAAATGCACACCGGCTCACCAGCTGACAACCTGGTTCCCCACCCCAAAAAGGCTAGATTTCGGCAGAGTGGGAAGGCTTGTCAAGGTCAGGTTAGGATGCAATGGAGCAGACAACTCTTAACTTCTACACGCCGGTTTAAGTTCTGACTAAAGCTAGTCACCAATACACATTCATATCCCCTACCTGCTGTTTTGTTATCTGCTTTAAGCGAAATCCTGTGGCCATTTTCACTGCAATTTAGGGGCCACCAGCATTTTAATAGCCAAACTGTCCTAATACTGAAAGTATCTTAGCAATAAGCCCAAAGATTTCAGCGTATCTACATGCCAAGGGTGTTTACCTTGTACCGAAAACAGGATTGTTGAGGAAACACTGAGGAAATATAAACACAGTATGAAGCTTACATCAGAAGACGATTCTTACATCACTCCACGGTAGTTCAAATGGAAGCGTAAAGCATTCGATTAGGAGCAGGTTGCGTTTGGGTTATTTTTTTATTATTTATTTGTACACAGTAGGCATTATTTTACTGTTGTTCAAATAAATGCATGATCTCTTCAATAAAGATTATCCGATTCTCATATCACACAATCTGTATTTTGGGTATTTACCACCACGCAACAGTAGTTGGTCCAATGAAAGATCGTGGTCCTCATCATCTCTTACATTTGAGACCAAATTGGCCACCCCACCCCGCCCCCAGACTAGCTATTAAGTAAGAGGGCTTGCTACTCTATTTGACATGCTCCAATAGACAATTATTCCAGTCACTGATAAAAGAATTGACCTACCCCCACACACACACGGACTAGGCTCCCAGGCAGGATTGTATTCATAGCCTTTTTCCTGTTCCGCTATCGGAACTTGAATGTATTCCCTCATGCCGCTGTTCTCCGGGCACATTATCGACCGCTCCGATTCTGTCTAGCCCAGTTTAGCAGCGCTCAATTCATGCAATGGCACCGGACGCTGTAACTTATCTACCTGGCCCCGTACGTGACATCAACGTAAGCCTAGCGCACACATGATCGAGTTGCACTAAGTGCCGGCGACTGTAAATAAAGACAGCATCTATTGTGAACGCGTTAACCTGCCCAGTGTCGTTAAATCAGACCTCCATGTAAACTTAGAGTCTAGCATTTATAAGAGAGATGAATGCAGAAAGAAACACTATAGTTCTAAGAAAGCTCGTGTTAATTCAGCTTTTATAGCTCTCCTTAAAAAAAAAAAAAGGATCCCTAGCAACCCCTTTGGGACTTGTGCCAAGTGTCATGAGGCTCACTGCATTGGGAAATATTTCTTAAAATCCTGCCTTACAAGAAAACCTCTTACGGAAATAAACTTACACAAGAACATAACGGGGAGGGAGAAGACAAACTAATTAAAATTTCATAGACTAATCCCATTTGTGAAAGTTACCTGTACGTCTACCGATAACCTACAGATCCATTCAAGCCAACAGGATACCTCAGCACTTAAATCCAAAGTAAATTCACAAGCCCCTCAAGCAGTAGACTCCATTTAGGAACAGAAAACTCATTTAGGATTAAATATTGTTGGGGCTCTTCAGCTTGGAGAAGAGACGGCTGAGAGGAGATAGGATAGAGGTCTAATAAAATCATGAGTGGGGTAGAACTAATAAACAAGGATCCGTTATTTACCCTCTCAGCTAGTACTAGAACTAGGGGACACTCCATGAAACTCATGGGTGGCAAGTTTAAACAAATAAAAGAAACTATTTTTTCACTCAGCGTATAATTGGGTTGTGGAATCTACTGTCAGAGGCTGGGGTAAGGGCCGGTACTAGAGCTGAGTTTAAAAGAGGTTTGGAGAAGTTTCTGGCAGATCGGTCCATTAGCAGCTATTAGCCAGACAGGATCAGGGAACATGACGGGAGCTGGGGGGAAACCAACAGGGAATGGATCCCCCATTGTGACCTGTTGGGGGCTTCTCCCAAGCCACCGTGACTGGCCACTGTCGGAGACAGGATGCTGGGCTAGATGGACCATTGGTCTGACCCAGGATGGCACTGACTATGTTCTTATCTAGGGGTTGTTTATGCAGTCCCATTTTCTTCTCGTTTTTTTAATCCTTTCACCTCTTGCCATGACATCCACTCTCATGAGACGGAAACAGAGTTTTTCAGCAGCTTCTTCAAAGTTATAAAATCCCCTCAAATATGAAAATCTAGTGCTGTTCCAACGGTTCGATCCAGCAGCGCTGGAATCAGCAACACAGATAATCCTGTCTGAAGAGGCTGAAGAGCCTGCTCTGACACACATCACAGAACTAAAAGCCCGATCTGTGGAATCGGAGGGGAGATTTATGCAATGCAATGAAAGCATTTAACAAACCATGGACAAAAGCATCTGAATAAATTGAATGCAACTAAACAAAGTATCTAATCCACGTCACAGATTAAAATTGCAAATTTTAATCCAAGGAAAGCTTTTCGCCAATATCCGTGCGCACGTTCCAACACTGCCGTAGTTTCTTGCTAAGCAGCAAATTGTTCAACGTATTTGTAATGGGCCAAAGCATCTTTGGGGCATGGACAACATGTTCCTGCCTCAATAGTCTTTCAATGAATAAAAAGTATTTCTCTTTCTAAATAGCTGAGCTAGTTTATGTATCCTCTCCCCATTTATTATTATTATTATTATTAACAAACATTTATATAGCGCCAGCAGTGTACCTGGCACTTTACAAAGTAATAAAATAGACACGGTCCCTGCCCCTAGGGCTTACAATCTGAGAGACAGGAGCTGGGGGAGAGACTTAGGAAGGGGAACAGAGGGAGAGACAAGGGGTCTAACATTCATGAAGATGCGAGGTCTCAAGTGCACGTACTTGGCTTGGTTACGATGAGAATGACAGCAGGCAGGTCCATGTTGCAAGGATAAGGGTAAACCGATCGTAGGTATAGGAATAGTGGCTCAGCAGGATAAAGAGTCAGACAGAGCAGAGCGAAAGAGGTGAGTTTTAAGGAGAGATTTGAAGGTATGAAGGGAGGGGGCAAGGCGGATGTGGACAGGGAGGGAGTTCCAGGCATGGGGGGCAGCAAGTGAGAAGGGACGAAGGCGCTTAGGGGAGCAGGGAAGGCGTGGAAGGGTGAGAGAAGGGACAGAGGAGGAGCGAAGTGCACGGGCTGGAGTATGGAGGGCGATAAGTGCAGAGAGGTAGGGGGGAGCAAGGTTGTGAAGAGCTTTATAGGTGAAGACTAGGAGCTTGTGCAGGATTCGTTCAGGAAGGGGAAGCCAGTGAAGCGAAGAGAGGAGGGGCTGCACATGGTCGAAGCGACTGGCGAGGTAGATGACCCTGGCAGCAGAGTTTTGGACAGAGATGAGGGGAGAAAGGTGAGACCGGGGAAGGCCAGTGAGAAGGAGGTTACAGTAATCGAGGCGAGAGATGACCAGAGCATGAACAAGAGTTTTGGCAGACGAGACAGAGAGAAAAGGGCGAATCTTAGCAATGTTATGGAGGGAGAAGCGACAGGATTTAGCAACAGAGTCAATGTAGGGTTTAAAAGAAAGGGCTGAGTCAAAGATGAAGCCTAGGCTACGGGCTTGGGGGACAGGCAGGATGGTGACTCCATCAATAGTTATTGACAGTGAGGAAGGAGAGGAAGGATGAGGGGGGAAGATAAGGAGTTCAGTTTTAGCCATGTTGAGTTTGAGTTGACGTTGAGACATCCAGGTAGAGATGTCAGAGAGACAGTTGATGAGACGAGCTTGAACAGAGGGAGAGAGAGAGGGAGTAGAGAGATAGAGTTGAGTGTCATCAGCATAGAGGTGGTATTGGAAGCCATGGGAGGCAATGAGTTTGCCTAAGGATGAGGTATAGATCGAGAAGAGGAGAGGGCCAAGAACAGAGCCTTGAGGAACACCAACTGAGAGGGGGAAGGAGGAGGAGGCGGAGTTGGAGAGAGACACATTAAAGGAGCGGTCAGAGAGGTAGGAGGAGAACCAGTTATGGACAGAGCCACAAAAGCCAAGGGAGTGAAGGGAATCCAGCAAGAGTGAGTGGTCAACAGTATCGAAGGCAGCAGAGAGATCAAGGAGGACAAGAATGGAATAGAGACGTTTAGATTTAGCCACCAGAAGATCGTTGGTGATCTTAGCGAGAGCAGTTTCAGTAGAATGAAGGGGGCGGAAGCCAGATTGGAGGGGGTCAAGGGAGGAGTTGGAGGATAGGAAGTCAAGGCAGCGGGAGTAGACAACACGTTCAAGCAGCTTGGAAGCAAAAGGAAGGAGTGAGACAGGACGATAGCTAGAAGGGTCAGAGGGGTCAAGAGTGGACTTTTTGAGAATAGGAGAGACTGTGGCATGTTTGAAGGCAGAAGGGAAAGAGCCAGTAGAGAGGGAGAGGTTGATGATGTGCAGGAAGGAAGGGGCGACAGTGGGAGTAATGGAGGTGAGGAGGCGGGAAGGAATGGGATCAAGGGGGCAAGTGGAAGGGTTGGAGGAGGAGAGCAGAGAGGAGATTTCCTTAAGGGAGGCAGGGGAGAAGGAGGACATGAGAGAAGGAGGGATCATTTGGAATCTCTCTTCTTCCTTCCTTCTTTCCTTCGGCTTTTGGTTTGGTTAACCAGCTCCTAAACACACTCCCACCCAAACCAGCCACGACAGGACACTAGTCAGCCCTCTCTCTGCCCTACTTTTGATTGTTCTAATCTAGGCTTTTCCAACACTCTGTTGTCCACGTAGACAAGACAATGCAACTACAGGCAAACACAAGCATCTGCAGCACACATCCAAGTGCTTTTGAATTCCCTCAACGGCGGCATGAGGGAATACACCCTAGACTGTAGGAGAAATAGCGTGTCTAGCTGAATACGTTTCCTGTTTGCTCGTGTGGGTCTGTGCGCACAGATGCTTTGGGATTTGAATGGAAAGCTAAACTGAAGTTGTGCGTTCCGCTCCGACACTAGCTCCCCCGCACTCATCAAGAGCCTGAATTTTCATTGCTCCCTAGGAAATACATCTGGCAAGTCCCGGGAGGGGAGGAGGTTGGTGTTTTTCCATGCGCTAGGCCCCAATCCAGGAGACAGCCCTGTGCAGTCGTCTCCAACACAGATGGCTTGTTAGCACACCAGAATAGTAACTTCTCTTTGGCGTGCACACAGGGCTTTAGCATTCCAGGGCAGCTGCAGCCGTCCGAGTTCAGGACTTGATCCAGAGCAGGGTAAGTTACCCAGAACAACTGGCAAATGAAATGTCACTTCAGCAAAGGTCCAAATTACTGAGCTTGAAAACACTGAGTGAGGACAGAGAAGCACTCTTTCCAGAACCCTCAAAATAGCCTCTTGACTTTCAGCAACCCAGCACTGCCAATACAGATGGCAAACGTTCTCTCTTCTCCTTCAGACAGCTGGGAATCAACCTGCCGTCAGGGTGATTTTCCCACATTGCCTTCTTTCTAGCCACAGCTAAAAATAAATTGCTTGGGTTCCGGGGTAATTTACCAAGAAGAAAAGTTCAGCTGCCTCTTGCTCTCACAGGAAGCATCTGCACCAACGTCATCAGAATAGGGGGGAAATTAACAGCAAGAGAATGGCGGGAGAGGGCTTGTTCCCAACAAGATAGGCGGGAAGGCCCCAAGGGAGGAGAAGGCAACACCAAACGCCGAGATATTTCAGTCTTGACAAAGGGAGGCAAGTGCCACCTAGTGCACTAATACCACTTCCACCAGAGCTCTCCTTTCCCAAGTCAGCTCCATCGTGACAAATCGCACAAGCTAAACACTGTCAGGATTCAACCTCCTTAAGCCGTGTTCTGACAAACAGAAATAACTACTTTGATTTAATTAAATCCAAGTAACTTCCCCACTTTGGTAGCATTCAGACAAAGTAGCACTGAATTATCTTCCCCCTAGCTGAGATGACAACCGCCACCACGGAACCATGGTCACCACCCTGCACCGGAAAGTGTTCACATGAACAGTTACTTCAAAATACGAAACAAAGAGGAGCATGGACTCCCGATTTTTCAGGCGTACGTAATTTCCTTCCTACTTGTGGATAACATCTGTTTAGCACACCGTGTGAACGCGTCAGGAGTAAAACAGAAGGCCTCACGACATCAAATTAACTTCATCAGGACGCAACATTTTCCTGGTTTAATAAGCCTCTCCACTGCAAATGGGAAACTGGGTCCAGCTAAGGTGTCTTGCCGCCTTCTTCCACTCTTTCACATTCAAACTTTACTCTAAGCCATCCTTCCACGTACAAGCCTTCTTGGAGGTGGTACGCGAAGCACTATGTGTCGAGTTTTACCCCCATTCCATCAAAGGACGTTCAGCTGCACGAGCTAACCGCGAGAGATTGCATTTAATCTTTCTGCACACCAAATCCTAAAAGAGATGAAGAACTTATTTTTATTTGCTGAAGCAGCAGTCCTTGCGGCAGTACAAGCTGTTTAGCCAAAAGAGCTAAGCCTTGCAGTATTTCAAAAGATTTGTCCTTCTCAAGTTATTTTGCATAAAACAAGTTGCTAGATTTCAGGAGCTGCATTAAAACATTATACATTACATACCAGGAAATCAAACAGCAGCAGCAGCTTAGGTAGCTGTTAACAGGACAAAATTGGTTAACTTCACAATAACCTACCGGACGACCCTTTCAAGGAGGTAATCCTTGAAAGTTTCAGCATGGAGCTGGCTGCCAATTTTTCTGGTTTACCTTTTGGTTATTTGTTTTAATTCCAGTGACTCCTTAGTTAAGAAAAACTGTTTGTCATACGAAAGACAGAAAGGAAAAAAATTAGCAATTAAAGGACAAATTCCATTGGGGGGGGAAGGGGGGGATACCAATGATGTCCCCAGCTCTTTATAAATGATGCCTAAAAAGGGGTATGCAACTCTTTTTAAAACACGCACCACTCAGTCTCCTCTGCAGACTAAGAGCGCAATCCCCATTTGCCCAGGGGCGTGATGAGTTTGCATGGACGAACGTTGGGCTGGCGGTAAGTGGGTGCCAAATCCTCGTTCACACAGAGGCATCATTGCCTAGTCTCTCTTGAATGTGAGAGCCCAGCCCAGCCACCGCCCGCCCCCCCTCCCCCCAATCCAGATCGGGGGTGGAAAGGAGAGCCGCTCTAGGCGGCCCCATCCCTGCCGCTAAGCTCGATGCCTGGATGGATGGGGAGGCACCTCTCTTACGCTGTTCCAGCTATGGAGCTTGGTAGCGGTCGCGGGGACAGGAGAGGCGGGGCCACCTAGGGCGGCAATTAGGCTCGCTCAGCTTCCCCCGTGTCACGGTTTTGGGGATCCGTACCCCACTTTCCTGGGTTGGGTGACTCAATTTCCCTGACTTGCAGCCCACTGGAACCAGTTCTCTCTCTGTTTTACATTACATGAAGTGAGTTTCCAGTTCTTAACATTACAGACATGTTTAACCCTCAGCTTTACATATTTGTTAGCCCTATAGTCCAGTATCTCTTTGACACACACACACGGATCCAGCCGCAGAGCTTGGCAGCCACTGGATCAAGGGTGGGAGAGCCACCCCATTAAACCTGGAGTCCTAGGTGGCCACCTGTGCCACCCAGATGGCAGCGCCGGCCCTGGGTCTTGCCCAGATACGGAGCTCCATTCTGCAGCGGCCCGTAGAGCACACTGATGCCACACAAGGATGCCTCGCTGTGTAGGTTAATGGGGGACAATAGTGCAACGCTGAGTCAAACACAAGGCAAAAGTCCAAAGGGTAAAACGATTTTAAAGATTACAGCAAGTTTAAAACCATGGTAAAAAGGCTCCGATCACAAGAGGGCAGCGAATGAGGATCTGGCACTCTCCGGAGTCTAGCACGTCATCTTGTCAAACCACCACCCTTGCTCACCTGGACCGATGAAGATTGTGCCCAAATGATAAGAAACCGTTTCTTACAATTAATTTTTATCTAGGTTGCTTTCTGGATTTCAATTAATTCAAGTTGATATATTCTTACATTGCAGCAGACGGCCATTTTTCTAACCCATCAGTTCAGTCTTTAGAAAAAAACATGCGGTTCTCTCTCTCTCTCAGATGAAGTTAATTGTATTGTCTCATTCAAAGGTTTCCATTAACAGTTTGACGCAAATTGAAAAAGGCACAAAAGGGGCGTTTGGGTCAAATAAGGTTCATCTTCAGTCAACGACTACTTTCAAAAAGAACAGGGTAATAGCAGCAAATCCTCAGGGAAGTTTGCCTCTTTAGGACGGTGTCTCTTTTAATCCACAGAAGAATTCCATGACATCCTGTTCCGTCTGTATCTGATTACGGCCCTTCCCTGGCTGGGTTTGTGCTGCCTGCTCCGCTCGCCCCCTCGCCCGAGCGTGCTCACACCACTAATTGCATACGCTCGCTGACAATGTTCTCTCTCATTTCTCCCCAGCAAGCAGGCCGATTTGCTGGCGTGTGTATGCATAACAATCACCTCCAACTCCTCATCGGAATAAATTTGCATGTGCTAATTCCTACCCATTGCCTAGCGCTGAGGCTGAGGGGGGGGGGGGGGGGGGGGGGGGTGTTATTTTTTTAAAAATCAAACTTTAAAAATGAAATCACTCTCTCATGATGCAACATCGCCTCACAGAAGGTTTTTTTCAAAACTCTCCACTTGAATGTCAGGAGAAACTGCTGGCTCCTCTTTTTAATTCAGACACTTGAATACTGCCCATTAAATTAACTAGCTGCTCGTTAAGATGCTGCTGCGGCTGATTGGGTTCTATTCATCCCTTTGGCTCAATCCTCTGTCACTAAGTCAAGGGCAAAACTCCCAATGGCTTTAACGGCAAAGGGCTGAGCCCCTAATATTACCTTGTAGAGACTCTGCCCTTGGTGCCTCTCCATCCAAGCCCACGGAGGCTCCCCCAAAACTTTCATTGCCTCTGGCCCGCCATCCCCTTCCTGGCCACCCGCAGGCAGACTGCAGCTTCCGGAGGCCAGGAAGCACCCTGCGCTTGGGTTGCATCTGTGCAGAGTGACCCAAGGTTAGGGCTCTGCTGCCACAGAGGCTGGGGGTAAGTCTTGGAGCCCCAGCCCAGACCACACCCAGCGTGGCCATGCTCCGCTGCCCCACAGAACGATCCCCATGTAGACCAAGGCACTGGAGGGGAAAAAGAGAAAGGTATTTAAGAGGCACAGCCAGTGGAATGACATTCAGACACTGCGACCACTGTGCCTCTGCGGGGCAACTGGCAGCAGGATGTAGACCCACCAGCGCCCATGGCACCGAGAGGCGGTACAAGGCACAATGCTCCTCTTTCCCAAACTCCAGAGCCTCCTTTTTCCATCCCATACTCCCCCTTTCTTCCAGGTCAGTGCCTTGAAAACTCACATCAGCACTCAACAATTCTTCATGAGTTCCAAACTTCACAAACAAGAGAGGCTGCAGCCAGGACCCAAGCCTTACACAACTGCCTTCAATCTGGGGTTCTCTTCAACAGTCGCAGCACAGGGCTACCTCCACGAGGGACAGCGGTACAGGGGTCACAACAGGTGAAAACAGGCATGACGTTAACCACACTTGGTGGTTATTTATGCATGTTGCAGGGCTTCATAGAGCACCAATACAGGCCTGCAACATGCATAAATAACCATCAAGGGTGGTTAAAGGGTGATTAACATCATGTCTGTTTTCACCCAACCACCCCATGGAAATCCCTCCCCCGTACCAGGATTATCATGAAGTCCTGTCCACCTCCGAGATGCGGCGACTGAAAGTCCCATCAATTCTAAACTTCTTGGGCTAAGTACTATCGTTACTGTATAACATAACTGAGGTCCCTAGGCACCAACATTACAGTCATCTTGTACGAGATGCATGCATTCTTCAGTCTTGGCCCGTCTGCAATCTTGCACATTCAGCAGGGGTTGAAGCAGGCCGTGGCAGCTCTGGCGCTTGGACACCAAGAAGAACTGAAGTAAGAGGTTCTGCTCAGCCTCTTTGCGTCCCCTTCCGATGCCTGGAGAGCTTTCACTCTGCTGCTGGGGCGGTCAAGGAGAAGATCCATTTTGTTTATTTAGAATTGTAAGAGTGCCCATCCCAGGATGAGTTAGCCAGGCATATTCCCCTGCTGTGGAGACTTTTGTACTCAAAGTAAATGCGACTGCCAAGCCATCTTCCGCAGCTACTTGAGAGAATCTGTAAGTACACTTTGAATCTCATTCACAGTCATGTTGTAAAGAAGAAAGTTCCATATTTCAGGTCCCACAAATTAGCTGCCCAACAAAACTGAAGCTTTCCCGTTCCTCCACTAAAAATACAGTTCCTAAAACTCCTGGGTGAGTCATAACCGTGATAGGAATGCTACCAGTCAGTAGGTCACTTACAGTGAGTGAAAGACTGAATTTCACTGTACCAGCAAGAACATAATGCCAAGTGTACTTCAATAAAGCAAGTGCAGCTGGAGTCTACTTCAAAATGAGATAAAGCTATCGTAATGCCCCGGCACTGCAGCAGGGCTCCCATGCTGATGAATACTTATTTATTTATTTATTATAAATATTTCTACCCCACCCCTCTCGCTCAAAGGATATGAGTAACAATAGGCACTGATTGTAACAATAGGCACAGATCGTAACAGAATGCAGTTGCGTACAATGGCAGCAGCCAATTTTAAAATAAGGCAGCAGCCTTATTTTTTTTTAAAATAGACATCGCTGACAGTTTAGACAACCAGTTTCCTCTCCATTTCAACTTTCAGCTTAATCAAAGGCGCTGCAGAGATTAAGATGAGAAAAAACTAGTATTTCTGGAAAGTTCTCCAAAGGAACATCTTCCCTCTGGCATTTCAAACCTGGAACTTAAACCAAAATTCTGTCTTGCTCCATCCCCCAGGGTGGGAGCAGGCGTGACGTGGGCTGGGACCCAGAGCTCCTGCTGCAAGCAGCCAGGAGGGTTCAGATATCAAAGCTTCAAGGGGATGCAAAGAAAACACCGGCATGAGGATGGAAATGGCAAGCGAGACAGTACCTGAGGAGGAGGCCGAGCTGTGGCGACAGGCAACAAGGCTCAGCCTGCTGCAGGGAGGTACTGGGCAGTCATCAGCGTGAAGGTACAGACTGGCATATTTGAGAAGCAGTTGTACTCTGACGGCCGGTAAGGGACCAGTGCTTAGCCCTCTACCACTGCTCGTCATAACCCAAACCCTTTAAAGACAGAGTTCTCAAACTAGGGGGGTCAAGACAATGACGGGGGGGGGGTGCCACACGTTTGACCGATACTGCATATACCTGGGCTGTCTTTGTTGCTTCCTGGGAGGGGGGCGGTCCCACATTACAAACCCCAAGCTCCTGGATTATTTCCCAGAGGCAAAGTATGCGCGGGAAGTCTCATGGGAAAGCGCCCTTAGTCGCCCTCCAGGACTGGGAATCTGCACTGAGAGATTCGAGAAGCTCGATTTGGAGAGTTCAGGAAAGCTCTTCTGCCATGTAAGCAGCTTCCAGTCTACAACGCTGAGCTCATTTATTGCAACAAGCTGGGAGGGCTGCAGCTATTGATTCTTGGGAGTCTCCTTGAACCTCTGTGAGAATGTCACCAATTGTGCGGTACTGCCAACAGTATTTCCATCACGCTGCCACTCCCGGTCTACCCAAACGCTCTCCTTCCTTCCGTCGGTTTATTCCTGCTAAGACACCTCGCCTGGGACTAACTCCCCTAGCAGCTCCTACTCCTACAGGTCTTCATCCTGCAACCACCTCAGGGTCGAGGCAGTATCCTGCAGATACTTACAAGAGCTGGCTTATTACAATACCATTTCTTGATTCAGTCAATGGCAAGGGTTTGTTGTTTTCAGCATACAAAAATAAAAGCTAGTAAAATAAGCCAAGAATCATCTCTGCTGGCAGACACTTGATTCATGTGGTTGGAAAGAATTCCCTTTGCGGATGTCCCAACTCCCACCCCTACTGAGTTCACGGGAGGCCCCCAGCTGCGATGTTTGTTGGATGGGAGATTCAGAGGCGCACTCTGCCTATTTGTTGAGCATCTAAAACAGTTTGGGCACTTCCATACTGCAAATATTGACTATCAACAGCAGCCGCCTTAGAAGATTTTTTTAATTTTTTTTTAATATTTCTTTTTATTTTAACTTTAACAATATATCACATTCCAATCAAAATATTACATTTATTCCCCCTTCCCCACCTCTCTCCCCTCTCCACCCTGCCTCCCCGTCCCCTCCCTCCCTTCCCCCAGTATACGTTCCCTTTCCCACCCTCTTTCCCCCCTTCTGCCTCCCTTCCCCTCCCTCCCCTTTCAGTATATTTTACTTAGGCAAGTCGAGTGTGTGAACTGTTCCATCTTTATCTTTTTTGTCAGTACTGTCCAGCATTGGTCCCAGTCTTTATAGAATTTATCCAGGTTATCTTCAAGGCTGGCTGTGATCCGTTCCATCGATATGCAGTGCCATAGTCTCTGCAACCATGCTTGTCATGTGAGCCCTTTCGCATATTTCCAAGTCCTTGCAATGGTGTGGATTGCCGCCAGAACAGCAGCCGCCTTAGAAGATGATTATTCCCTGACGCACTATCGCAAATGATAATTCCAGTAGATCTTGGCCATGTGCAACACAACACGGTTGGTCCGTTACACCTCCACGGCGGGCTACTGAAACTGCTGTGTTTCACAAGTGAGCTTGTCCCGACGGAGCAGTTCTCCTGTGTCCCTAAGGAACTGCAGCACCGCACAATTCCCAGGTAGGGGTGTGCACACGCACAAAACAGCCACTGTTTTGTGCATGCCATTTTGCAATTGTGCCATGTTTTTATTTTTAAAAAAACTATTTTTAAAAGAAAAATAAAGTTACAAAAACAAACTGGTTTTAAACAAAAAAAAACACAAACCCCTCAAATGAAGGAATTGACAGTAACGAAACTGAAAACAAATGGGGTGCCTTTTGCACACCCCTACTCCGGGTGCGCTCTGGTCTGACCCGCCCCGCCTTCCTTTTTCACCAAAACTACACAACAAAGTCTAGCAATCTTAGAACACATTTATCTGGCTCAGTAATAACCAACGTGGGCCGGACAGGGTTTTTTACAGGACAACCAAGCGTTAACATAGTTTGTGTTTGCACACCTACCGTGCTGTCTATTGGGGTTCAGATTTAACCAGAATGCACTGGCAGAGACACACACAGAGCAAGACCGGCAGCACTTGCGGCAGTGCATCCTGACACACACTAGCTATGGCAGAGGGAGAACCAGTCAATCTGGTTACAGAGGCAAAGCAAAATGCTATTATGGTCCAGCTGCACGACCGTAACTTTGAGAGAACTTAGCCTGCATCCATTCTTCATCCAACACCGTACGTAGAGAGAGAGAAATCATCTCAGAAGCCAGCTAATATCACTAACAGGTAAAAATCCTTTAGTGTAAGAGAGGGTCTGTAGTTTATACCAAATATACACCAGGAGAGAATGTGGTTGTCCCCCACCCTTAGCAGTGGCCGCGAGTGGGAAAGGCATTTCCTTCACCTATAAAGCTCTTCACAACCTTGCTCCCCCCTACCTCTCTGCACTTATCGACCTCCATACTCCAGCCCGTGCACTTCGCTCCTCCTGTCCCTTCTCTCACCCTTCCTCGCCTTCCCTGCTCCCCTAAGCGCCTTCGTCCCTTCTCACTTGCTGCCCCCCATGCCTGGAACTCCCTCCCTGTCCACATCCGCCTTGCACCCTCCCTTCATACCTTCAAATCTCTCCTTAAAACTCACCTCTTTCGCTCTGCTCTGTCTGACTCTTTATCCTGCTGAGCCACTATTCCTATACCTATGATCGGTTTACCCTTATCCTTGCAACATGGACCTGCCTGCTGTCATTCTCATCGTAACCAAGCCAAGTACGTGCACTTGAGACCTCGCATCTTCATGAATGTTAGACCCCTTGTCTCTCCCTCTGTTCCCCTTCCTAAGTCTCTCCCCCAGCTCCTGTCTCTCAGATTGTAAGCCCTAGGGGCAGGGACCGTGTCTATTTTATTACTTTGTAAAGTGCCAGGTACACTGCTTGCGCTATATAAATGTTTGTTAATAATAATAATAATAATAATAATAATTTGACTATATTCCTGAAGGCTGGGTGTTCAAGTTCTTCGTTGTCCCACACAAGATGGCCACCTCCCACCCAACCAGCTACAAAGGAATACCTGATCGATTGCATTGGGGAAAACCGAAGGTAGGTGGACATGCTCTGGCCACGTCACTCCCTTCTGCACCATAACATAGGTCTCACCGCACCAGCTCATTGGGGGCCACCTGGCTTGGAACAGCCAACCAGGCTCCTATGAACAGCGTAGACATAATCAGGTTTTTCTAACCAGACAATTCTCAACACGGTTTCCATAATAAGGCTCAATCTTAAGGATGTCCTCTCAGAACTGTAATCATCGTAAGGGCTGAGCCTGCTAACGGAACGTGGCTGAGATCCCGCGGATGCAGTGAAACAGGGCTCTCTCAAGTCAGAAGTTGCCAAACTTTTTTTTTTTTTTTTTTAACCTGACACAACATTTTGAGACAAATCTAATCCCATGACCCCGACATGCACAGAATATATCAAATGTCCACTGTGATCGTGTCCCCATCCACAGATGGTATGATCCCACCTGGGATCCCAACTCAATTTGGAAACCTCTGCCCAAAATTAAACAGGGTCCCAACCATCTCAGCGGGGGCGAAATACCGCCACCACACACAGAGTTCAGTGTAGACAGAGACTAAGGCTGAAACCAGCAACAATTGCTTTAGTTTCCTATTTATTAATTATTATTATTATTATTAGCATTTATATAGCACCAGCGACGTACCTAGCACTTACAAAGAACACGATAGACGTGGTCCCTGCTCGAGAGCTTACAATGCCTTTACATCACCCAATATTTAATTATTTTCCAAAACACCCTTCCTAAAGAAAAGGGCTTGATTTTTAGTAGCCGCAGCCATGAGACAATATACAATGTGGAATTACATTTTTAAAATGAGAAAATTCCAGCTGAGATTTCTAGAAATGACTCATGATTTGGATGTCCAAGATGAGGCTTATCAAGATCCAGATTCAGTATGTACCTAACTATTAACAGGTTAACCTGTTTTAACTTGCTTCGAAGCTGAACACATGCTAAAGCAGACAGAGGTGGTCAAAGTACGCAAACTCAAAGTTTTCAAAGCGCTCAGAGCCACAAAACGCATCCCACCGATCCTGACTCCCCGGCCCCGATCTCAGAGATGCGGCAGCAGAGCTTCCCCCACGCTCCTCCCTCACATCGAAGCTCCGACGAGTTTGGGCACCGGCAACATCAGCGCCGGGTGTGTTCCCCCAGCCCTCAAGAGGCCTCAGCGGCTGAAATGGTGGCTCCGCTTCTCCTGCCCGAGGGAGCTGCAGATCAGGTGGTCCTGAGCCGCCATTCCTCTCCCATGCGAACGCATCTTCCCGATTCTGGACCGTAAGGTTTGATTGTCGTAACATGCACGGACAACTAACGAAAGGACAAACAGACTACAAAATGTATGCCAAAAGGTTTACTGTCCTTGGGACCTTCTTCTGCTTCCAGGCTACTACAACCGTCAGCAGGTAACTAGAACTTCAAAAGCTTCAGTTCATCCTCAACAGGGATGAAGCATTGCGGGGAGGGGGACCTCCAGCCTGACTGGGGTCCATTTCTAGCCCCTGGATGCTTCCCCCATTCTCTGCACTGTGGCCTGCCATACGTACACCCCGACCTCCCAGCCACCCGAGTCTCTGGGCTGACAGCTATACCTCTCCTGTAGGATGCTCTGCACCTCTGAAGCCCTGCAAGGGCATGGACCCAGAACCCAGTGAGGTAAAGGTTCTCCACCCTGGTCTTGCACAATTTGGCTCTGACCCCCAACTGGGGACACAAGCCACTATCCTAAGTCATTCACACACAACAGTCCGTCAACTGCACACACACACACACACACACACACACACCCCACACCCCCCCACACACACACACACAGTGTCACACAGGGGTCCACAACAGGTGCTCCCAGGCCTGGGATCAATACAGGTCTATCCACCACGCTCAGTACAATGGTTCTCTAATGTTTTTGAGCAGTACTCCCCCTTCCGCTGGTCTGTGGTAGCAGAGGGCCTACCCTCCTACCAGCACGTACACACCCCTTGCACTCTCTCCCCCTCTCCCCTTCCCATCCTTTTGTTGCTTCCCTATTCTCCCCATTGTTCTCCGATGCTCTCCCTGACCCTTGCCACCTCATTATTTCAGAGTTTTCCCCTAGCTCAGAGTGGAAGGAGGAGGTGTTTAGCAGCGGAGAGCCTTCTCATGCCCCTCCAGAACACCTTCTGAGTCTTCAGAAGCCCTGGCCCTTGGGCCACCTGGGGGATGAAGTCCCTAAGTAGGTAACTCTCTATTTGTGTTAGGGCAGCATCCAAAAGACTAGATCATGGAACTGGGTCCCAGGGCACGAGGCACCGAACACACACAGATGAAGGAACATCCATCGCCTAATCTTAACGATCCAAGCTGCTGGCTAGTTTGTTTGTCTTATTAGATTGTAAGCCGTACGGGCAGGAACTTTCCCCTCCTGGGTGTTCTGTACAGGACTTCGCATACTGTTGGCACCTAATAAATCTTAAGTTAAAAAAAATAATAATAATAAGTGAGCCGAAGAACAGATTTCTGAAGGGCCAAGCAACCTCTCAAGTCCAAAGGGGCAACCAACAGCAAAAACAGAAGAGCGTAACCCACGTAAATCCTCCATTAATAGAATGCTACCTTAATGTATAGCCAGTGTGTGGCACTGGTTTATTGGGTAAACGTATACCCATACGTATACGTGCGTGGCACTGGTTGACAATGTCAACCAGTGCCACGCACGTATACGTATGTCAACCAGTGCCACACACAGCGACTACTGAAATGTTCTCTCATTTTTCAGAACGGCAGGACTTGCACGGGATACTGCGAAGCTCTGCTACTAAGAAGTCCCATTAAAACGGATTAACAAGGGCAAACCACTCTGACGTTTCCCAGCAGACTATATTCCCCCGAGTTTATTATTATTATTATTATTATTATTATTAACATTATTATTATTAACAAACATTTATATAGCGCCAGCAGTGTACCTGGCACTTTACAAAGTAATAAAATAGACACGGTCCCTGCCCCTAGGGCTTACAATCTGAGAGACAGGAGCTGGGGGAGAGACTTAGGAAGGGGAACAGAGGGAGAGACAAGGGGTCTAACATTCATGAAGATGCGAGGTCTCAAGTGCACGTACTTGGCTTGGTTACGATGAGAATCCCAAACTGGCTGGGCTGAGGCAATATCTACAAGGCAGGTTGGGGAGCCAGTTACCATCAAGCTGGGCCCGTTCTTTCCTCGCTCTCAAGATGAAAGAACAGCCGATCACCTACCAAGACACAGAATGGAATCGGCCTAAACAGACAAGGCAATAGGAGTGTGGATGTTGGGATCGGAACACCGCCCGCTGCACTCTCGCCAGAGTTTGACGTTCACAGGAGAAGACCTTCACTAGACTGCCTTTGTAGGATGAGGGTGAAGCTGGCTCTGAAAAATGGGCCTTAGCGCTCAGAAAAATGAACACACGTTGCAAGAGCCACCGTGCGTGGAACTAGCAGCACATTAAAGTAGCATCCCATTAATGGTCATAGCCTTGCCTGTCAAATCTGACTGCAACTGTACAAGAGAGCAAGTGAAAAACCACAGCATAAATTACCCAAATTGGATTGTAACAACAACATAAAAAGTACAGTAGTCACAAAGGTCAAAGGATACAAAAGACAAGCACAAAGGCAAAGTACAAAAATCCAAGATCCCAAACCTGGAGGCCAGGTTGCTAGGCACAAGATGAAAATGTATGCAGAAATCAGGTTCAAAAACTTCACTGAACGTAAAAAGTCAACGTTTCGCTTCCACAAGCTTCTTCAGGGATAAACAACAAAAATCTTGCAGTGCCTGGGAAAGGTGTGCGTAGCCTCAAAGAGATCTGCTGTCACTCCAATGGGTTTCTACACACAAAATTACGGAACCCAAACAAACTGCAATTTAAACAGGGGTGAACAATCCCTTACAAAGTAAACTCCACCGTCTCACAGGGGTGGGAACGCCTCCTTATCTCTAACAGAGTAAGCGACTCTTTACAGAGTAAACAAACTCATGCACAGTAAACCCCATTGCCCGGTTTCCCCTTTCACTAGGAGTATCCAAGCTGGGGACACCCCCTTAGGGGGGAGGACACCTCCCTAACTATCCCCGTTAGCAGGAACTGCAATGGCAGCCGATTCTCATATATAAATGGGTGAACCCATCCTATGCCACGTAAAGGCTAATCTATATCTTAAATATGTTCTCATAAATGTGGGTGAACTCACCCCAAACCATATAAAGGCTAGAAGTTGGCTGAAACCGCTCCTCTCCTGGGAATAATAGGGCTCCTCCTAGATAAGGGTAAAAGCATAATACACGAAAGTCTTGTTCTAAGCCGGTGGTCTTAACATACAAGAGTTTCCTCTACTATCTGTACATTTAATGACCTATATTTTGGTGAGGATTTAAATCCCAATGGCCGTCTCTTTCATGAACTGGCTGCTTCAACCCCCTTAGGACGACTCCTTCAGGAGCTGCCTGTCGCTGGCTGCTTCAAAGCATCTGAGTCCTTGGTTCCGAGCTCTGTTCCTCTGCTGCAACCTCACATCCTTTGTTGGTAACCGCCCCTATCACATGTTTCCCACTGTTCAACAAACAAGGAACAGGTGGGAGAGTGGGGCTCTTAGTCTAACTGTCCTCGTTACTTTAATGGGCCTCATACTTGAAAAGACCTTGCAGCATTTCCTTCCTCTATAACAGTAATGGCTAACTTGGAAAACCTTCCAAACGTATAGCTTGTGCTCCCCATGTTATACAACAGAATCAATGAGATCATTTAGCCCCCGTGATTGTATAGTATCTAGGATGAGGATCCAGAAATTCTCTTGTTCCGTGAGATCCTTTGGATTAACCGGGGGTTTCAATTTTTCAATACCCCAAAAGATAAAACTATTTGGGTTTCTATGGTATTGGTTATAGTGCTCCACCAACGGAGCTGATGCTGTACGCGTTTTAGCCTAATCTTAAATTGCCTAGAAGTCTTCCCTATGTACAGCTTCCTGCATGGGCACTGAATTGCGTCTATTACTCCAGTTGTGCGGCAATTGATGAACTCTCTAATCTCAAAAACCTTGCTGGTAAGGAATTGAAAAGACTTTATTTTACTACTGTGGGCACAATTAGAGCATTGGCCACATGGGAAATTCCCAGCTACTGCTTTCTTGTCTGAAGTTCTGTGTGTTAAAGGTGGCAAACTACCTCTAACAATGTGGCCACTAAGATTTTTCCCCCTCTTATAGGCAAAAACTGGTGGATTTGAGCACCCTTCTATACGATCCAGTACATTCCAATATTTAAGTATAATCTTTCTAATAAACTTACTACAGTTATTAAAGGTGGTCGCACAGACCAACCTATTGGAGTCTTGAATATGTTCTGGTTGAGCGGGAAGTGAGAGCAAGACCAGGGCTGTATGCGAGAGAGAGAGAGAGATTCACGCAGGACGTAGAAGAGGCAGTTCTGCTAGGTCGTTCTGGGAGCTCTGCAGCAGTACATGAAACACCCATTAGACCACAGGCCTAGATGCCCTTGGAGAGCAGTTGTTTTCAGAAGGCGGCAGCATCAACTGAGGCAATACGGGAACGATTGGTTACTCTTCACCAGCTTAGGATAAGTTCTGCCCCCATGAGCTTTCACTTGTGTGTGTACATATACCCAATGCCAGCCACATTTGCTTCACCAGCAGAGCGGTACTACGAAGAGAAGTTTTCAGTTGTCTGGAAAGAGCCTTTGTACGACTCCTCTGGGGGGCCGACATGATTAACTCAGCCGTCTCGCTTCTACCCAATAGCTATTTAACACAAGGGAGTCTGCCCTTACTAAACGCATTTCTGATATTTTCTCAGCACGGCGCTTAACGATGCTCTATGTAAAGCCGAATGACAGCTCAAATTACTAAGATGGAAGACCCAAAGAAGAGTTTCCAGCCACAGAGGCCCAAGTGATCCTTTGAAAGCTCAATTTGAGACCACTAAGAACTTCTGCTGGATCATTCTGCTTCAGAACATAAATCAGGGAATACAGAGAGACCCATTAAAAATAAATATCCGACTTACTGAGTGCCCGGAATGGAACACGGATGATTTCCCCGCAGTAAGAATGCGACGTGAAGCTACACATCCCCGAATCCCCAGAATTTGTAAGCAGGCCTAGAGAGCGGGCGATGCCCCGGCTGCTACAGAGGATCGGCTTGTGGCACAAACCCGCCACGCCACCTGCCCGCGCCGCGGTGGAACCGGCAGCCCAGGCTGCGCTGTGTTCCCACCGCCTCCGTTCCAGCTGAGTTCTCTCCTAGCAGGGCACAGAGGAGAGCGTTCTAGCCTGCTGGCCTGGCTAAGGGACTGGCGTTGAGATTACTTTGCTATCCAAACAAGAGGACAAATGTTATTCTATTTTCTGAGCATTTGGAGTCTCTGAGCTCCATTTCCTTCTGCTTTCCCTTAATCGGAGGGGGCTCTCTTCTTAGGGATCGACATTTATTTATTTATTTTATTTCGTTTCTATAACCGCCCCCTCTTGCCACAGCAGCTCGGGGCGGCTCACAACAGCTGTTAAAAATACATATAAAAGATGTATATAAATATATATATAAATATAAATACAGAACATAGTCAGTGCCATCCTGAGTCAGACCAATGGTCCATCTAGCCCAGCATCCTGTCTCCGACAGTGGCCAGTCACGGTGGCTTGGGAGAAGCCCCCAACAGGTCACAGTGGGGGATCCATTCCCTGTTGTTTCCCCCCAGCTCCCGTCATGTTCCCATATCCTGTCTGGCTAATCGCTGCTAATGGACCGATCTTCCGGAAACTTGTCCAAACCTCTTTTAGAAGTTACGGAAAATCACAACAAAACCCCCAGCAGTGGAGCTGAAACCTTCCCAGCCCCTCACCCATCACCTGTTTCCCTCACTGAAAGCCTGGCAGAACAGCCAGGTCTTGCATGGTCTTCGGAAAGAGGGAAGGTCCAGGGCCAAGCAGAACTATGGCGGGAGGGAGTTCCACAGCCGAGGTGCAGCCACTCCATAGCCGTCCCCCAAGATACTCAGGGGACCCCGAGACGGGCGCTCCCAGCAGATGGCAGGGGCAGATTCAGGACCTGGGGGGGTGAGGCAGTCTTGCAGGTACGTGGGCCCCAAGCCATGTAGGGCTTTATAAGTCAATACCAACACCTTGAATTTATTTATTTATTTATTAATAAAATTTGTATGCCGCCC
This sequence comes from Sphenodon punctatus, assembly GCA_003113815.1. Taxonomy (NCBI): domain Eukaryota; kingdom Metazoa; phylum Chordata; class Lepidosauria; order Sphenodontia; family Sphenodontidae; genus Sphenodon; species Sphenodon punctatus. Next base: position 291,381 of record QEPC01003562.1, read on the forward strand.
CCTCCTGCTAAAAGCATCTCGGGGCGGCTAACATGTTAAAAACAAATTAAAACAGATACAATTAAAATTCCACAATAAAAACAATTTACCCCCTACCCCTCCCTAACCCAACCCACCCACCTCATCTCCCCCGGGGAAGGCATGGCGGAACAGCCCGGAATTCGGCACGGAAGACTACGGGCAGCCGGTGCAGAGCCCGGAGCACTGGTGTAATGTGCTCACGGTGACCCGTTCCCGTGAGGAGATGGGCCGTCGCGTTCTGCACCGGCTGCAGCCTCAGAACCATCGCCATGGGTAGCCCCACGGAGAGCGTCTTGCAGTATGAAAGCCTGGATGATGGTGGCCAGGTCAGAGTCAGACACCTACGGCCAAAGCCATCACACCAGATGCAGTTGGCGGAGCATGCTCCTCCCCACAGCGGCCACCTGGACATCCAGGCGGAGCTGCGAATCGAGGATTATTTAAACTGCTTTTCGGCCAACATCCAATATTCACCTTTGGCCATCACGTATTAGAGGTAATTTCTTACTTGTCCTTTGTTTTTGTTGAGAAGCAGTTAGTTATCGGACTGATCCTGCTCTAGGGTTTTGTGTTACAAGCCAGGCAGAAGGAAAATTCCTGTAGTTCTCCCCTTGGAAGTTTCTGTCCTTTGGAAACAACAGTATGTTTGTCTCAAGCAAGGCCTAGTTACTAGCACCAGTCTCCACTCTAGAATTTTGCACATCACCTTTGCTCAGGAGAAAGCAAAGAGCTTTCCAACTGCATCACAAAACAAATTCTTATTGTTACACTGGTATTCTGGTTGCAAGCTAAATATTGCATGTTTTCAAGACTCCCTTCCTAACTTCCTTAATGGTGAATTCTGTAAAGATCATCCATTCTAGTCCTTTATTTTAGGATTTTTTTTAAAAAAAACCAACCCAAAGATCAAGACTGTATGTGACACTTATGAGTTTCCATAAGGATTTCGCAAATCGCTTTGGGAAGGACTACCAAAAATGCAGATCTGTGCTTAAACCGCCCCCCTGCTTTCCATCCTTCCAGAAAGGAAAAATACGTTTATAATTTCTGATAGACTTAAGACCATAAATGCTGAAAAGGAGTTGCCCATGCTTTGCAAGCTCACACACACACACACACGCTGCATTTTTCCTTGGAGTGGAAAGGGAACATTGGAAGAAATAGAATACAAAAGCTATGTCATGCGAGAGAGCCACAGTTTTCACAGATTTAACATTATGCCTTCACGGACCTGCAAAGCCGCACTACACAGATATACTTGAAGCATCTAATATCTCCATCATCGTTCACAAACTATCCGATGGCAAAGCAGCCCTTTCTCCCTTCTGGCAAGCAAAACACACAGGCACCACGTTATGCCTGGCCTGGCCACATTATGACAGTGGCAGAGCAGANTGGTGAGGATTTAAATCCCAATGGCCGTCTCTTTCATGAACTGGCTGCTTCAACCCCCTTAGGACGACTCCTTCAGGAGCTGCCTGTCGCTGGCTGCTTCAAAGCATCTGAGTCCTTGGTTCCGAGCTCTGTTCCTCTGCTGCAACCTCACATCCTTTGTTGGTAACCGCCCCTATCACATGCTTCCCACTGTTCAACAAACAAGGAACAGGTGGGAGAGCGGGGCTCTTAGTCTAACTGTCCTCGTTACTTTAATGGGCCTCATACTTGAAAAGACCTTGCAGCATTTCCTTCCTCTATAACAGTAATGGCTAACTTGGAAAACCTTCCAAACGTATAGCTTGTGCTCCCCATGTTATACAACAGAATCAATGAGATCATTTAGCCCCCGTGATTGTATAGTATCTAGGATGAGGATCCAGAAATTCTCTTGTTCCGTGAGATCCTTTGGATTAACCGGGGGTTTCAATTTTTCAATACCCCAAAAGATAAAACTATTTGGGTTTCTATGGTATTGGTTATAGTGCTCCACCAACGGAGCTGATGCTGTACGCGTTTTAGCCTAATCTTAAATTGCCTAGAAGTCTTCCCTATGTACAGCTTCCTGCATGGGCACTGAATTGCGTCTATTACTCCAGTTGTGCGGCAATTGATGAACTCTCTAATCTCAAAAACCTTGCTGGTAAGGAATTGAAAAGACTTTATTTTACTACCGTGGGCACAATTAGAGCATTGGCCACATGGGAAATTCCCAGCTACTGCTTTCTTGTCTGAAGTTCTGTGTGTTAAAGGTGGCAAACTAGCTCTAACAATGTGGCCACTAAGATTTTTCCCCCTCTTATAGGCAAAAACTGGTGGATTTGAGCACCCTTCTATACGATCCAGTACATTCCAATATTTAAGTATAATCTTTCTAATAAACTTACTACAGTTATTAAAGGTGGTCGCACAGACCAACCTATTGGAGTCTTGACTATGTTCTGGTTGAGCGGGAAGTGAGAGCAAGACCAGGGCCGTATGCGAGAGAGAGAGAGAGAGAGAGATTCACGCAGGACGTACAAGAGGCAGTTCTGCTAGGTCGTTCTGGGAGCTCTGCAGCAGTACATGAAACACCCATTAGACCACAGGCCTAGATGCCCTCGGAGAACAGTTGTTTTCAGAAGGCGGCAGCATCAACTGAGGCAATACGGGAACGATTGGTTACTCTTCACCAGCTTAGGATAAGTTCTGCCCCCATGAGCTTTCACTTGTGTGCGTACATATACCCAATGCCAGCCACATTTGCTTCACCAGCAGAGCGGTACTACGAAGAGAAGTTTTCAGTTGTCTGGAAAGAGCCTTTGTACGACTCCTCTGGGAGGCCGACATGATTAACTCAGCCGTCTCGCTTCTACCCAATAGCTATTTAACACAAGGGAGTCTGCCCTTACTAAACGCATTTCTGGTATTTTCTCAGCACGGCGCTTAACGATGCTCTATGTAAAGCGGAATCACAGCTCAAATTACTAAGATGGAAGACCCAAAGAAGAGTTTCCAGCCACAGAGGCCCAAGTGACCCTTTGAAAGCTCAATTTGAGACCACTAAGAACTTCTGCTGGATCATTCTGCTTCAGAACATAAATCAGGGAATACAGAGACCCCCATTAAAAATAAATATCCGACTTACTGAGTGCCCGGAATGGAACACGGATGATTTCCCCGCAGTAAGAATGCAACGTGAAGCTACGCATCCCCGAATCCCCAGAATTTGTAAGCAGGCCTAGAGAGCGGGCGATGCCCCGGCTGCTACAGAGGATCGGCTTGTGGCACAAACCCGCCACGCCACCTGCCCGCGCCGCGGTGGAACCGGCAGCCCAGGCTGCGCTGTGTTCCCACCGCCTCCGTTCCAGCTGAGTTCTCTCCTAGCAGGGCACAGAGGAGAGCGTTCTAGCCTGCTGGCCTGGCTAAGGGACTGGCGTTGAGATTACTTTGCTATCCAAACAAGAGGACAAATGTTATTCTATTTTCTGAGCATTTGGAGTCTCTGAGCTCCATTTCCTTCTGCTTTCCCTTAATCGGAGGGGGCTCTCTTCTTAGGGATCGACATTTATTTATTTATTTTATTTCGTTTCTATAACCGCCCCCTCTTGCCACAGCAGCTCGGGGCGGCTCACAACAGCTGTTAAAAATACATATAAAAGATGTATATAAATATATATATAAATATAAATACAGAACATAGTCAGTGCCATCCTGAGTCAGACCAATGGTCCATCTAGCCCAGCATCCTGTCTCCGACAGTGGCCAGTCACGGTGGCTTGGGAGAAGCCCCCAACAGGTCACAGTGGGGGATCCATTCCCTGTTGTTTCCCCCCAGCTCCCGTCATGTTCCCATATCCTGTCTGGCTAATCGCTGCTAATGGACCGATCTTCCGGAAACTTGTCCAAACCTCTTTTAGAAGTTACGGAAAATCACAACAAAACCCCCAGCAGTGGAGCTGAAACCTTCCCAGCCCCTCACCCATCACCTGTTTCCCTCACTGAAAGCCTGGCAGAACAGCCAGGTCTTGCATGGTCTTCGGAAAATTCCACAATAAAAACAATTTACCCCCTACCCCTCCCTAACCCAACCCACCCACCTCATCTCCCCCGGGGAAGGCACGGCGGAACAGCCCGGAATTCGGCACGGAAGACTACGGGCAGCCGGTGCAGAGCCCGGAGCACTGGTGTAATGTGCTCACGGTGACCCGTTCCCGTGAGGAGATGGGCCGTCGCGTTCTGCACCGGCTGCAGCCTCAGAACCATCGCCATGGGTAGCCCCACGGAGAGCGTCTTGCAGTATGAAAGCCTGGATGATGGTGGCCAGGTCAGAGTCAGACACCTACGGCCAAAGCCATCACACCAGATGCAGTTGGCGGAGCATGCTCCTCCCCACAGCAGCCACCTGGACATCCAGGCGGAGCTGCGAATCGAGGATTATTTAAACTGCTTTTCGGCCAACATCCAATATTCACCTTTGGCCATCACGTATTAGAGGTAATTTCTTACTTGTCCTTTGTTTTTGTTGAGAAGCAGTTAGTTATCGGACTGATCCTGCTCTAGGGTTTTGTGTTACAAGCCAGGCAGAAGGAAAATTCCTGTAGTTCTCCCCTTGGAAGTTTCTGTCCTTTGGAAACAACAGTATTTTTGTCTCAAGCAAGGCCTAGTTACTAGCACCAGTCTCCACTCTAGAATTTTGCACATCACCTTTGCTCAGGAGAAAGCAAAGAGCTTTCCAACTGCATCACAAAACAAATTCTTATTGTTACACTGGTATTCTGGTTGCAAGCTAAATATTGCATGTTTTCAAGACTCCCTTCCTAACTTCCTTAATGGTGAATTCTGTAAAGATCATCCATTCTAGTCCTTTATTTTAGGATTTTTTTTAAAAAAAACCAACCCAAAGATCAAGACTGTATGTGACACTTATGAGTTTCCATAAGGATTTCACAAATCGCTTTGGGAAGGACTACCAAAAATGCAGATCTGTGCTTAAACCGCCCCCCTGCTTTCCATCCTTCCAGAAAGGAAAAATACGTTTATAATTTCTGATAGACTTAAGACCATAAATGCTGAAAAGGAGTTGCCCATGCTTTGCAAGCTCACACACACACACACACGCTGCATTTTTCCTTGGAGTGGAAAGGGAACATTGGAAGAAATAGAATACAAAAGCTATGTCATGCGAGAGAGCCACAGTTTTCACAGATTTAACATTATGCCTTCACGGACCTGCAAAGCCGCACTACACAGATATACTTGAAGCATCTAATATCTCCATCATCGTTCACAAACTATCCGATGGCAAAGCAGCCCTTTCTCCCTTCTGGCAAGCAAAACACACAGGCACCACGTTATGCCTGGCCTGGCCACATTATGACAGTGGCAGAGCAGAGGGTCAAAAGAGTACTTGACCCTTTAAAGCAGTTCGGAGCTTCAGAGGCTGGGCTGGGCCAAGGCAGCCGGGAAGTGAAAAGCCTCTAGCTGGCTCAGGCACCGAGTTGGAGAGGAAGGTTGTGGGGCAGCGGGCTCTTCAAGCCGGCCCAACCTTAAGGGCTACTAGGAGGCCGCCAAGCCGCCGAGTTGGGAGTCCAGAGGACAGGTGGGAAGTGGCCACAGCTGTGAGCTGCTGGAGAGACGAGGCGGCTATACTGGACTCTGCTGAACCAGGAGCCATTGGGGAACCGGATCCATCACGGCGGCGAGCGGTTAATGGACTCTTGTACCTAGATGGGGGATGGACCTAACACTGTAAATAAAGTATCACTGAAGCCAATTCCCGAGTGTGGACCTGGCTATTTGGGGTTTCATCCCGAAGGGCGTCAGCCAGGCTAGGCCCCACACTGTCAGTGTCTCTCTCACACACACACACACACACACACACACACACACACACACACACTATACCAATAAAAAGCAACTCGCGTTCCTCTGCCACAAAACCCGGGCAGCCCACATGCGCGTTCGCCGTGCATCTTACCCTTCCGCCCCACGACTCGGAAATCAATAGGGAATGTCACTGCGCGGGAAGATTAATCAACGACAGATACGAAAACCAGTGGCAGAGCAATTTCTGAAAACAGCGACAGCTAAGGTTTAATAAGTGCACGGTCGCCAATGCAAAATTGAACTTGCACAGAGAACCCCTTTATAAAAACTGAATTTCCAGCTGGAGTCCCCAGGGATCCATGTCTCGCCTTTACAAACGCTTCCCCCTCAGAATCCTGCCGGAGTTCTGTGAATTCACAATAAGCCGGGCAAAATTGGAGCAGAACCAACGAGCTGTGGCCTCCTCTGAAATACGGACAGCTCCCACTCAGGTGCAAGTCTAACTCCTATTCTCTTCCCATAAAACAATTCAGCCCCTCTTAGAATCATGGAATCTTATCGCTGGAAGGGACCTCCGAGGGCATGTAGCCCCACCCCCTGCTCAACGCAGGGAATCCACAGCTACAGCATCTGGGACAGATGGGCCGTCCAGCCTCTGCTTGAAACCCTCCAGCGAAGGCGAGCCCCACCCCCGCCCCAGGCAGTGTCTGTTCCGCTGTCCAACAGCTCTTACCGCTAGGAAGCTCTTCCTAATGTTTAGCTAAAACCTGCTTTCTTGTATTTTGAGCCCATTCTAGTCCTGCCCTCAGGAGCAACAGAGAACAAGTCTGCTCCATCTTCTCTGCGACGGCCCTTCAGATATTTAAAGACGGCCATCCTGTCTCCCCTTAGTCTTCTCTTCTCCTGGCTAAACATACCAAGCTCCTTCAACCTTTCCTCATAGGACTTGGTTTCCAGACCCCCTGACCCTCTTTGTCGCTCTCCTCTGAACCCGTTCCAGTTTGTCGATGTCCTTAAAACGCAGTGCCCAGAACAGGACACAGGACTCCACAGGCCTGGGCGAGCAGCCAGGTTTTACAGCATCGCCGGAATGTTAAAAGGCTTGGGGCCAGGCGAGCTTCCTCCGGGAATCTTGCTAGATTCAACCCCACCACCTGCCTACAAGGAAGACGACAGACTTCCATTAAGTCATAGCCACAACTCCTGATTGGTCAGAGCTTGAAAGATGCTTAGTCCAGCGCTGGAAGCAAGACAAGAATCCTTATTCTTTAAGGTGGTCTCTCTCACCATCCTAATCTCAACTGTTTTCCCAACACAGGAGAACTGAAAACGTCCCATGCCAGCAGACCTTGAAACTACCCAATTCCAATTTAATATCCATATTAGCATCCGGCCGGACACGGACTGTCCACGCGCATCGTTGGCTCTGCCTTCTGCGTTAGACCGGTCTCCACTTTACAAACAGGCTTCGCTGCCTTTGCAAACGAAGGATTCAGTGCCACATTTTTATTGGGAAGGGGAGCACGCAGCACACACACAAGAATACTTAGGAAAAGCTATTTCCTAGTTGCACATGCCCCCCAAACAGGGCTGCCTGCATACAACACAAGCGTCAGAAGAAATGGCTGCGTGCTCCATGTAACGGGGCAGAGTCCCCGTGGGCTACTGGCCCTTTAGAGGGGGCTAGCACAGGGCTGTGAGAAGGGGCTAGCGGGACAGTTCTGCGTGCGTGCGAGAGCCATCCCCAGAAGGGACTGAGCCAAGCTCCCTAAGGGGGTATGAGAGTCTGCCTCAAGAAGGGGCTGCCGGGGAGGTCGAGAGAGAAAGTCAGTGAATTGAAGAAGCCTGGCTAGAAATTGGGTTAGCTCAGAGGATAGTACCCGAGCTAGGCGAAAGGCAGGCAGGTTGTGGGGAGGCCGGCCCGGCCAGGGTATAGGTATTGGAGAGAGAGAGGCTGGGTAGAGAATCAAGAGACTCTGCGTTATTCCCCAGAGTAAGGAGTGAGACTGGAGCACTAATCCTGCAAGGACTCTCACCAGGGCCACACACACACACACACACACACACACACACACCATGCCACGCTCCAATACAAAAACACTCCAAGATCTCTATAGTGAACTATTCAACGGTAAATGATATACTATACTAAATAAAAACAGAATTCATGCTTATGCAAAGGCGTCTCAGAAATACCTGAAACGTATTGTTTCTTGACCAGCCTGGCCCTTTTGTAAAAATCCTAATCAAAGCAGTTATCACTCCCTCTAAATTAGGAGAGAGATTAAGAGTCACCTTCACAGGACACTCCTCTCTATTTCTGTGGAAGAATCTCATTCTGTCCTTACTACAATGGCTCCCCTTCTACGCAAAGGTTTAATTGTGCGTCAGTATAAAGACTGCATCTTAATAGGCAGTAAATGACAGGAAACATTCATTGTCTAGTGCCTCATTTTTTCCCATGACAAAGAGCTTTCCTTTAAATGAGGTTTTTTCCCTCCTCCCTGTCCAGGACGCTTTCGGTTCCCCAGAGGATTATTCTACACCAAAACGTTCGCTAGATTCTTTCAAACATATGGGATTAGTTCTATTTTCTATTCAGTATGACTTCAAGTTTTCGACTCCAGGGCTACAGCTTCATGCCACACACACACACCCATTTCCAAACCACTCTTCATTCCTAGGCTACAGGCACACTGCTTTTCGGGTGGAGGAGCAATGAAAACGGAGATAAAGCATTCACCGTCACAAAAGCGGCAAGCACTGGAGTAAAGGTTTTAACGCACGTCCTCGCGGGCAGGAGGGAGTTGCTCTGCCGGCCATAAATCTAAAACTCAAAATGATTCCACTTAAGAGACAGCACCGTCTTTATGATTCCCTTTATCCTACTTGGATAATAATTGTCAATTAACATCCAGAGCGATGACCTTTCAAGTTATTAAACGCTGCAGTACTTACTAACAGGCATCGTTAACCAGGGATTCGTCTTCGGTTTTACGAGGTGGGATAAACTGCAAGAGAAGAAAAACACACCGTTTCACAGTCACGGACGTGACAATCTTTGCAGACAGTAATCGCTTCAGCATCGCCAAAGGCATCCAACGTATGATGAAACAAGAGACATTCCCGCTCTGCTAATAAGTGGAGTCAATCAATAAAAAGGTACCGCTTTCTACCCGTCGCATTCCTCTTTGCGGTGACTAGCCACCGAGCGCCTCTCCCCCAACCCCGCGGAACCACCGACTGTGCCAAAGCATGCCCGTCTCACCGTCGTGCCGCTGCCGATAGGGGAGTGGAGGAGTCTAATTCTGCTTCCAGGGTTTTTATGCTTCTCCTCTCTAGTTCTACTCCCAAACACCGAAAGGCTGAGCTCAGGGAAGGGAGCAGAGCTGAGGGCATGCATGCAGACGTGGCAGAGACGCAGGCTCTGGACCCCCCGCTGCCCCAATTCCTATGTGGCCCTTGGAGCCTGCGTTAACGTTCAAAGCGCTTCCCGGGGGCATCCCTGCTGCAGGAGAAGGCGATCAGAAAAGCAGGAACTGAGTCAGAAGAGACGCAGGGACGCTGGAAGACTAACGTTTACACATTACAAAAGCCATTGTATTCTCACCATTTCGGGGTTATCACCACTCAGTAGCTCACGGACCAGTAAATGGCAATTCCCATAAACCTTCCCACTCACATAATGTGCCAGTATTGTTATTATTATTAATAATCCTTTCTACTGTGCTGTCAGTGTTCAAAGTGGTTTACCATCTTGACCTAGCTCCCCCTCGCAACTATCTGGTGAAACAGGTCATTATTATTCCCATTTAACAGATGGGGAACTGAGGCCAAGATACAGTGGACTTGCCCAAAGCCACCCAGTGAGTCCATGACTAACATGGGCTTGGATCTCGCAAACTGGGGTTCAAATGCCGGCCCCTCAACTTCCAGGCCACCCTGGTTCTCAAGTACACAGAGATGCCACTAGCGAGCCCTTCGCTCATTAATCTTATGAGTGTTCTTCACCCGGAGCCCCGTCTGCTGTACGGTGCGCTCAGGGAAAGATACCAGGGAAAGGTTTGGCAAGGGGTTCGGCCAGTGAGATGAGCACTGTCCAGCCCCATAGTCTCTCTAGAGAAAGGCCCAAGCTTCGCCCGGCAAAGCCACCTCTCTCTTTGAATTTGAGAAGGAAGCTCAGTCGAGCCCAGGGCAGGGATTCAGTATTATTGTCCTTCCAATATCCTGTATAAAAGTGCTTTCGTCCCCCCTCACGCTGCCACCAACCCACTGCACCTATGGACTTGCCAGCTTGCATGCCCCACTTGGCATCTCCTGCCACTGAGCGTGCCCGTTTCCTTCCTGATTTCTATGCGTACAGCTCACTGGGAAAGGCAGACTACACATGCTCAGTTCATTACTCTCCAAGGCTTAGGAATGAAAACTAAGTTATTCAAATCAAAAGCAATTTTACCCTGGATTTAGTTCTACACCTCTCCCCAGAGGCCACCGTGACCCGGCATCAACCTTCCTCTTTCAATCCTCAGCCAAACGTAGCTGGGTTTAGTTGGGAAGGACAGACCCAACCCCCCGCCCCCCCTCCCACGTTGAATCAGGCTTCCTCTCCACTCCTGTAAACGGTATCTGTCTTTGTTCAGAGAACAAGGAGGAAAATGGAGCTTGAAAGGCAGAGGCCTCTGTCTCTCCAAGGAGCAAGCGCTACGGTTATCTGGTTTCTGCTGAGGATGGAGGCACGTGTTATGGTGGGCGCAGGCAAGGCAACGCGGAGGTGGCAAAACCACCGTTTCAGGTTGCAAGGAGCGGGAGAAGGCTGGGGCAAGGATTTCCAGGATTTCTAATGGTTTTGTTTTTGATGTCTCCATTCAGAGCTGTAATAATCTGCTCACCGGCGCGCCGCCCCTTTCAGCTGGTGAGAGACCCCCCCCTCGCAGGTCTGGGGCCCCTGACCCCCAGAGCAACTCCCAGCCCATTACGCAGACCGTGAATTGTTTATATTCTACCCCCCTGTCTATATTCGAGCAACCTGAGAAGGTTTTTTAGTTAGGGGTCTGAGCTTCACAAATAGGCACTCAACATCCAACTGAAGTTTTAATGACCTCAGCAGAGGACATAGATGCAATGTAGAGTTTGCCCCCATAATGTGGTATTATTTATAAATAATATAAAGTTATAATTATTATCAATATTTTTTATAAATCATTCTGACTCTAGGGGTCAGAACATAAGAGCCGGACTGGGTCAAAGCAATGGTCCATCAAGTGCAGCATCCTGTCTCCAACGGCGGCCAATCTCGGTCTCTTGGGAGAAGTATCCAATAGGTCACAATGGGCGATCCATTCCCTGTTGTTCCAGCCCCAGTACGTCCATCAAACCTACTTGGTTTGCAACCATCAAAAGGTTACGTCCATCAAACCTACTTGGCTAACTGTCATTCCTGGACCTATCCTCCAAGAACTTATCCAATCCTTTTTTAAACCCAGCAGTACAGAAGATGGACGAACAGGCATTTGGTTTAGGTCCGACTCATGCTACTACAGCATAAATACTTCGACTGGGAGGAGGGAGAGACCCCGGTTCAAGCCAGAAACTCACTGGGTGATCTTCGGCCAGTCACAATACTCTCTCAGCCTAACCTACCTCACAGGGTTGTTGTGAGGATTAAATGTTATGTTATATGTAAAGCACTCCAAGTGCCATGGCAGGGGAGCGCTATATAAAAATAATAGTAATAATAATAAGTTGCATTATTATTATTATTATTAAACTGCCATCTTTGAGTGTCCCAAATTTCAATTTAGCATTAAACTGTTTCTATCAATACTGTCTATGATTGAGATCCCCTTCAAAGTACCCAGAATCTGAAAATAAAAGTTGGCTCCTTTCCTCCCGATGCATTAAGCACCAAGAGCAGAAAGGAAATGGAAGGCTTCATGCTGGCAGAGGTATTACTTAGAACGTTATTTGACCTGCTATATGGTGCGCACCAGTAATAAAAATAAGACACTTTGCACTTTGAGTACAAAAGCAGGGGAAACAGCCAAAGCAGGCCTGCATCTGCAAAGACATGCATGTTCCCACGTTCTCCCCCCTCTGGCTCGGAAAGCAGCACGTCTGGGCTGCACAGCAGGCGCTTGTGTGCAGAGCACCCACGGATCCGCTGGCAGGAACCCAGACTCTTCCCCACAAGGGCTACGACTGGAAGAGCACTCCCTCCTGCCTGCCGACAGCCGCTGGAACGAGACTGGGGACATTGCTGGCCGGCAAGGACGGTCTCTGAGCTGGGCTGTCCCGCTGGCCAACCGCTCAACAGGGAGCAGAATAATGTCCCTCATTCCCACTCCCAGTCGCAGACATGTCTGAGAGGCTGGCATGCAGCCGTTCCCACACCACGAGTGTGGTCGCAGGCAGAAACACCCCATGGTTTTGCAGTTTTCCCCTCCGCACTCACCCACGGTAGAATAGGAGAGGCTGGGATTGCAAGCAGAGCAGGCTCCTTTACTGCTCCCCGCCAATCAGCTGCTGTGGTGGCATTGCCCCCCCCCCACAACAGCTGATCTTTGGGGAGCAGACCTAACCCCAAACTCAGCCGAGCTAGGCGGTGGCAGGGTGGGCATCGCTGCTGCCAGACACTGGTTGCCCAGTGGTATTGCCAAACAGCTTGTCAGGAGTTCAGCAAGAGGGAAAAGAGGAAAAAGTTGTGAAAAAACCCCTGTGAAGCTAAGAAAAACACCATTTCATTCATATTCCTCCTGGATTGATATCGGTCCTACGGCCAGGATTCCAGTCAGACAGTGGAGGTGGTTCGTAACCCCGGTTTCTCCCTGCTTGAGAGAACCGGGGAGGGGGAGATACTCCAGGGTAACTCACATAACCTCAGTGTTAACGCCGCACCCCGAGACCCCATGGAGTATCCGTCCTAGCAGTCCCATAACGCGAGCATACGGTATTTAGCGCCCCCGAGATGGTTTCCCGACGGACGCAGCCTCGGTCGCAGGGGCACAAGAACGTCCCCTCGCTATTAGCGTGTCCTTTTACCTTGCGCATTCCCCCCCCCAGGTCACCAAAACAACAACCCTCGCAGGCCAAGAGGCTAAACGCCTTCGTTTTTGGAAGCCGCATAAAGTGCGTCTCGAAGTGATCCACTCACAGGTAGGACACCGTAGCCATGGCAACTACCGCAAATTCATTAGGATTCTCATCACAGTCTAGTCTAAAGAGAAAACTGAGTGGAATGAAAAGCCCCTTTTTCAAACAAATCCTCGATAATTGGCAGGTTGAGCGAGGAAATGATCCAACAAGGGCTATGAGAACGGAAGCATTCCCCCCATGGAGCTGACAGCCAGAAAACGAACGCACTCATCCACACGGAAAAGCGGGGAGAGGGGCGGCCCAGTGGAGAGTCTTGCTGGCAGTCAGCCGATGCCCCGGCACCCCCCGGGGACCCGCCCGCCGCCTGGGCACAGCCGGCAGATTGTATTTCTCACTTGGCAGAGACCCTCTCTCTGAAGGGCCCCGTCGGCACCTAGAGTGGCCGAGGAGCCGCATGGCAAAGGGAAATCAGCTGGGGGCACTGACAGGCTGTCAGCACAGATTTATCAGGTCGCAGGGAGGCCGGGAAAACCCACCAACAACTGCTTTCGCTCCAGAACAGATTACTCTCTCTGCTGCTGACGGCTAACATTTCATTTGCCTTTTTTGCCGTTGCCGACTCATGTTCCATTTGTGTTCAGCCACGATCCCTAGATCCTTTCAACCCATTCTGCTGCCAAGCCATGGATGACTTCTATAGCAATTTCAGCCTCCAAAGTGCTTTACGTTTCGTATCTGGTTTCCCCTCACAGCACCCCTGGGAGGTAGGTCATTATTACTCCCATTTTACAGATGGGGGAACCGAGGCTGAGAGCGACTTGCCCGAAGCCACCCAGTAGGAGTCTATGGCTAATACCAGACTGGAATCCTGGTCTCCGAGGTCCAAGTCCAGCACCTTAGTCATTGGCTGCACTTTACTTAAACCCCTACATTGCACAACATAAGCACGTTCTTAAGAACATTTAAAATGGAACTTTGGCCCCTCCACAAATCCTGCCGGACTCATGTCAAAGAGCAGTAAATGTCTAACAAACAGCTTTGTACAGGCTGCCTAGAGGCTCAAGCGGATGGCAGAGAGCCACACAGTGACTTTATAAGTCTATCTCAAAATAAACTGGGGGGGGGGGGGCACAATATTTTTCCTCTTCTAGTGATCTTCACTGTTTGCTAACACACAACATCCTTTAACGGTCTTCACGTTTTGAGCCTCATTAATCTCTTCCTGCCCCTTGTCCGCTGTAGACTGCAAGCCTCAAGTCAGAGGGGGCACGGACCTGTCTCTAATCACAACCGTTCGACAGCAGGCGCACTGCTGGGGCTACAGAGAGTCATTTATATGCACAACAACGTTACAGTCAATGCTGTCAAATATATTCCATCTAGGACACCGCAGGGTGAGCGATCAATATGAGCCAAGGCACATTCTATCACTGTGTCTGTTATTTACCACCAAACTCTACAGCGATCTTGTTTTGTCTGGAACGAAACTTCAAGGGTACTGTGTTCAGATTCAGAAAATGAACGCATCACATAATCCAGTTTGTCCCCCGGTGGGTTTTTTTAACCTCTTTTATTGTTTGTTTTTACCATGTCTGAGTAACCCCTTTTGTACACATTGTGCTTTTTAAAACTTATTTTAAAATGTTTTCTGAGCCGCCCCAAGCTGCCTGCGGTAGGGCTGGAGGGAGCAGGATACAAATTGTTACATAAATAAAATAAAATAAATAAGTAACATCCCAAATGCCCTCTTTGCAGAAGGATATTCTGAATGTAAATTATTCATTTTGGAGAGAGTTTGAAGATGGCAAGAACAGAGAAGAGGGGAAAGGATAAGGAAGGAAGGTTATTCTTTTTTAAAATATATATATATATATTAAATTTTACAGACACAGACACAGACACAGACACAGACACAGACACAGACACAGACACAGACACAGACACAGACACAGACTGGAAATTGGCAGCAGCTTTCACATAAAACGCCACTTGAGAGAAAAACCTACTCGTCTCCCAACACACATTTTCCATGCTTTTCCTGAAGGCGGAGGGGAGAACCTGCCAAGTCATAGCTCATTTTGGCAGTTTAAAAAGTCTTTCTCCCCTGTGATGAAAGATTAACACCGTGTTTCAAAAAAGGCAACCAAACACATTTGCATCCTCGTTTCTCCGAGCTCTCACAACGCGGCAGCCAGCTGCCAAATTAGCAATTTCTCAATGAAGTTCTGCCGAAGCACTTAAAGGCGGAGATTTAGCAGGAAGGTCATTCCCATCTCAGCAAACACCGAAGCCTGTCGCATCATAACAAAGTCCACCCCGCAGGCAAAACTAATTCAGTCTCTGCGTGACACAGTAGCATCGCCTAGCAAGGTCACCAGTCATTCTCACCAAACCCTGGAACTGCTCCCTAACCTTATTAACGGTGCCGCTGCCACATTTGCCAGACACAGGTTGCCACGGCGCAGGTACCGCAACGGTGTGGAGAGAGGTTACGGCACACTCATGGCTTGACGCGGCGGCGGCGTTTCAGACCGATCTACGTTGATACAACACATTCCAATATTAGCACAGGGCCACTCAATCAAGGCTGGAAGCAGAGACTTGCCTATTCCCGGGGTTCCTCACCACATTTGCATGGTGGAATCAGATACCGGGGCTACCTTTGTAGGGACATCGCAAAGATAACACAAAAACAGCCACCCAGTCTGACCCTGAGGAGCTTCACCACCGACTCTAGACGATACCCCCGCACTTCCCAGGAAGGATCCCCCCCAAAGCGTGTCTGACTGACCAGGGATTAGTTAACGTGGATGCAGCCCAGTTTCTTGCGAGGTTTCTCATCCTAGGTATTTATGAGGCGAAGCATCCCAGGGAGAACTCTGGTGAACTCGCACCCATCTCTACTGCTGCGACGCCCCTCCAGGATTGTGGCTCTCCCCCCAGGTCGGGTGGGGATGCCCTCTCGTACACACCGTCACTGCCCCGAGCCCGTGTTGTGAGAGCACGCAGAGAGAGAGAGAGAGGCGTTCTCCGGGGCTGCTTTGGAACTCCCTTCCCTTGGTGCTTTACCACAGCCTGAGCCTTTCCCAGAGGCAATGCAAGACCGATTTATTTGCCCTAGCATTTGGCAGGTGGGGATAGAGCTTGGGAGGTTGTTTTTTAAATGGCACTTATTATATATAGGTTTGGGTTTAGTTAAAATCTTATTCACCTCCACCTCCTTTCCCCTCTCGCTGGGTGTTCCCCAAGGCTCTGTTCTTGGCCCTCTCCTCGATCTATACCTCATCCTTAGGCAAACTCATTGCCTCCCATGGCTTCCAATACCACCTCTATGCTGATGACACTCAACTCTATCTCTCTACTCCTTCTCTCTCTCCCTCTGTTCAAGCTCGTCTCATCAACTGTCTCT
>QEPC01003562.1:309234-322850 GCA_003113815.1 Sphenodon punctatus
GGGGGGGGGAGAAGGAAGGAGGGCAACGGGGCACGCTTACCCCGGGGGGGGAGAAGGAAGGAGGGCAACGGGGCACGCTTACCCCGGGGGGGGGGAGGGAACGGGGCACGCTTACCCCGGGGGAGGGAAGCACACACCCCCGATCAGTTATGGGGCTGTATTTCCCCCGCAGGGTGATTATCTCCAGCCTGACGCGGGGTCCCGGAGCCGCAGGGCTCGGACACTGGGTGCTTTTCCCCCCCGTCGGCAGCTCCGGCCCCGCACTCACCTCAGCCGCCTCCCCTCCCCGGGGCCGCCGCCATCTTGCCCCGCCCGGCCCTGGGCAGCCTCGGCGCGCGGGGGATTGTGGGGGGTGTAGTCCGGGCCAGACCCCGCCCCCCGGACACTGACACACACACACACACACACAGTGATACATACACTGACACACAGAGTGATACACACAACATGCACACTGACACACACACATGCTGACACAAACACACTTGTTGACACTGACACACACACACACCATTGTTGACACAGGCACACACACACAGTGATACACACAACATGCACACTGACACACACTTCTTGACACTGACCCACAACATGCACACTGACACACACAGATGTTGACACAGACAAAAACACAATTTATTTACATTTATTTCTTGATACAAATATTTAATACCCCACCCTTCTCACCTATGGTGGCCCAGGACTGATTACCGATTTGATAAATACATAAAAATATATGAAATACATAAAACAGCAATTCAGTAATTCAATAAGCGGTGCTAAAACAATAGTCCCAAGCAAATTTCTCCCACCCCACCCCCGACTCCATGCTTCCCTCAGCCTCAACCCGCTCCCCCACCAAACACCTGCCAAAACAGCCAGCTTTGACCTTGTTTTTGGAAGGAGAGGAGATCCAGGGACATCGACCGGGAGGGAGCAGCCACCGAGAACACCCTCCCCATGGTCGCCACCAGGCGCACCCAGGGGACTTTGAGGAGGGCGCCTCCGGCCAACTGCAGGGGGCGATCCAGAACCCAGGGAGTGAGGCCGGCGGTCCTGCAGGCAGTCCCATGACAATTGACAGACACACACACAGATACACACAACATTGACACACACTCACACCCACTCACACAGATGTTGACACTGACACACAGGGAGACACACACATAGAGACATTGGGCATTAACAAAAGAAACAATAACCCACTGGAGTCCGGGTTCGGTCCCTGTAGCCTCACATGTTTAGCGTTGAAACAGGCAGTCTCCTGCGTGTATTTCTTGTCTGTCTGGACAGCCCCCACTCATAGGTTTAGCGTGATGATCCCGATACACGGGCAGAGCTTCTTCCTGTCCCGTTCCGCCCACTAACCACTCCCCCTTCTCAGTATCCCAACCCCTGTCATGACTCAGCCGCAGGCGGTGAACTATGGGCACAAGAAGCTGCCTCAGCTGTCTCTTTCTTCTGGGCTATTATGACTCCGGGAGGCAGTCCCGTGTCTGCTCCCCTCACCTTCCCTTACAGAGGTCCAGAGGAGGGCAACAAAAATGATAAAGGCTCCCTATTAGGAGAGACTGGATAGGTTGGGGCTCTTCAGCTTGGGGAAGAGACGACTGAGAGGGGATAGGATAGACGTTTATAAAATCACGAGAGATGTGGAACACGTTAATAGGGAGCCGTTATTTAGTATTTACCCTCTCTAATGGTACTAAAATAAGGGGGCACGCCATGAAATGTACGGATAGCAGATTAAAGCAAATAAAAAGTATTTTTTTCATTCAACGCACAATTAAATTGTGGAATTTGTTGCCAGAAGACGTGATCAAGGACAGTAGTATAACTGGGTTCAAGAAAGGATTGGACAAGTTTCTGGAGGATCGATCCATTAGCAATTATTAGTCAGGGAGGTTTGCGGAATGCGACCTTTTACTGTTGGGAGCTGGGAGTGAACAACACTGAACGAATCACTCCATTGTGACCTGTTGGAGACTTCTTCCAAGCGACCGAGATTGGCCACTGTCAGAGACAGGATGCTGGGCTCGATGGATCATTGGTCTGACCCAGTCTGGCATTACTTATATTCTTATGTTCCATTTGGCTTTTCTAGGCAAACAACCTACAGCAATAGCTTTCTACGGCGTTATGACCCCTCATGTTCGTTGCAAGCAAAAAACTGTTACTTTCAAAAGATAAGAAAATAAATGAGTGGCTTTAACCAATGGACCGCTCTGCTCCACATACTCCACCTAGCCATTTCTTAACATTCAGTGGTTCCCCCCATGCCCTCCAACTAAGAATTGCATGCTTCCATGGTGTTATTATTTGTAACATTTTTAGATGAGTTGGTGGTGCACTGACGTGCTTATGACAGAAATGTCCATGCAGTTTAATAGCCATCTGGATTCACAATGCTGGTGAAGCAACACACACACGCCCAGCATAAACTTTGCAAAAACTGTTTCAACCAATAGCCAGCCTGAAACCAATAGCAGCTCACGCTCGGTGCACAGTCAGTTCTGTAAGGACACGTGACCAATAGTAGCCAACAACCGCTCACACGTGGCGCACAGCCAATCCTAGCTAGGCAGCCGCCCCGCTCTTTAAGCTGTTCAAAACATTTGGAGCGTGGCTTGCAGAGTGCACAGACACCAGAACGACATCCCTGGAGACGCATGCCAAGAACATCCTTGTACTCATTATCGTGCTCCAGGCCCTCATTACCACTGCTGAACAAAACCTGCAAGCAACCCAACAGATCCAAGCCTTCTGCTGTTGTTGGCATGATGTGATTTTGAGGTACAAACAGGCTCTTGCTTGATCTGTGGGCGGGATCGTGAGGCGCACCACACCATGGAGGCAGCTCCTGCTTCTTTGCCATGTACTTGCCTACCTCCAGCGACAACGGACCGTGCTGGGGAGGATCAAAGCCGTGCAAAGACAGCTGATGCATGCAGAGAGGTACCTGTCGGAAGATGCCACTTCAGTCACCAATGCCACATGCAGGGCGGTACCCACCAAGAGACTTCTCTGGGCTAAGGAGAAAAGCACAGACTGGTGAGAGAATGTGCTGTCCTTGTGGGGAAGCGCCGAGTGAGTTGTAAACTTCAAGATGGCCCGTCACCTCATCCTGCAGATAGCCGGAGATCCTCAGGCTTTGAATGGAGAAACAGAGCACGGTGATGCGATCGTATATCCCCGTGGAGAAGTGCATTGTCATCACCATCTGGAATCTCATCATTCCAGACTCCTGCTGCTCTGTCACCCAGCCCTTTGGCATTGGAACTTTCCCAGTGGCCACCATACTCATGGAGATTTGTGGAGAGGCGGGGCTGCACGTAGTCGAAGCAATGGGCAAGGTGGATGACCCTGGCAGCAGAGTTTTGGACGGAGATAAGGGGAGAAAGGGGAGAGCGGGGAAGGCCAGTGAGAAGGAGGTTACAGTAATCGAGGCGAGAGATGACCAGAGCATGAACAAGAGTTTTGGCAGAGGAGACAGAGAGAAAAGGGTGGATCTTAGCAATGTTATGGAGGGAGAAGCAACAGGATTTGGCAACAGAGTCAATGTAGGGTTTAAAAGAAAGGGGTGACTCAAAGATGAAGTCTAGGCTACAGGCTTGGGGGACGGGAAGGATGGTGACCCCATCGATGAGGATCGACAGGGAAGAGGGAGAGGAAGGATGAGGGGGGAAGATAAGGAGTTCAGTTTTAGCCATGTTGAGTTTGAGTTGACGTTGAGACATCCAGGTAGAGATGTCAAAGAGACAGCTGGTGAGGCGAGCTTGAATAGATGAAGAAAGAGAGGGAGTAGAGAGATAGAGTTGAGTGTCATCAGCGTAGAGGTGATGGAAGCCATGGGAGGCAATGAGTTTGCCAAGGGACAGGGTATAGAGAAGAAGAGACGGCCAAGGACAGAGCCTTGGGGAACACCAACCGAGAGTGGAAGGGAGGAGGAGGTGGAGTTGGCAAGAGACACATTGAAGGAGCGGTCAGAGAGGTAAGAGGAGAAACAATCGAGGACAGAGCCACAGAAGCCAAGGGAGTGAAGTGAATCCAGCAAGAGTGAATGGTCAACAGTATCGAAGGCAGCAGAGAGGTCAAGGAGGACAAGAATGGAATAGAGACAGTTAGATTTAGCCACAAGAAGATCGTTGGTGATCTTAGCGAGAGCAGTTTCAGTAGAGTGAAGGGGGTGAAAGCCAGATTGGAGGGGGTCAAGGGAGGAGTTGGTGGAGAGGAAGTCAAGGTAGCGGGAGTAGACAACACGTTCAAGAAGCTTGGAAGCAAAAGGAAGGAGTGAGATAGGACGGTAGCTAGAAGGGTCAGAGGAGTCAAGAGTAGACTTTTTGAGGATAGGTGAGACAGTGGCGTGCTTGAAGGCAGATGGGAAGGAGCCAGTAGAGAGGGAGAGGTTGATGATGTGCAGGAGGGAAGGAGCAACTGTGGGAACAATGGAGGTTAGCAGGCGGGAGGGGATGAGGTCAAGGGGGCAAGTGGGAGGGTTGGAGGAGGAGAGCAGGGAGGCGATTTCCTCAAGGGAGGTGGGAGGGAAGGAGGACAGATGAGGAGGAGGGAGAGGGGAGGGAGTAGGGAGAGAAGAGGAGTGGGAAGCGATGTCGAGGCGGATCTTGTCTATCTTGGAGGTGAAGAAGGAAGCAAGATCCTGAGCAGACAGGAAAGAGGGAGGGGGAGGACAGGGAGGCTTGAGGAGGGAGTCAAAGGTGGAGAACAGGCGGCGAGGGTCCTGAGAACAGGACTCAATGCGGGAGGCATAGTAATTCTGTCTAGCGAGGAAGACAGCAGAAGTAAGGGTGGAGAGACAGAATTTGAAGTGAAGGAAGTCAGCATGAGAGTGGGATTTGCGCCAAAAGCATTCAGCAGCACGGGTGCAGGAGCGGAGGCGATCCAAGGACGGGGGTCCAAGGACGGTGATCCAAGGACGGGGGTTGTGGGAGTGGGTGGGGCGGTGCGGGAGAAGAGGGGGGCAAGGGAGTCAAGGGTGATGGAGAGAGAAGCTGTGAGGTCTGGTACGGACCTGGAAGGGGAGAAGGGAAGGCAGGAAGGATACAACCACACACAGGTTCGCTCGGTGACAAGGGTGCCTGGAAATAAACCCTCAGGATAGCATAGGGCTACATGATTAATAATCCACAGTCTGTATCATCACAGGATATTTGGAGATGAGCGCACTCCTTGGAGTCGCCCTTTTGACACGCACGCAGGGGTAGGGGCGGAAGGTGAGGAGCGGGGAAGGTGCCGGAGCCCCCAGGGAGGGGGGAGCGGGATAGAGCTTACGCTACCAGAAGGGTCCCCAGGATAGTGCAACACTACGCAGTATAAGGTTTGCAGACTTCCCGGCTCGAGACTCACGCACTTCGCAACACTCACTCACCCACACAGTTCAGTCACTCCAACACAGTCACGCACCCACACAATCCACAGGCAAGGCAACAACACACACTACCCAGGCAAGGATGGGGCCGGTCTCACAGGCATAACAGCACTGATCACCAGCGCTGTGCATGAGGCAAGGCGCTGCTTTTATCCCCGCGGCCACGGCCGCAGCGCAGACGTTCTGAGTGCCGCGGCACTGAGGTTGAGGCTGTGGGAGTGACCTCTGCATGCTGCGGCTCCTGCGCTCTGCCCCTGGGAGCCGTCTGAAGGCGTAGGGGCATGGCTTGTGTGAGCATCCCTCGTGGGGCACTGGCGGAGACAGCGGTGTTTCCCTGACCCGATGGAGCTGGGGAAGAGTCTGCTGGGGGCGAGGGAGGTGCTGGCGCTCTGCGGAGAATGCGCGCCCTGGGCTGCGTCCTGACGGAAGCATTGAAGGCAGAGTCAGGGGAGCAGGAGGAGATTGAGGGGAGAAGGGGGGGGAGAGAGAGGAGGCAAAGTCCAGGGGGTTAATGGCCTGCAGGTCACGGAAGGGGCGTGGAGATGGGGAAGAGGAAGGGGGACAGTGGGAGACTCTGAAAGAGGCAAGGAAGTGGTCAGAGATGGGATGAGGATCAAAGGAGAGATCAGAGACAGAGCCGTTCCTAGGGAAGATGAGGTCAAGAGAATGGCCGTTAGCGTGGGTGGGGGAATTGGTCCAAAGGTGGAGGTTGAAGGAGGAGGCTAGTGAGAGGAAGCGAGAGATGGAGGGCTGGGAAGGGACATCAACATGAATGTTGAAGTCACCGAGGATGAGAGTGGGGGTATCGTCGGAGAGGAAGAAAGTGAGCCAGGACTCAAATTCAGAGAGAAAGGAAGAGAGAGAGCCAGGGGGGCAGTAGATGACAGCGACGCGGAGATGGAGGGGGGAGTAGAGGCGCACAGAGTGAGCCTCAAAGGAAGGGAAGGAGAGAGAGGGGGGAGGAGAAAGTGGTTGGAATTGACAGGAGTTAGTGAAGAGGAGGCCCATGCCACCACCCCGGCCTTCGGGGCATGGCTGGAGAGAAAAGGAGAGACCCCCAAAGGAGAGGGTAGCAGTGGTGACTGAGTCGGAGGGGGAGATCCAAGTTTCAGTAAAGGCAAGGAGCTGGAGGGAGTGAGAGAGGAAGAGATCATGGATGTAGGGGGCTTTATTGGCAGAGGAGCGACAGTTCCAAAGGGAGCAGGAGACTGGGAGCTGATCAGGGGGAAGGCAGGGAATGGGGATAAGATTGGGAGAAAGAGGGCGGCGGGGCAGACAAGAGATAGGGAGGGTGGGGGAGGGGCAGGAGGGGAAGGTAGCCAAGGGGGAAGAGGAAGTGTGAGGAGGTTGGAGAGAAGTTGTAGCGATGGAATATAGTTTTATTGGTACCTTATGGTCTCCTGGTCTGGACAAAGGAAGCCAGGCCTAACTTTGACCAAGCGAAGGCAAAGAGCAGAGAGAGAGGGCCCAGAACAGACAGCAGGCCTGAGATTACTCAACATGTGGGTAAGGCCCCATCAGCGTACTTACGAAGGCCTAGCCAGACACTTAACATATGCTTCCTGCTCAACACCTGGAGTTGACAAACGAAACCCATTGTGAACAGACAAGTGGGACATTTGCAACTCTACTACTGACTTCCAGGCCAGGAAAAGAACTATCAACTAAAGATAAAGATGCTAATATGCTCAGAGCCCTTCCTCCCAGGAAGACCCTCTTCTGATAGGCTAAAGAAGTGTGTGATGTCACCATGACATGGCATCTTGCTGTTAAGGAACTGCACTCCAGAACCGTATAAAGGACCTGGCCGTGCAACATGGCTTTGGGGTGAGGGCTTGTGGTCACCAATTTGGTGAATCATGTGGCTTCACTCCCTTCCAGACCTTGCACACATGGATCACAACTTATCCTCACTCGCCAGCAGCTCTACTCTCCAGCATCAAAGGGCCCTCTCCCAGTCTTTTCCCTGAATCAGCCTGCGTGCTTCCAGGATTTGGCCAGTTAGGACACGTAAGATATCTTTACCTGGGGACTATCTGTATAATGCTGTGTAGCATATAATCCTGCCAAGAACAGAAAACCAAGGTGTGCCGTTCCAATAAAGTGTTGTTTTGTACCACATTGGAGCAGTGTTTTATGACGATCTTGATCCCGTTCATTGATTAGTCACAAAGTGACTGGCTGGGAGGGAGGAAGGAGCAGGGGGAAAAGAAGTAGAGGAAGGAAGAGGTGGGGGGAGAGGGGAAAACGGGAGAAGCCGGAGGGAGAAGAAAGGCGAGAGATTAGGGCAGGCATGATGGTGGGGAGGATCGGTAATAGAGAAGAGACAGAGAAGAACGAAGTGGAGAGTGACTGACGTACTGGCCACTGAGGAGCCACCAGGTGGTAGAAGTACCCTTAAGCTTACCCTTAGCTGTTGTTGTTGTAGGATTCTGCTATCAACACCTGAGGAGCCAAGCTCCAGGAAGGTCGTGGCGTCCTCAGGTGTCGACCGCCGAGGCATCTGAGAGAATGTGCAGATGAACTGCAACCACACCAGTTTCTGGCTAACTGGTTGCCGGAATTCGGGCGGCAGAAAAGCCAAGCTCCAGGAGGGTCGCAGCGTCCTCAGGTGTTGACCGCTGAGGCAGCTGGGAGAGTATGCAGATGAGCTGCAACCACACCAGTTCCTGGCTCACTGGTTGCTGGAACTCGGGCAGCAGAGAAGCCAAGCTCCAGGAGGGTCGCGGCGTCCTCAGGGGGCTGGGGGGTCTTGTAGGGTTTTGTTTTGTATTTTAATGTTTTATCCTTTATAAGTTTTTATATTTATTTATATATTTATTTATTAGTTTTCTAAACTGCCCCCTCCTGCTACTGTAGCTCAGGGTGGCTTACAATTACAACACAATTAAAACACAGAATATCAAATAACAATAAAACCAGAATAAACGACACTATAAAATTAATATAAAAACAATACGTGAACTCATGGCAGAGTATAACCCCTGCCCTACCTACCTCCTCTCCCTCACCCGTCTCCCTCGCCAAAGCCCCGTCGGAACAGACAGGCCTCCCACCGTCAGCGGAAAGAGGGAAGGCTCGGGGCCAAGCAGACCTCCGTCGGGAGGGAGTTCCACAGCCTCAGAGTGGCCACAGAGAACGCTCTCCCCGTCGTTGACACCTGAGACACTCAGGGAATCCCGAGGAGGGCGCCCCTGGCCGACAGCAGGGGCCAGTCCAGGGCCCGGGGAGGTGAGGCGATCCCGCAGATAGGCGGGGCCCAAGCCGTATAGGGCCATCTATGTGTTTCATACGCTCGATAAAGTGCTAGAAGCCCAAGCGGAATGTGAAGCTGACTTTTGGTGCTGCGTGCTTGGCCATGTTGCTACTTGGCAACGGCAAATCTATTTAAATCTATATCCTGTCCTTTCCCCTCTATTGCATTTAGGAGACCCAGGGGAAAGAGAAACCAGGCAAACTGGAAATCTCCTGGCTCTGATTGAACTGTTGAGTAGCTATGAGCCTGTATCGACAGCCCCCAGTCAGCCCTCTTTCTCCGCCCTACTCTACAGAATGAAATCGACGCTCTGTCGTCTTGTGTCCAGAGAACATGATACCGACCGCAGCATTTTACTTGCTAGTTACTGATCCTGCTCAGGATGTATCCAAATGAAATCAGAGGAGCCAAGGGAATGAGCACATTACAGTTCACCCTGATGAAAACAGAAAACACAAAGAAATGATAGCAAATGGATTGGTTTTATTTATTCATTCATTTTAGAAACTTATCACCCCACTCCTCCTGCCACAGGCAGCTCGGGGCGGCTTACAACAGTCAAACACAATTAAAACAATTAAAACACATCATAAAAAGGAAGAAACAGAGAAAACAGCCCCCCAAAGGCCTGGGCGAATCGCAGGCCCAGGGAGGTCTGGGGCCAGCCGGGCCCCCACCGGAAGGGAGTTCCATAGACGGGGCACGGCCACCGAGAACACCCCCCTCTCCCCCGCGTGGCTAAGCAGGGCATCCCCGGACGACCGCAGGGGCTGATCCAGGACACGGGGAGTGAGGCGGTCTCACAGGTAGGCAGGGCCCAGGCCATTTAGGACTTTATAGGTTAAAACCAGCACCTTGAATCGGGCCTGGAAAACCACCGGCAGCCAGTGCGGAGAACGGAGCACTGGTGTAATATGCTCCCGGCAGCCCTGCCCACTAGGAGACAGGCCACCGCATTCTGCACCAGCTGCAGTTTCTGAGCCGTCACCATGGGTAGCCCCACGTAGAGTGTGTTACAGTAGTCTAGTCAAGAGGGGATGAAAGCATGGATGACTCTGGCCAGGTCAGAGTCCGAAACAAATGGCCAAAGCCGTCGCACCAGATGCAGCTGGCGGAAGGCGCTCCTCGCCACAGCCTGCGCATCGAGGAGCACCCCTAGACTCCGTACCTGGGGGGTCAATGGAGGACAGACCCCATCAATGATGCGGGCCGCCAAGTCCATCGCCTTACCCACTAACATCACCTCCGTCTTGTCAGGATTCAGCCACAGTCAATTAGCCCTCATCCAGTCCCCCACAGCCGCCAAACACCAAGAAAGCACCGAGACTGCCAGGCCTGGGTCTGTTGAAAAAGAGAGGTACAGTTGGGTGTCATCAGCATATTGTCACCGTACACCGAACCCCCAATCACCCTGCCGAACGTCTGTATGTACACGTTGAACAGGAGAGGGGACAGAACCGAACTCTGCAGAACTCCACACGAGAGGTCTCGGTGTGATGAAAAACAGTCCCCAAGAACCACCCGCTGGGTTCTTCCGGTCAGGAACAAGCGGAACCATTCAAAAACAGTCCCGCCCACTCCTGCACAGTCCCGCAGGTGCATCACTAACATCTCATGATCAACGGTATCAAATGCAGCTGACAGATCTAACAAAATCAGCAGGGTCGATTGACCCCGATCCATATCTCGGCGCAGGTCATCTACCAAAGCCACAAGCGCAGTCTCGGTGCCATAACCCGGACGAAAGCCGGACTGAGAGGGATCAAGAAAACTGATGCGATCAAGATGCCCCTGCAGCTGCTGAGCCACTACCCATCCAATAACCTTCCCTTTTTAGAGACAGGCCGATAGCTGGCAGGGGAGTCAATGTCAAGCAATGGTTTCTTGAGCAGACGCCTCACCACCACCTCCTTGACGCAGCCCGGCACTCTGCCTTCCCGAAGGGAGGCGTTGGCCACCCCAGCCAGCAACGGCCCCATTGTCTCCCAGCAGATCTTAACCAGCCAGGATGGGCAAGAATCTAATTCACAAGAAGTAGCCCTGACTGCCCCAAGAACATCCACCACATTGGCGGGTGTCTGAACTGACTGAAACTGATCCCAGAAAACTAGACATGACAGGGGGGGTTCCATAACCTCTGGTTCCCCTAGTGTAATAAATGCCATGTCAAAATTGTGGTGAATACGAGTGATTTTGTCCACAAAATAATCCACAAACATGTCACAACGTGCAGTAGATGACTCCATTCCAAGGTTGAGGGAGGCCGGACTGACCAGTCCCTGCACAACCTGGAACGGGATTTTGCGGACACTACGAGAGCAGCAAAGAACTCCCTCTTTGCTGCACACATAGTCATGGCATAGGCTCGTAAACTGGTCCTATGCCACAATCTATCGGCTTCAGCACTTGAATGACGTCACCGTCGCTCCAACTGTCGCCCATCTTGCTTCAGCAACCGCAGCTCCTTGGAGAACCAAGGAGGTCTGTGGAGCTTCCACTTGGGAAGCGGACACCTAGAAGCCGTCTGATCAATGGCCTCAGTCAGCAAGGTGTTCCACAGCACAACGAGGTCATCAATGAGACAGTCGTCAAGGACAGAGGGTATTTCCACCAGAGCATTCTGGAACCGTTCTGGTTCCATCATCCTCTAGGGGCGAACCATCCGAATTGGCTCAACACCCTTCCGGGGGCAGACGTCTGCAGGAGGTAAGGTCTGTCCAAGACAAGGGCACAGCTGATATCTCCCCCACTAACGGAACACCTGCCTCAAGGCCGGTGCAAAACGCAAGGTCCAAGGTGTGTCCTCCCTGATGTGTCGGGCCGATAACCATCTGGGACAGGCCCATGGTGGCCATAAACTCATGCTCCGCTCCCCCAAGGGCGGAGTCAGGATGAATGTTGAGGTCCCCAAAGACCTCTTTGGGGACCACAACCAGGCCCGAACTTAGGGGCAGCCCCCCTAGGCCTGGGTCTTGGGTGGCATTTTCTGGGGGGGGCGGCAATCCTGGTGCCGGCTCTGCCCCCATGCCCCGCTCCGTTGTTTTTTTTCTCCCTGCACAGCTGAGGCCACTGCCTGCACCTGAAGTCTGCTGCCTGGGTCCCCATCCCTCACCTGCCTCTGCCTCCTAGTAGCGCTGCAGCAACAACAACCGGTTGTTTGTTTACAAACAACTCTTCCCCATGTGAGTGATCAGAAGGTTGTTGCCCTTGTAAAGAAGGTTCTTTGAGATGGTTCCCAACATTCTCACAACTGGGTTCTGCATGCTCACCCTATTCAAATAATAGATCGCGTGATGGTCTCAAGCTCCTCTAGTATAAAAAGCACTGACTCTCCCCCTCAGAATGACAGTTCCTTCCAACCCTTTCTAAGAATATAAGAACAAAATTCCATGCGGGGTCGGAAGGGTGGGTGTTGTGAGAATGCTCGAAGCCATCTCAAAGAACCTTCTTTACAAGGTAGCGACCTTCTGTTCTTTGAGTGACTCCTCACACACTATTTTTACACAGCTCCGCAGGGTGGGGAGTCGGTGGGCGCGCTGGTACGTGGACAGGGCATGCACACGGCTGCACATGCATCCCCACTCACCCCCCACTCATCCGCACCTATGGAGCAACCTCCATTTCCCCCAGTTGTTCCGTGCGTGGGGACGTGCGTTAGGCAGGCGCGTACACGCATCCCCAGTCACTGGAGGCATGCGCGCCGTATCATTCACGCGGAGCTCACCCACCCATGAACACGCACCATGGGGGCGGGACTTGGCTTGCGGGGCAGCAGCTTGGGAAGGGCCTAGGGGCACAAAATTCCTAAGTCCGGCCCTGACCGCAACACCACCCCCGACACCACCTCTGCTAGAGCATCCCGGGAAGTCGCTCCACAGGTAGGTGCAGCACTCCCAAACTGTCACCTGCCAAATCAAACACAAGGTGGAGACCTTCAATACCCAATGGATTGCACCAGATACCTCCTCACAGACCATCTCTCTTTAAAAATCATAACTACACTCCCCCACCCGCCCTCTCGTCCCTCCAACCGCAGCTGGTGCTGCACGGAATACCCAGCCGGAACAAGATCAGCCAGAATAGGCCAATTCGTTGTCCAACCAGGTTTCCGTGATACATATGCGATCGGTGGCATGGTCCAGAATGATTTCCTGGACTGTTGTTGCTTTAATCACCACCGATCTCGCATTTAATGGCACCATCACCGGGTCGAGGGCCCTCTGTCCAAGAACTACCTGCTCCACTGCTTGGGGGTAGTGAGCAGGACATGCAGCAAGCATCTGTCCCTCCTCACCGATCTCACCTCCCCCCTCTTAGGACCATATCTCCCCCGTCCTTTAGGGTTTAAAGGAGTGCCCGGGCAGAGTGGAGCAGAACTGGGAAAAGAAATTCTCCAATTTTAGATGAAGAAGGCTTTGATCCATTCAATCTTAGAGGATGCAGGTAAGATGGTGTCTGGGGCCTATTCAGGAGTTCGGTCAAGAATACGAGAGAGGTTCCCACGTGCTAAATAGGTTTGTTGTGTCTCATGTAACTTGAATTTGGTTTTAAATTAAGGTTGAAATGAGATCTTGCAAAAGCAAGAAATCCGATCAAAATCCCGGTGCTCGGTTTGTCCCAGGACGAACTGAGCACCGGAATATCTTCACCGAGTTCTTGGGGAGGAGAAAAAAAAATCACTGCTCATGCGCATAATGCCCATCGCCCTTAACCAAAATGGCAGTGACAGTGTCGGCACCAGTTGGGTTAAGGGCAGCTGCCATTTTTTGCATCTACATGGGATATGAACAGTGATTTTTTTTAAAAACAAAAAACCTCACCCTGGAACCAAGATCTCAGTCCTGGTGTTTGACATAGCGAGAAATACTGGCAAGAAGCAATCTAGCTGCTCATTTCACCCCTATTTTAAATGTCTCTTTACAGGGTATTGCAGAAGTTAAACTCATAATTTATTTATTTATTTATTTATTT
>QEPC01003569.1:0-14334 GCA_003113815.1 Sphenodon punctatus
TGTGAAAAGACTAAGGTAGTAGTTTTCTCAAAACGGCAAAGTCAGCATGTCTGGATGCTGGGTACAGGAAGGCTGGAGCAGGTTGATTGTTATAAATATCTAGGACTGATATTCTCTGCATCGGGCATGTGGGACAAACACTGGGAAGCAACAGGACTGAAAATGCAACAAGCAGTAAATGAGGTAACTAAGTTCTGGGTTAAACATGGGGGTAGGCAGATGACCCCAACTGTAAAGTTTCTAGAGCATAAACTAATACCTAAGGCTATATATGGAGCCTAGGTCTGCGGTGGCCAGGTGAATTTACATTTGGAGGACTTCCAGAACTCATTTATGAGAACAGTTTTGGGGTCTCCTAAGGCTACCCCGATCTTGCTAATGAGAACTGAGCTGGAAATATTTCCAGTCAAAGTCAGAGCCCAAAGACGATTGCTTAGGTATTGGTTCAGGATGCTGGATATGGGTGAGCATTCCCTACCCAAGGCCTGTTGGCTGGAAACAATGGGTGCATCCTTGGGGTCCTTCTGGAGAGAGGACCTGGCCACATTTCTCAATAGTCTAGGATATAGGCACCGGTTGCTGACCCAAACGATACCCACCCATCTTAGAGTGGAGATTTTGCAACGGCTGGAGGATATAGCTGGGCAAGAACATCTTGCACAGGTAGCCTCCAGTAAGGTGGCCCTTTTCTATGCTAAGCTTAAAGAGACCTGGGGCAGTGAAAAATACCTGATTAGTCTTTGCAATTTCAAAATGCGAGGGACGTATATACTCTGTCGGTTCCAACCAATGCCCTCTAAAGTGCTTGAAGGGCGGTATAGCCAGATTCCTTGCGCCGTGTGCAAATTTCCGTACGGGTTGGACCAAATTGACAATCTGNCATTAAATTATAGGCCAATAAGTCTGATTGATATTCCGGCTAAACTTTATGCTAAGATCCTACAAGCCCGCCTAGAGGAATGGTTGGAGGAGAATGAGATTATTAAGATAGAGCAAGCGGGATTTAGAAAGGGTCGATCAACGATGGATCACTGTTTTGTCCTGGCACATGTAATTAATAAATATGTCAGGATAAGGAGTGCAAAATTGTATGTGGTCTTCATTGATCTACGACAAGCATTCGATTTGGTGAATAGGCGATTGCTGTGGGGGAAGCTAAAACGGGCAGGCATAGAGCCAAGGCTGCTGGCCTTGATCCAACGGGTTTACCAGTTCACCGAAATCAGAATTCGGACCTCTAATGCAGGTGACTTGACAGGTTCTATAATTACAACTAAGGGAATGAAGCAAGGTTGCGTGCTGGCACCTACACTCTTCAACGTCTTTATCAATTATTTAGTGGATCATCTGATGGGAAATAATTTGCACCCGCTTAAGTGGCAGGCAGGAGAATAAATACGCTGCTGTATGCTGACGATATGGCGCTCATGGCCACCTCAAGGGTGGGCTTGAGGCGAGTACTAGGGCAGCTAAAGGAATATTGTATGATCAATGAATTAGTTATTAATTGTGAAAAGACTAAGGTAGTAGTTTTCTCAAAACGGCAAAGTCAGCATGTCTGGATGCTGGGTACAGGAAGGCTGGAGCAGGTTGATTGTTATAAATATCTAGGACTGATATTCTCTGCATCGGGCAAGTGGGACAAACACTGGGAAGCAACAGGACTGAAAATGCAACAAGCAGTAAATGAGGTAACTAAGTTCTGGGTTAAACATGGGGGTAGGCAGATGACCCCAACTGTAAAGTTGCTAGAGCATAAACTAATACCTAAGGCTATATATGGAGCCAAGGTCTGCGGTGGCCAGGTGAATTTACATTTGGAGGACTTCCAGAACTCATTTATGAGAACAGTTTTGGGGTCTCCTAAGGCTACCCCGATCTTGCTAATGAGAACTGAGCTGGAAATATTTCCAGTCAAAGTCAGAGCCCAAAGACGATTGCTTAGGTATTGGTTCAGGATGCTGGATATGGGTGAGCATTCCCTACCCAAGGCCTGTTGGCTGGAAACAATGGGTGCATCCTTGGGGTCCTTCTGGAGAGAGGACCTGGCCACATTTCTCAATAGTCTAGGATATAGGCACCGGCTGCTGACCCAAACGATACCCACCCATCTTAGAGTGGAGATTTTGCAACGGCTGGAGGATATAGCTGGGCAAGAACAGCTTGCACAGGTAGCCTCCAGTAAGGTGGCCCCTTTCTATGCTAAGCTGAAAGAGACCTGGGGCAGTGAAAAATACCTGATTAGTCTTTGCAATTTCAAAATGCGAGGGACGTATATACTCTGTCGGTTCCAACCAATGCCCTCTAAAGTGCTTGAAGGGCGGTATAGCCAGATTCCTTGCGCCGTGTGCAAATTTCCGTACGGGTTGGACCAAATTGACAATCTGCATCATGTAATTTTTGTTTGTTGGTTTACAGATGCGGTGAGGGCCAAGTGGCTGAATAAGATCCTGGGTAGGAAAAAGTAAGGGACGGGTAATTACCATCTTCAGTTTTTACTATCTGCCAGGGAAGAGAAGCAAGCAAGAGAGACAGGATATATACTATCCCAAATGCTCAAAGCCAGGCAAGAGTCTGGTAGATTCAAAACTGTGGGCAAGGAGGCAGGGGGCTTGAAATCAGGTATTTGATTAATTAATCTAATTGACTTGGCCTACTGATGTGGGATATCTATAGATGAAATTATAAATGATGCCTAAAAATACCGCCTTCATTGTTGCTTGGGGGTGAGAGAGAGGGGGAGGTGGGGGGCGGTTTGGGGGGGCTTGCAGGTCAATCTGCTCCGGTCAAAGCTTATTGTTAATGGGCATGTGCAGAGAGAGTTTATATAAATTCGGCACATGAACTTTAAGCATTCAATGTATATTGTTGCTCTTGGATATATCTTCTATTTTATATGTTTTATTATTTTGATTGTTGGCAATAACCTTGGGTTATGCCATTAATAAATAAATTGATTGATTGATTGATGTGGAGCAGCCCTACTTGAACCTGGATTTGGCTGGAGATAGATTGGGGATCCTCTTGGTGTACTGACCACTCCACTGCGCAGTTGATTCTCCAACTACTGTAGCTGAGCTGGTCTCAGAAGTGGTGTTGAGATCACCTAGACTTGTTGTCTTGGGTGATCTCAACATACATGAAGAGTTCAGCCTTTTAGGGGTGGAGCAGGAGTTCATGGCTGCCATGATAACTGTGAGAAGGCTGTGAGAAGATCAAGCATCTCCACCCCGGCTGTGGACCCAGTGCATATGGAAGAGGTGGCTAGAGGCAGCAGCAGCATCAGTAACAGGAGCGCTGGTGATTCCGAGGATGGTGGCAGCGGACCCCAGGGATGTATACTGATTCAGGGGCAGGCAGTGGCGTTGGACTTGGGGGCAGACTGTGCTCAATACCCCCCCTTGGCTGGGGACGGGCTTCATGCATCCCCTCCCCCTGTGGACTTCGCTGCTGGGGGGGTTTGTGAGCACCCCACCCCTCCCTCTGAAGATGCTGGTTGGGGCTTCTCGGTGCCGCCTGGTTGGGACCTTATACGGGGGGTTGGGGGATGCGCCCTGCCTATTGTCAGCTGGGGCAGGAGTTTGGTGTCTCCCCTCCCTGGCAGGAGGTGGGGCTGGAGGAGCCCGGCTTCTGGGTCACTCCCTCATGGGCAGGGAGCGGCTGGTGGCTGTGCTGACAGCCGTGCTGGGGGCCCGTGCCGAAGGGGCACTTCCAAAGAGGCTTGTCCTTTGGCTGTGTCCTTCAGCTGGGGTTGAAGGATGGAGTTAATGTAACTAGTGTTTGGATAGAGGAGGAGGGTTATATGTATATTGTTTAGGAATGGACTCTCTCTCCTGGTGAGAGCAGGAGGTTGAGTCAGGGTCCCCCCTGGTGGCAGCAGGGTGGGGGAGTGGAAGTAGATTGACCTGGGCCCCTGGTATTGCCTGTGTGTAGGTATGAGGGGTCTGGGTGTTTAAATGGAGAACAGATTTGTTTGCTTGTTGGGATTGTTAAATTTGAGGGGGTTTTTTATGTTAATTATAAAATGATGTTATGATGATTTCATGTATTGTATTTTCTTTGTGTATTTGTAAGCCACCTCGAGTCATCTTGGGATGAGGGAGTTGCGGGGTATAAATTAAAAGTGAAATGAAAAATGAAATGGACCTATCCCAAATAATATCAAGTCGGACGCATGAGGCAGGACACACACTGGATTTGATGTTTTCCACCAGCTTGTAAACAGGGGGTCCGATTATCAGAGGTGTTGTTATAACACTGCTGTCGTGGTCGGAGCATTACCTCCTGAAGACCCAGATCCTGACCCTCCTATGCCCTCGTTGGGGTGGTAGACCGGTTAGGTTAGTCCGCCCCCAGGGACTGATGGATCCAATTGGTTTTCTGAATTCTCTGTGGAATATACCCACTGACCTTGGTGGCTACTCTGTCAATGCCCGGTTGCCTTGTGGAATCACATCTTGACCATGGCCATTAACATGGTTGCATCCAGGTGTCCACTACAACCACTTTGTCTGCACAGGTCCCTCTGGTTTATGGAGAATCTGAGGATTTTGGGTAGGCAGTTAGAGAGTAAGTGGTGCTCAACTTGCGCTGAAGCAGGCCGATCTTGGCCTAGATAGTTTTTGAAGGATTATGCCGTGGTTGTGATGGTGGTGAAGAAAGCTTTATTCTCTGTTATCATAGTATCTGCAAAGTTTCTTCCAGCAGAGCTGTTCTGGGTGGTTAGGGGCCTGGTTAACCCAGTTTTCTCCACCAGGAAATGAAGTCATCTGTTGCCCACTGTGGACATTTTTATTAATTACTTTGCAGACAAAATTGCTCATATTCACCACGACTTGGGTGCTACCATTTCAACTGCAGAGTCAGATTTTGTAGTTCTGGAAGCTCTGTCTAGTCCTCTTTACCTGAATCTGTTTCAATTAGGGATAAACGAAGTCTTCCAAAAACTTCAGAATTCGGTTCGGTTCAAAAATCGAGTTTGGGTTGAAAGNCTGATGTGGGATATCTATAGATGAAATTATAAATGATGCCTAAAAATACCGCCTTCATTGTTGCTTGGGGGTGAGAGAGAGGGGGAGGTGGGGGGCGGTTTGGGGGGGCTTGCAGGTCAATCTGCTCCGGTCAAAGCTTATTGTTAATGGGCATGTGCAGAGAGAGTTTATATAAATTCGGCACATGAACTTTAAGCATTCAATGTATATTGTTGCTCTTGGATATATCTTCTATTTTATATGTTTTATTATTTTGATTGTTGGCAATAACCTTGGGTTATGCCATTAATAAATAAATTGATTGATTGATTGATGTGGAGCAGCCCTACTTGAACCTGGATTTGGCTGGAGATAGATTGGGGATCCTCTTGGTGTACTGACCACTCCACTGCGCAGTTGAT
Source organism: Sphenodon punctatus (assembly GCA_003113815.1). NCBI lineage: Eukaryota > Metazoa > Chordata > Lepidosauria > Sphenodontia > Sphenodontidae > Sphenodon > Sphenodon punctatus. The sequence goes on from QEPC01003569.1 coordinate 5,393, forward strand.
TCTCCAACTACTGTAGCTGAGCTGGTCTCAGAAGTGGTGTTGAGATCACCTAGACTTGTTGTCTTGGGTGATCTCAACATACATGAAGAGTTCAGCCTTTTAGGGGTGGAGCAGGAGTTCATGGCTGCCATGATAACTGTGAGAAGGCTGTGAGAAGATCAAGCATCTCCACCCCGGCTGTGGACCCAGTGCATATGGAAGAGGTGGCTAGAGGCAGCAGCAGCATCAGTAACAGGAGCGCTGGTGATTCCGAGGATGGTGGCAGCGGACCCCAGGGATGTATACTGATTCAGGGGCAGGCAGTGGCGTTGGACTTGGGGGCAGACTGTGCTCAATACCCCCCCTTGGCTGGGGACGGGCTTCATGCATCCCCTCCCCCTGTGGACTTCGCTGCTGGGGGGGTTTGTGAGCACCCCACCCCTCCCTCTGAAGATGCTGGTTGGGGCTTCTCGGTGCCGCCTGGTTGGGACCTTATACGGGGGGTTGGGGGATGCGCCCTGCCTATTGTCAGCTGGGGCAGGAGTTTGGTGTCTCCCCTCCCTGGCAGGAGGTGGGGCTGGAGGAGCCCGGCTTCTGGGTCACTCCCTCATGGGCAGGGAGCGGCTGGTGGCTGTGCTGACAGCCGTGCTGGGGGCCCGTGCCGAAGGGGCACTTCCAAAGAGGCTTGTCCTTTGGCTGTGTCCTTCAGCTGGGGTTGAAGGATGGAGTTAATGTAACTAGTGTTTGGATAGAGGAGGAGGGTTATATGTATATTGTTTAGGAATGGACTCTCTCTCCTGGTGAGAGCAGGAGGTTGAGTCAGGGTCCCCCCTGGTGGCAGCAGGGTGGGGGAGTGGAAGTAGATTGACCTGGGCCCCTGGTATTGCCTGTGTGTAGGTATGAGGGGTCTGGGTGTTTAAATGGAGAACAGATTTGTTTGCTTGTTGGGATTGTTAAATTTGAGGGGGTTTTTTATGTTAATTATAAAATGATGTTATGATGATTTCATGTATTGTATTTTCTTTGTGTATTTGTAAGCCACCTCGAGTCATCTTGGGATGAGGGAGTTGCGGGGTATAAATTAAAAGTGAAATGAAAAATGAAATGGACCTATCCCAAATAATATCAAGTCGGACGCATGAGGCAGGACACACACTGGATTTGATGTTTTCCACCAGCTTGTAAACAGGGGGTCCGATTATCAGAGGTGTTGTTATAACACTGCTGTCGTGGTCGGAGCATTACCTCCTGAAGACCCAGATCCTGACCCTCCTATGCCCTCGTTGGGGTGGTAGACCGGTTAGGTTAGTCCGCCCCCAGGGACTGATGGATCCAATTGGTTTTCTGAATTCTCTGTGGAATATACCCACTGACCTTGGTGGCTACTCTGTCAATGCCCGGTTGCCTTGTGGAATCACATCTTGACCATGGCCATTAACATGGTTGCATCCAGGTGTCCACTACAACCACTTTGTCTGCACAGGTCCCTCTGGTTTATGGAGAATCTGAGGATTTTGGGTAGGCAGTTAGAGAGTAAGTGGTGCTCAACTTGCGCTGAAGCAGGCCGATCTTGGCCTAGATAGTTTTTGAAGGATTATGCCGTGGTTGTGATGGTGGTGAAGAAAGCTTTATTCTCTGTTATCATAGTATCTGCAAAGTTTCTTCCAGCAGAGCTGTTCTGGGTGGTTAGGGGCCTGGTTAACCCAGTTTTCTCCACCAGGAAATGAAGTCATCTGTTGCCCACTGTGGACATTTTTATTAATTACTTTGCAGACAAAATTGCTCATATTCACCACGACTTGGGTGCTACCATTTCAACTGCAGAGTCAGATTTTGTAGTTCTGGAAGCTCTGTCTAGTCCTCTTTACCTGAATCTGTTTCAATTAGGGATAAACGAAGTCTTCCAAAAACTTCAGAATTCGGTTCGGTTCAAAAATCGAGTTTGGGTTGAAAGTTCGGTTTGGTCAACCGAACTATTCGAGTTCAGTTGAATTCCGAACTTCCGAACCGAGTTCGTACATTCAAAACTGGGGTTTTTGGCCTTCCGAACTGGTTTGGATTCGATTGAACAGTTCGGTCGAATTCGAGTTCGGTTCAAAAGTTCGGTTTGGTCGACTGAACTATTCAAGTTCAGAGATCGGACTGTACTTCCGAACTGCGTTCGCACATCCCTAATGTTAAGCCAGATGGCAAGTTTTGATTGGCTGGGCATGCCAGATGGTAAGCATTTGATTGGCTGATAGGGTAAAATAAAAGTGGCTGCAGCCATTTTGTTAATTCTCTTTGGTGAATTTGGCTGTGTGCTATAGTGCTGCTGGATCTGTAAGTAATCAGCTGGGAGGGGGGTGCCTGGCATGGCCTGGGCTGGGCTGGGCTGGCCTGGTATGGTATGGTTTTGTCTGGTCTGGTCTGGTCTGTCCATAGGGTCAGGGCTGGGGGTTACCTTTACCATGCCATGCAGTTTTTAAAAATAAATAAATAATTGGGTGCCACATTGCTTCTAGTTCTGCCTGCTGCTTGGTTGGCACCTGGCACCATAAGGCCAGAGGGATCTCTTTGCCTGGCTCCACTTACCCTTGCCTGGTCTGTTCAAGTTACCAGTGTCACAGAACCATGCCATGCCAAGCGGGTGCCAGTGTGGGGGATGAGGTGTGAATGTCTGGTTTCCTTACTGGTTTGCTGCTGGGAGTCTGGTTTGCCTGTTCAATTCTGGTCTTTTCAAGTTACCAGTGTCTGGTCTGTTCAAGTTACTACTGTGCCACAGTACCAATGCCATGCTAAGAGGGCACCCGTGAGTGTGTGTGAATGTCTGGTTTCCTTCTTGTGGGTGCTATCAGGCTGTCTGGCTTTTGGTGGAATTTCTCCACGCAGTTGCACTCTTTTGTTGTATTCTTCTTGAGCAAATGTCCCACTCTTGCTAGTCTGTTTTTTGTGTGCACCGCTTGGTTGGAATAATAATGATTTTACAGTAGGTGCACTCTGCTGAGGTGGGTCATGCTGTGGGTACACACATTATTGTTGTTGTTGTTTTTATTTCTTCTGCACGCAGTTGCACTTTTGTGGGGTTTTGTTCTGGAGCAATTGTCCCACTCTTGCTAGGCTGTTAGCCTACTTTTCTGAATAGTGCTTTGGCTGCGGGATTAAGAACTTTTGCCAAGATGTGACCAGCCGGAGCACTGGGGAAATACTTTCTAGTTTCTTCTGTTTAACAATATGGTGGTGGGCAGGGGGGGGAGGATTTGCCTTGTATAGGTGGGTTGGGCTACACAAGATGGATGCTTTTTGGGGGGAGATGTCTGGTTTCTTGTGTGTGGGTGTTATGGCTGCTGGTCTGGCTGGTGGCACCCATGGTGCCCCCCCCCAAAAAAAGTTTGTTGAATCTTGATCAATCAATTTGATTTGCTTGATAGTCTTTGGACTTTCTTTGGTGGGGAACCCCAGTCCAACACCTTCCCACCCATCCTGATATTCAAGTCTTGCATGTGTATCATTCATGGGGTATGTGTGGGGGTAGGGGGAACTTACTGATCACATGCCCTTTTGGTTTTTTAATGGTGATGATGATGATGATGACGATGATGAGGAGGTGGTGGTGGTGGTGGTTTTTTGTGCTTGCTTCTGTTTTGTCTCTCTTACTCTGTCTTTCATCCTGTTGGCGGGCGCAGCAGGAGGAGGTAGGGTTGCATGTGTTGTTGTGCACCATGATTGGCTAGGCAATTAAATATTATATTAATTATTAATTATTATTATTATCAAGCATTTATACAGCACAAGCAATGTACCTGGTGCTTTACAAAGTAATTGAATAGACACAGTTCCTGCCCTNACACACACTGGATTTGATGTTTTCCACCAGCTTGTAAACAGGGGGTCCGATTATCAGAGGTGTTGTTATAACACTGCTGTCGTGGTCGGAGCATTACCTCCTGAAGACCCAGATCCTGACCCTCCTATGCCCTCGTTGGGGTGGTAGACCGGTTAGGTTAGTCCGCCCCCAGGGACTGATGGATCCAATTGGTTTTCTGAATTCTCTGTGGAATATACCCACTGACCTTGGTGGCTACTCTGTCAATGCCCGGTTGCCTTGTGGAATCACATCTTGACCATGGCCATTAACATGGTTGCATCCAGGTGTCCACTACAACCACTTTGTCTGCACAGGTCCCTCTGGTTTATGGAGAATCTGAGGATTTTGGGTAGGCAGTTAGAGAGTAAGTGGTGCTCAACTTGCGCTGAAGCAGGCCGATCTTGGCCTAGATAGTTTTTGAAGGATTATGCCGTGGTTGTGATGGTGGTGAAGAAAGCTTTATTCTCTGTTATCATAGTATCTGCAAAGTTTCTTCCAGCAGAGCTGTTCTGGGTGGTTAGGGGCCTGGTTAACCCAGTTTTCTCCACCAGGAAATGAAGTCATCTGTTGCCCACTGTGGACATTTTTATTAATTACTTTGCAGACAAAATTGCTCATATTCACCACGACTTGGGTGCTACCATTTCAACTGCAGAGTCAGATTTTGTAGTTCTGGAAGCTCTGTCTAGTCCTCTTTACCTGAATCTGTTTCAATTAGGGATAAACGAAGTCTTCCAAAAACTTCAGAATTCGGTTCGGTTCAAAAATCGAGTTTGGGTTGAAAGTTCGGTTTGGTCAACCGAACTATTCGAGTTCAGTTGAATTCCGAACTTCCGAACCGAGTTCGTACATTCAAAACTGGGGTTTTTGGCCTTCCGAACTGGTTTGGATTCGATTGAACAGTTCGGTCGAATTCGAGTTCGGTTCAAAAGTTCGGTTTGGTCGACTGAACTATTCAAGTTCAGAGATCGGACTGTACTTCCGAACTGCGTTCGCACATCCCTAATGTTAAGCCAGATGGCAAGTTTTGATTGGCTGGGCATGCCAGATGGTAAGCATTTGATTGGCTGATAGGGTAAAATAAAAGTGGCTGCAGCCATTTTGTTAATTCTCTTTGGTGAATTTGGCTGTGTGCTATAGTGCTGCTGGATCTGTAAGTAATCAGCTGGGAGGGGGGTGCCTGGCATGGCCTGGGCTGGGCTGGGCTGGCCTGGTATGGTATGGTTTTGTCTGGTCTGGTCTGGTCTGTCCATAGGGTCAGGGCTGGGGGTTACCTTTACCATGCCATGCAGTTTTTAAAAATAAATAAATAATTGGGTGCCACATTGCTTCTAGTTCTGCCTGCTGCTTGGTTGGCACCTGGCACCATAAGGCCAGAGGGATCTCTTTGCCTGGCTCCACTTACCCTTGCCTGGTCTGTTCAAGTTACCAGTGTCACAGAACCATGCCATGCCAAGCGGGTGCCAGTGTGGGGGATGAGGTGTGAATGTCTGGTTTCCTTACTGGTTTGCTGCTGGGAGTCTGGTTTGCCTGTTCAATTCTGGTCTTTTCAAGTTACCAGTGTCTGGTCTGTTCAAGTTACTACTGTGCCACAGTACCAATGCCATGCTAAGAGGGCACCCGTGAGTGTGTGTGAATGTCTGGTTTCCTTCTTGTGGGTGCTATCAGGCTGTCTGGCTTTTGGTGGAATTTCTCCACGCAGTTGCACTCTTTTGTTGTATTCTTCTTGAGCAAATGTCCCACTCTTGCTAGTCTGTTTTTTGTGTGCACCGCTTGGTTGGAATAATAATGATTTTACAGTAGGTGCACTCTGCTGAGGTGGGTCATGCTGTGGGTACACACATTATTGTTGTTGTTGTTTTTATTTCTTCTGCACGCAGTTGCACTTTTGTGGGGTTTTGTTCTGGAGCAATTGTCCCACTCTTGCTAGGCTGTTAGCCTACTTTTCTGAATAGTGCTTTGGCTGCGGGATTAAGAACTTTTGCCAAGATGTGACCAGCCGGAGCACTGGGGAAATACTTTCTAGTTTCTTCTGTTTAACAATATGGTGGTGGGCAGGGGGGGGAGGATTTGCCTTGTATAGGTGGGTTGGGCTACACAAGATGGATGCTTTTTGGGGGGAGATGTCTGGTTTCTTGTGTGTGGGTGTTATGGCTGCTGGTCTGGCTGGTGGCACCCATGGTGCCCCCCCCCAAAAAAAGTTTGTTGAATCTTGATCAATCAATTTGATTTGCTTGATAGTCTTTGGACTTTCTTTGGTGGGGAACCCCAGTCCAACACCTTCCCACCCATCCTGAGATTCAAGTCTTGCATGTGTATCATTCATGGGGTATGTGTGGGGGTAGGGGGAACTTACTGATCACATGCCCTTTTGGTTTTTTAATGGTGATGATGATGATGATGACGATGATGAGGAGGTGGTGGTGGTGGTGGTTTTTTGTGCTTGCTTCTGTTTTGTCTCTCTTACTCTGTCTTTCATCCTGTTGGCGGGCGCAGCAGGAGGAGGTAGGGTTGCATGTGTTGTTGTGCACCATGATTGGCTAGGCAATTAAATATTATATTAATTATTAATTATTATTATTATCAAGCATTTATACAGCACAAGCAATGTACCTGGTGCTTTACAAAGTAATTGAATAGACACAGTTCCTGCCCTAGGGCTTACAAATTAAAAGGGAGGGGGAAGGAGGATGGGGTGGATGAGTTGTTGTGCACACCCTGATTGACTAGGCAGTTAAACGGCTGCAGCTGCTGAACATGGCGACACCTGCTGAGGCACCGAGCTGGCACCGAACAGTTTAGATGTTTCTGAAGTTTTCAGTTCTCAGACATCCCAGACTTTGGTTTCTGAAGTCCAAAGCTTTAGAAAGAGTGCCAAAGTGCCTCCAGGTACCTGGACCAAGTATTTGGAACTTCAGAATTCGGTCTGAGTACCCAGAAGTACTATTCAGTTCAGCTCTAGCTTCAGTTGGTATCACCCACTGATGCAAGGCTGGTGCTTGGGATGATGATGGTAACCAGTTGTGAATTAGATCCATGCCCATCCTGGCTGTTGAAAGCCAGAAAGGAGATGTTGGGGCCATTGTAGGCTGGGGTTGTCAACATCTCCCTTCAGGAGGGGCAGGTGTCAGACACCCTTAAAACTGCGGTGGTCTGGCCCCTGCTCAAGAAACCATCTTTGGATGCTGATGCCTCAGCCAGCTATTGGCCTGCCTCTAACCTTCCCTTTTTAGAGAAGGTTATTGAATAGGTGGTTGTCTGACAACTCCAGGCACATGTCAATGCTGTCAGGTTCCTGAACCCGTTTCAGTCTGGTTTTATTTATTTAATTATTTATTTATTTATAATAAAATTTATATGCTGCCCCCTCCTGCTAAAAGCATCTCAGGGCAGCTAACAACATTAAAACAATTTAATATAGTTTTCATCCTGGGTACGGCATGGAGACTGCACTTGTGGCTTTGGTCAATGACCTGCACCTGGAGATGGAGAATTCTACCTTGTTGATCCTGTTTGATCTTTCTGCGGCCTCTGATACAGTTGATCATGAGGTGTTGTTGAGATGACTGTGGGACCTGTCAGGGAGGTCCTGGGGGTGGTGATGGGCAATTTCTCATCATCTCCTCAGGATCTTCCCTGTGGTGTCCTGCAGGGTTCTATTATGTATCCCCTCTTGTTCAATGTGTAGCTGAAGCTGTTGGGCAAGTCATTTGGAGGTTTGGGGTGAGGTGCCACCAGTATGCTGATAACATTCAGCTCTGCTTCTCTTTTTCATCTGACCCAGGCCCTGCAGTCTTGGTGCTTACCTGATGCATGGCTGCTGTCGGGGACTGGATGAGAGTGAGCCGATTGAAGCTAAATCCTGACAAGTCTCAAGTGATGATGGTTGGCTGGTCCTGTGACTTGGAGGGAATTGGGACACCTGTCACTGATGGGGTCCAACCCCCTCTGGTCGATTGGGTTCATAGCCTTGGAGTGCTATTGGATCCCTCGCTGCACCCGGATTGTCAGGTTGTGGCAGTGGCCAGGAGCGCTTTTCACCAACTCCACCTGGTGAGGAAGCTGCAACCTTTTACTTCTGATTCAAATTTGGCCACTCTCATCCATGCTTTCATCACCTTAAGGCTAGATTACAGCAAAGTGTTCTTTGTGGGGCTGCCCCTAATGACAGTTTGGAAGCTGCAGCTGGTGCAGAATGAGGTAGCTTGACTCCTTTCTGAGACATTTTCTGGAAGCACATTACGCTATTGCTCCAAAGTCTGCACTGGCTTCCTATAGCTTTTCAGGCACAATTCAAGGTGCTGGTTTTGACTTATAAAGCCCTAAACAGTCTGGGTCCCACATATCTGAAAGACCGCCTATCCTACCATGTCCCTTTGTAGCTTCTAGGGTTGGCCGAAGGGTGCCTTCTTGTGGGTTCCATCTGTTACCCTTCTCTGTGGGGTGGGGGTGCATGGAAGGGCATTCTCAATTGCTGCCCCCATTTTGTGGAATTCACTCCCCCTGGAGGTTCATTTGAGCCCAAACCTGGGCATCGTCCAGAGGTGGTGCAAAATTCTTTTATTTGGACGAGTATTTGTCAGGTAGGTATAAATAGGACTTAGGTGGGTTTTTGGGTAGGGGGGTTGTGGGAGAAGGTGGACGTTTGAGGGGAGGGATGTGTGTTTTTATTGGTTGAATGTTACTTTTTTATGGATTATGAGCCACCCTGAGCCTGCAAAAATGGTGACATATAAATTTGAAAAATAAATAAATAAGTTTAGAGCCTTGCCCTGGGGAAATGTTGGTGGTTATGTAACATTTATAAAAGGCTTTAAACTCCTCAGAGGAAAGATAGTATAATTGGAACTGAAACAAATCGTGAATTTGCTGTCAGCGGTTAATATCCGCTATTCTGGATAGTTTGGCAGTTATCCGGCTCTAGATTTTACTGATTACAATGATGGCTATGAGGCTTGGATGGGTTTAGGTGGAAGGGTTTGGGAAAGAGGATCTATGGGTGGCAGGTGGGGATAAAGGATGGGGTGGGTAGTTGGGATGATGATGGAATTTATTTTATTGTATTTTGTATTTTTAATGTTGTAAGCCTGAGTCTATGGAGAAGGGCAGGGTAAAA
>QEPC01003569.1:18061-46945 GCA_003113815.1 Sphenodon punctatus
GTCCCTGCCCCTAGGGCTTACAATCTGAGAGACAGGAGCTGGGGGAGAGACTTAGGAAGGGGAACAGAGGGAGAGACAAGGGGTCTAACATTCATGAAGATGCGAGGTCTCAAGTGCACGTACTTGGCTTGGTTACGATGAGAATGACAGCAGGCAGGTCCATGTTGCAAGATTAAGGGTTTAAGGGTAGAGTGCTCGATAATTCAACAATGGTACTGCTGAATCATTTATTGAGGTTGCTACATTGCCATCCAAGGCTCACATTTCACCTTCAGTCTCAGATGCAACCCTACAAGTGACTTGAAAAAGTACAAAATTATTCAAATAAATAAATAGATAAATAGCACTAGCAATATGCCTGGTGCTGAAGTTAGAGAAGGTCCTTGCCCCAAGGAGTTTACAGTCTACAATGGACAAGGGAGAGGTGAGAAGGAGAGGAGCCCATAATAGCATATTTAGAAATCATGTCTTTTCCAGGATATCTCAAAAAATTCCAATGCTTCCCTTTATCAGGCTTTATTTACAAATCATTGAATACTCCTTTATCCTCTCACCAACAAAAGTTGGTCCAATAAAAGATACCATTTGGACTACTTTGTCTACTACTGGTGTGGTCCTTCACCCATTTGTACTGGTGTTAGTCCTAAGTACCAATGTCTGGTCTCATTCACTACAATGGGACTGATGTCAGCTTTAAGGCTGATGTCAGCTCTCATTGTCACAACGTGATTGGAGAATCACACCCTATATCTCGCTTCAGAGGTAACGGTTACAAGCTATCTGCATGGCCCAAATTAGTTTAGCAATACAAGTTTAAAGGTTTACCTAGACAAATACAGTCAACCCTCAACAATGACTGTGTCCTTACATTTCTTTTCCCCATCTCCTGCTTTATCTATTTAATTTACTCCAACAAAGAGAGCCCAGCCGTCTCACAGATAGTTTAACAGTTATGTCTGACGTACTTTCAGAACAAGACTTTGCATTGTAGTATAACTTTTGACCTTGAAAAGTGGATTCATTTTTGCAATGAGGTTTGTGCTTTCCCACCATCCTTATCAAGAACCAAAGTTAAAAAAATCCCCACAAAAAACAACATATAAAACAAATTGGGTTGCATGCCTATATTTCTAACGCATTCACCGAAACACTAAGGTAACAATAGCAATCATTTGCCAGCTGTTAGATTAAACTTGTTTGGTGGAACAATTGCTATAAATAATCACATTTATTTATTTATTTAATTATTTATTTCAATGAGCTTATAAGCTTGCTCCCTCCCGCTCGCAATGGCAGCTCGGGGTGGCTCACAACATTGTTAAATACATTTAAAACAATTATAAAACTTAAAAACTTATTAAAACTATAATTTTAACTTTAAAGAATCGGCACTTATTATACACAGTAGCATTTTCAAACATACGGGGAATTTAAGATGCTAGATAGTTGTATGCAATTATAAATGTATTGGATACAAGCAGTTCAGAAACAAATATATATTTTGCAGAAGAGAAACAAGTATGCTATCCACATAGATTAAAAAGCAAAAAATAGTAGTGCCATATTATATGCATGTGATTTCTATGTAACTTTGTGCCCCCTTAGAAGTGCTTTGCACCACACCAGCACATTCCACTGAACTGAATTGGACTCTCACCATCGCTAGCAGTAATGTACCATTGCCAAGTGCCCTAATGATCAGACTAAAGCCCCCATTTCTTATCTTTTCCCCTTCCCACTTCTATTTTATCCTCTTTGTCTCCAGCTTCCCTTGATGAAGGGTGAAAACAGACATGACGCTAACCACCCTTTAACCACCCTTGGTGGTCATTTATGCATGTTTCAGGGCTGCATAGGGCACCAATGCAGCCCTGCAACATGCATAAATAACCACCAAGGGTGGTTAAAGGGTAGTTAGCATCATGTCTGTTTTCACCCGAAATCACCACTCTTCACTCCTCTCCCAACCCCTGCACTTGCACCGTCGAAGCCTATTATTCCCTCTTGCCTCCTAACTGCTAATACCCCCACCATTGCACAGTACCTTAATACCATGGCATAACCTCTCCCTCTCTGCTCCTTCCCCTCTGCTTTCAGACACGCCATTGTCTCCTCTATAATTAAAAAAACCCCACCCCTCCAGCTACTGCCCTATCTCACTTCTCTCCTTTGCTTCAATGTCTTGGGATGAGCAATCTACACTTTCGGTAATGACTGTCTCTCTTCCAATTCATCCCTTGACCCACTTCAATCTGATTTCTGCCATCTCCACTTGAATGAGACTGCTCTTGCCAAAATCATGAATAATCTCCTCATCGCTAAGCCTAAGGACCTCAGTTTTCTTCTTGTCCTCCTCAACCTTCTTGCCACCTTTGACATTGCCAGCCACCCCCTTCTCCTTGATACTAGAGCTGCAGCAGGTAGCACATTTGCTACCCAAGGGTAATACCCACATATTCGGGCACCCCCAGTGGGTAACCAGTGGGGTCCTTGGCCCCCCTTGGGTGCCTGGTGCCCCAAAATGTGGATATTACTGGGGCATCCTGGGATGCTGATCCCAGTACCTGCAGTTCCCTGGGCTGACTCAGCTTACCGCCAGGTTGGTGCTCCTCTGGACCGTTGCCACTTTCAGACATCCCCCCCCCCCGCATATTGTAGCTGCTGGGGGGGGGGGGAGGGAGAGATGCACAGCCAAAATATGCATGGGGATCAGTCAGTCTGAAAGCCCCCCCCGGTGCGGCTTTGCTGGCAGACATGCACATGCATGCAGAGTAGGAAATTGAGCTCTGCATTCATGCGCAAATTGCACATGTCTGCCGGCAAAGCCACATCGGGGTGGGGGTGGGGAGGGCTTTTAGACCAGCCGATCTCCGCGCATATTCTGGCTGCGCATTCCCCCCTGCAGTCAGAATATATGTGGGGGATGTCTGAAAGTGACCCTAATCATTGCTTGCTGCTCCCCGTTCCTTCATCATCCCAAGCTGCTCAGCTGAATTGGGGATTTCCTTGCTTGGCTTTTTCTGAGGGGAGGGGCAAGGAGGCCTCTTCCCACCTGCATGCACCCTGCTAATGAGTCACTATTCCCAGGGGGACCCATATCTGGGGTGCACATGGGTCTTGCGCACCCCAATTTTGGGTCCTCCAGGAACAGGGGTGAGGTGAGTCTGCGCTTAGGACTCCAGAGCCTAAGGAAAAAGGTAAGTAAATCAACTACTCCCCCTCTCCCCACACATGTACAGCCCCTCTGCCCCCAGCTATGCCTCCCCTGGGCCCCTGTCCAGCACCTGCCTCCCCCAGACTCCTGCCCTGCCTGCCTGCCCCAGCACTGGTGCTGCAGGCGCTGGTGTGGGAGATCATTGGCAGGAGTCCGGGGGAGGCGAGCACTGGTCAGGGCTGCAGGGGAAGATGGGTTTGGCACACAGAAGCTGAAAGCTCCTTGGAGAAGCACCAGTGCTGCTCCACGGAGCTGATCCCTGCCAGGAGATCTGAACCTTTTGGAATCATATCCCCGGGTAAGGATCTGATTGCTTTGTAGTGATACGATTCGTCCAAAATAAGACAAATCTTATTGATCCACTGCTGATCTTCCCATCCTTAGTTTACCCAGATAATTGAGATGGGAGCCACAGCTAATTTGAATTGATCAGCAAAACCCAAGTAGACAAATGCAGTCCCCATCTATAATAAGGACAGGCAATGCAGCTACCCCATGGGCCGAGTCTGGGTCCCCCACTCTCCCTGGTGTAGCTGCATCCCTTCTACAGAGAGGGGGCCCAGAGGGGTCCCATTCTGTCTTCTGCACCAGAGCCCATTCCAGCTTCCACCTCTTGAAGAGGAGAAGAGGGCAAGGGTGTAGCTATAATAGGGACAAGGTGGGGTATCTACACCACCATGATCCGTAATCCTGGGGAGCCCGTGCTCCCTGGTGCAGCTGAGAGTAGGGGTGAGGTGCCAGGGCCCAGTCCAACCTAGCTACACCCCTGCAAGAAGAGTTACTTATCTGACTTGTATGAAATGACTCCTTTGTCAAAAATAGCCAGCTCAATGCAATGCCTCCTGTCCAATTAAGTTTGCAAGGTTTCTAACCTTTGAATGCAGGACACAGATTAGCGTTATAGAGACAAACCCTTTCCATTGTTCAGTGTTCAGAGGAAGCTGGAAGCATTCCATGGTTGTTAGGTGCTATCTGGAGAGTATTTTTATTCTCCTGAAGTATATGGTGGAGTTCTACTGAAGGATCAGCCCACAAATCAACATTTCTCTCTGCCCCACTGGAAGAGCCAAACAGAAAAGGTCAGAAAAGACAATTGTTTTGTTGGGATAGCAATTGATAAAAAAGGAAAGGAGGTGGGGGTCCTCACCATAACAGAAAGCAGGGAAGGATTAAAACTCGTGTCGCTGTTTCGTGGTCTCAGCTTGAAGCAAAAAAATTTGAACTCAAACCATCAAAAGAGGCAAAACCATGATGAGGTTTGGGTTGATGTGTGGGATTCTTGTTAGGCCAGAAGAGATGACAGGGTGTTCAGGATGAGTAAGAGCAGCAGTACTTGTTTTTAGTTGTATTTTATCCAGGGTTTGCAGGGAGTTGCATGAAGAGAATGCAGCAGCGTTTTGGCTTATCTGTCCCTGTTTGACTGAAAAGAAATTCTAGACCCGAAAACCTGAGGAGGATCTTTCTGTTTTAAGCTGGTCCTCTTGTGACCTTGATAGCCAGCAGTTCAAACCCTGGCAATGCCCATCAGACAAGATTAGCAAAGGCATAACGTGGACCCCACAGAAAATATGAAGCACTTGGGCAAACATGTCTATTGTTCTATTTCTAATATTTCCTTTGCCCTTTAGAAGCAGTGTCTTTTGTCACCGTCTCTCTTTCATGGCATATTTACATCACACATGATTTGCCTTGTTGTGTAAGAGCTTTATTATGAAAACATGAACCAGGAGACCAGAAACTGGCAGACATATAGTAGACGCAATGTTAGGCTTCTCACAAAGGCTATTCTCCCCTCTCTTGAGCAGTGAAGATTGGAATTTCTAAAGCAGAGCTGGACAGGTTGGTATGACTTCCAGTTTTCCAAGTAAAGCAGAAAAACAGAGACAAAAGAGAGATAAAACGGGGGAGGGTGTAATCCTCTTTCATTGTTCTCGGCTTCAATTGATTCAGGATCATTCTATGAGTCTATAGGTATTTTCACACGTGATGGTGCTGAGCAAAGCCACACTTTGATCCTGCCCGTGGTAAGAGCCCTCACCATGGGCAGGATCTGGCCCTGCTACTGAACAAACATGCCAGTGGCTGGGGCTGGGGAGGGGGCAGGGAGAAGACAGGAGGATGTGCAGATGTAGTCTGCATGGCCCCACCGCCTATGCTGCACAGAGAGCCCAGCACACAACCTACAGTTACCCTGACATGGTCCAGGGAGTACTCTACTCCCACCCACAGCAAAGTCTGGCGTGCAGGAGCAGACGTGACACCACCATGGGTGGCCACGCTGGGGTAAGCCTGACCACCAGTGGTAGCATCACATTTGAAAATATCCTATCCTAAGTGTAACTAATTATCACTAATATAACTGGCACTTGGTAATAAGGGTTGTGTTGATGAGTAGGTTTGGTGATGTCGAATGGGTAGAGCAGGGGCTCGCACCAAGGAATTAGAGATGTGCATCGGGGTAAAATTTGTCTTTTTGTGTTTCCAATTTTTGTGTTTTTTGTCTATCATAGAAATTTACTGCAGATAACGTACAGAACGCACGTTACACATTAAATGATAAATAATAATACGGAAACAATGGTATATGACCTGTAAATAAGTGTTTTTAAATAAAGAGCTTTTCATTGGCAAATCAGTAATTTCCTATCAACGACGACTCTGCATTTGCACTCTCTGTGCTGTGTAATAATGTGTCTGCATGGAGTGCTTACCCATCTCTCCTGCCCTGTTGCAGCTTGTGTTGGTGGTTTATATGTTGTTAGCCAGCAGCTACCTAACAGCATAAATTACATAAAACCCATAAAATAAGATAAAACAGACCAAGCAAGTTTGCATTGACATTAAAATGTCCAGTGGGTTAAACTATGCCAAATAAACTGACATGAAATGAGAAGTATTTCATGCGACTTCTCTTACCCGCAATAGAATGGATCCTCGATTCAAACAAGGGCACTTGTGGGCTAGAAAGTAAGAACTTAGGGCTGTTATACAAGGTCACACAGCCCAGACAGCCCATCTGGTCCATCTAGCCCAGGATCCTCTGAAAGAGGCCAGTTCCAAGTGATTCAGACTGGGGTACTTCTGTGCAAGATTCTCCCCCCTCCCCAGGGGCCTGTACATCTTCTGAACACTCCAGGATAGATTGCAGGTTAAATATTTCATGGGAACAAGTCCTTAGAGAGCTCTTCTTCCCACCAAGGTGGCTGTCTGCCTGTATCCTTTAAAAAGGAGGTGAGGGGGGAGATGACAGCTATAACACCAAGCAGTGTACCTGGGTGTGAGGTCACAGACATATAGGGCACTTTTTAATGGGCCGGAGGTTCATCGGGTTGGGTCTGTGTGTTGCAGGTGGATCACCACTGTGTGGGTCATGCGTTGGGGGAGGGTGAAGACAGGCCACACCCATCTCCACACACCTCCACCCATGCAGCAACCCGCCTTTTCACCAGTTGCTCCGTGTGTGTGGGATGGGTGGAAGTGGGTGGAGTTGGGTGGAGGTGTGTGGGTCACAGGAGTGCGTGCCCACACACCTCCACATTTAAATGAGATGCTCCCACATGTGAACACTGGGTGTCTGTGCATGGGAGCATCTCATTTAAAAACAGCCACAGACCCCAGGCTATCCATAAAGTATGGCATTCTCTTTGCCATTTAGCCACCACCCCCAGCCCATTTGTCAGTTGGTCACTCTACTACAGACCGCCTCCAAAAATGTTACACAAATCACATCCCTTCTCCTGCACACATTTTTAATACCGCTATCTAGAACCTCATTTATTATAGGCAAGAAATATATTTGTAACATTCAAACAGAAATGTAATTGAAAAAGGAGTAAAAAAATGACAGGTCCACCGCCAACTGCCGCCCCAGCCCCGCCCATAACCCTGCTGGGAACGCTCTAGGGAGCTCTTAAAAGAGGCACACAAAATGCAATACTGCGTTGGCTCAAGCCAATGCCATGAAGAACAGCAGCTCGGACAGCAGCTTCCTGCATATCCTGTCAAGTATGTGCCTCCGTTGTAGGTCAGGACTGCCAGCGGCTGCAGTGGCTGCAGCGACTCCTGGGCAGGAAGGGGTTACTGGCTGCTGCGGCTTCATTTTTCTATGGTGTCCTGTCCGCACATGTATGTTATGACAGAGAGTGAGCAGTTGG
The DNA here is from genome assembly GCA_003113815.1 of Sphenodon punctatus. NCBI lineage: Eukaryota > Metazoa > Chordata > Lepidosauria > Sphenodontia > Sphenodontidae > Sphenodon > Sphenodon punctatus. The sequence goes on from QEPC01003569.1 coordinate 25,430, forward strand.
GCGGGGTTTGAGGTGGGGGTGTTGCTGGGTGTGGGGGAGGAGAAATGGCCGTCCATATGAATTGTTTGCACGGCCGGTCTGTGGGGGCAGTAGTGTGTGGAGACTGCCTGAGTCGACGTGATGGCCACCCTGGGAGCCGCCTGTTAGAATCCCTCTGCACTCACTCCACGAACCGCACTCCAGCTGTGCCGCTCAGCGGCCACGAACCGCACTCCAGCTGTGTTCATCTAAAAACACCCAGGGCGCAGTCAGACATGCGTTTAAATCGCACAACCGCCACGGCGGCATAGTGCGATTTAAAGAACCCCGCACTTCCGGGTTAGTGTGAATGTGGTGAGTGCACACATTTCCACTTAGCCTGAATGTTTGGAGTGCGGTTTGAAAAGCTGCTCCGAGCAACTTTTCAAACCGCACTCCAAACATTCGGGCTAAGTGGAAATGTGCGCGCTCACCGCATTCACACTAACCCGGAAGTGCGGGGTTCTTTAAATCGTACTATGCCGCCGAGGCGGCTGTGCAATTTAAACACACGTGTGAATCCCCTCCCAGTCTTTGGGAGAAGCCACAGTGATCTCTGTGGAGGGTGCGTGTGGGTGTGTACATGTGCGTAACTATTTATCAATATCTTTCCAATACAGTCACTCCCAAGGCACATGTTTTTCAGCACTGACAATAGAGTGGGAAAATATTTTTTTAATCTCTGAAACAAATTTTGAAAGTATTTAGAAAACAAATATAAGGTTAGCTGCATTTTAAAAGTGGAAATGTTTTGACTCAGCAACTCCGAAGAACTGGCTACTTTTGAAGTTGCTGAGATTTAGATTAAGGTGTCTACAGTTAGCCAGAGCTAGAGACAAAGAAGCTCAGGTGACATCTTTTATTGGACCAACTTCTGTTGGTGAGAGAATACAAGCTTTGGGGCCAGGGCCACAGAGGGACCTTCCTCGGACATGTGACAAGTCAGACCTGAGCAAATGCAGGACAGGTATATATAAGAAATCAATTACTTGGGGAGGAAGCTATTAGAAAAAAAAAATAGCTTGGGAGAGAATCATTGGGGAAAGCATAAATTTCATTTAATTAGGCTAAAAATAATAGATAATGGTGTTTAAAAACATAAATCAATAGAGAGAAGTAAATGCAGATTAAGAGCTATGCTAGGGCAAGGGCAAACATTTAGGGAGGTAATGGTAAGAAACAACTTCTGGTGGGGGAAGGGGGGGAGGAAACATATCGAACTGCAGAGAAGCTAAATGAGTTCTTTGCTTCGGTCTTCACTGTGCAGGATGTTGGGGAGATACCCACGCCAGAACCCTACTTTGTAGGTGATGAATTGGATGAACTGTCACAAATCAGCGTGACCCTTGAGGAGGTTCCAGAGCAATTGACAAGCTTAATACAAACAAATCACCAGGGCCAGATGGTATTCACCCCAGAGTTCTGAAGGAACTCAAATGTGAAATTGCAAACCTACTAGTAGTAATTTGTAACCTAACGTTGGCATCTGGCACTGTACCTGAGGACTGGAGGGTGGCAAATGTAACCCCAATATTTAAAAAGGGTTCCAGAGGTGATCCTGGAAACTACAGACCGGTAAGCTTGACGTCTGTGCCGGGCAAAATGGTGGAAACTATCATTAAGAACAGAATCACTGGGCATATTGATAAACATGGCTTAATGGCAAAGAGTCAGCATGGATTTAGCAAAGGGAAGTCATGCCTCACTAATCTCTTGGAATTCTTTGAGGGCGTAAACAAGCATGTGGACAGGGGAGACCCAGCAGATATAGTGTACCTGGATTTCCAGAAAGCTTTTGATAAGGTCCCACATAAACGACTCTTGAGAAAATTAAAAAGTCATGGGATAGGAGGTAGTGTTTTGCTATGGATTGGTAACTGGTTAAAGGATAGGAAGCAAAGAGTGGGACTAAATGGCCAGTTTTCACAATGGAGGGATGTAAAAAGTGGTGTGCCCCAAGGATCTGTACTGGGACCAGTTCTTTTCAATGTATTCATTAATGATCTGGAAAAGGGTGTTAAGAGTGAGGTGATCAAATTTGCAGATGACACCAAGTTATTCAGAGTAGTCAGAACACGAGCAGACTGTGAGGAGCTGCAGCAAGATCTTACAAGACTGGGTGCCTGGGCATCTAAATGGCAGATGAGATTTAATGTGGACAAGTGCAAAGTGATGCACATTGGGAAAAATAATCCAAATTATGAGTACACAATGCTGGGTACTAAGCTAGGAGTTACCACTCAGGAAAAGGATCTGGGAGTGATTGTGGATAATACACTGAAATCCTCAGCCCAGTGTGCCGCAGCGGTCAAAAAAGCAAATAGAATGTTAGGAATTATTCGCAAGGGAATAGAGAATAAAACTGAGGATGTCATAATGCCTCTATACAAATCAATGGTGCGACCGCACCTTGAATATTGTGTGCAGTTCTGGTCGCCCCATCTCAAAAAAGACATAGCAGAACTAGAAAAGGTACAGAGAAGGGCAACAAAAATGATCCAGGGTATGGAACAGCACCCGTATGAGGAGAGGCTTGGTAGGTTGGGACTCTTCAGCTTGGAAAAGAGACGACTGAGAGGAGATATGATAGAGGTCTATAAAATCATGAGTGAAGTGGAACTTGTAAACAAGGAATGGTTATTTACCCTCTCAGCTAGTACTAAAACTAGGGGACACTCCATGAAACTCACAGGTGGCAGAGTAAAAGCAAACAGACAAAAGAAAGTATTTTTTCACTCAGCGTACAATTAGGTTGTAGAATTTAGTGCCAGGGGAGGTGGTCAAGGCCAGCAGTATAGCTGACTTTAAAAGAGGTTTGGAGAAGTTTCTGGAAGATAGGTCCATTAGCAGCTATTTGCCAGATAGGATTGGGGAACAAAACCCTTTACTGTTGGGAGCCTGGGGATGACCCACAGGGAATGGATAGCATGGTGACCTGTTGGGTGCTTCTCCCAGGCCCCCGTGATTGGCCACTGTCAGAGGCAGGATGCTGGGCTCGATGGACCGTTGGTCTGACCCAGTACGGCACTTCTTATGTTTTTACAGGAACTTTAACCAGTTAGTTTAAAAAAACAACCAATCAAACAAAAGGGAAAAAACCCCACTTTGTGTGGCTTACCTAAGGCTACAGAGTAAGTCAGTGCCAAGGGCAGAAAAGGAAAACAGGATTCCTTTTAGAGGTCTGCCATTTGTGTCTAACAAACACAAATTTCATCAGGAAAAGCCCTTTTGGGGAACTCTGAAATTCAGACACTCACCTCCTGGATTTTGGAGTCCCAGGCCATGAGTGCCCTCAGCCCTACCGGTTCCCAGGGTGATCCTGTGAACTAGAGAGATGAGGGGTGGAGGCATGGCATCCCCTCTGGTTTCTACCACTTCCCGTTCCCAGGAGCTTCCACTAGTGGCTTCTGCCTCATGTTGCTGGGGGCCAGTGCTGGCGCTAACCTTTCTACCCCTGGGCTGGTGCTGCTGCTTGGGGAAGGTCATGCTTCCTCCACTCGCCACTTCCACTTTCTCTCCTCCAATTGCAACGTCCCTCCCACCCATTCTCTGCCAGCTAGTTCACCATCCCCTCCCTTCTGCTGGCCCCCTGGGAGGCAGAGTGTCCTGGCTGGAGCTGGGAAGAGGGACGTCCTCCCGCCCTCGTCCCTCCATGGCAGGGATTAAACCCCAGGAGCCTCTGTCTCCTAAGTGGAGAAGGGGGGCAGGCTCTGCCCTGTCTATTCCCTGGGTGCCTCCATTGATTGTTAGCAACTGCTGCTCCCATGTAGCTTCCAGGAGCTGGGGACTCTGCTTTTGTGCCTTCTGAGTGAACCCACGCAGCAGGTTCAGGATGGGAGGGAGTTCTTTTCTCACTGTGCCTGGTGGCACTGCTGTCATGGGTGGGCACTACCATTACTGTAAAATGGTGAATTTCTGGCAGGGGATGTGTGGTCGCCTCTCCCCATGCACATTTTGCCATCCCCCACTCAGGGCATTCTGGCTTTTTCTCTGATACCCCATGTGTGGCCATGAGTGGGTGTTGCGTGGGTCCCAGGAGCGCTCATCCACCCACACCATCCTCACATGGGCATTCAGGTGCGTGGGTAAACCGGCATGGTTGCGTCTCATCTAAAAACACCCACTGATCTGTAGTAGGTTATGGTCAGAGCAGGATAGGTGTATATGACAGAAATACACAGATGATTTAAGTGACAGTCTCTTTTGTATTTTGTGAATTATGAAACCTACTGGTAGTGATAATTTTGTACTACTCAGTTCAGATTTGAGAAACAACATGGAACATGAAAGAAGATGTTTCACTTTTACCTACTTTCCCCTATCTCATTGCATTTCCCCCCCTTGTTATACTTTTTTTTCTGTCCTAGTTTTTAACTTTCAACTGTCTACAGGCTCACACAGGTTTGATGCCAGTAAACCTCCTAATTCTTTCAGCTAGTAGTACATGACATTTTGGGAAAGTGCCAGCATTTAACTGAATCATCTACCTGTCTGTGTTGAATGCACTCATTATCTGCACATTTAGACAGCATGAGCACAGTATATGAACGTGCATTAAGTTTATTGGTCAGCTATTATTCTAAGGTTAGTGGCTTCCACTTGGATTGCATTTTTTTCATCTGAAATAAATTGTTATTTTGCAGAGTTCTAGGGGATCGATCAAGGGATGTCAAATATCAACAGTAAAATTCAAAGGGATATTTTTCATTAACAGAACAAAACCGTATTTCATATCAATCTATTTCATTCGGGCTATCAGTAAATATCCACATCTCCTGAGAAACAAGGACGTCAGTTATTGTTTGTTTGTTTGAAGTAACCATAAAAGTGAGATTTTTAGGAGAACTCATTTGGCCAAGCGTTACAGTGGTTTTGCTTCTATTACTGTAAAATGGTGAATTTCTGGCAGTTGTTTATATGTATCATTCCAACACAATTATTTTCCACACACTTTTTTTTTCTTCTCCAGAGCTTAATGTTGAGGAGTGGGAGAAGCCTGTTATTCTAGGCTCAGAAGCAGGGAAATATTAAAATGATACAGAAGTTAAATGTAATGTTGATGTTCTCAAGTCATGCCATAAAGCATCAAAAACAAATCCAAAGCATGTAGCCAGCACTGGAGCACATCAGAGAATGCCAAGACCTTTTTGTAAATGAACAAGATCTTCTTTTTCCTGATAGCAAGCTTCACACCAGACGCTGGAAACAACAAGCTGTGAAATGTCAGTGCTGTGAATGGAAGTGTCCACTCTCAGGCCTGGCAAGAGTGGAAAATGGAGGTACAATTGTATCAGAGCCACAAGCTTGAGTGGGGATGACAATAAATTCATTTAAATATACATTAAAATATGATGAGTAAAATAATAATTGCAAGTAACATATGTGTAAATAAAGTACCAGTATGTTCTCCAGAAATTGATTTTAAAAATTATGATGTGGGGGATGAAAGGCAAGCACCCCCCTCCCCCCTCACAATATCAGAATTAACCAGGGCCCTAGGTTTCTCTACATGGGCTTGCAATGTCCACATGAGACCCAGCATAAGGCAGGAGGGTAAGTCATCACAGCATTCACCTTGCAACAGACTTTAGTAGCTCCACTTCTCCCCCGTGTGGAAATACTTGTTATACGGGAAGGCATCAACCATAGACCATGCTCTAGTCATCTCTCACCTTGACTATGGCAACTTTCTCCTTACTGGGCTTCCCTACTCTGACCTGAGAGGAGGTGAGAGATGATTAGAGCAAAGTCTATGGAGAAGGGCAACAAAAATGATCAAGGGCATGGAAGGACTCCCGTATGAGGAGAGGCTTGGTAGGCTGGGGCTGTTCAGTTTAGAGAAGAGATGACTGAGAGGAGATATGATAGAGGTCTATAAAATCATGAGTGGTGTGGAACTAATAAACAAGGAGCAGTTATTTACCCTCTTGAATAGCTGTCTTTTCCTTGAATTATTATTTTATATAAATATATAAGGAACCAGGAAATATTTACCGTGACTTATTTATATTTTACTTGTGTCTTTCTGCTTAATTGCTTATTCATAGGCTTTTTAAAAGCATAATCACCACTATTTTAACTTGGTTTTCTCGGTCCTAAAACCTGGAAAGTTATTTGGGTAATATGAAAACTGGAAGGATGTATTTGGTATTGAAATTTCCCTCATTTATTTGAGGTAGTTTTGTGTTTTATTGTGTAAGATTTAACTGTTTGGTTATAGCAGAAACTGCTAGATACAATAAATTTTATTTATTATTTATATTTACCCTCTCAGCTAGTACTAGAACTAGGGGACACTCCATGAAATTCATGGGTAGCAAGCTTAAAACAAATAAAAAAATATATTTTTTCACTCAGCGTTGTTAACAGGAGACCCCCCTCCCACTTGTGACTATTGGGGGGTTGGTGCCCCAGTACCCACCTGACTCTTAAATTTAGGGGAATTAGCCAAATTGGTTGGACTAGTGGTCCCTGCGTGTCTCCTGGATCAGTCTGAGGTCAGATATGCGCTACAGTCAGGTTATGTATCTTCCCCAAAAGAATAGTAAAGGGAAAAAAGGGAGACAAAATGCTTAATAAAAAGGAATATTTATTTAACAGGAACGGGAGGTATCCAAGAAAACCCACAATTAGCTAACACAGTTCCCGGTCTGGCTGGCAGTTTTCAGAGGGAAACACAAGCGGTGGCTGGGAAAATGAAAGTAATATGAGAGAGAGAGAAGGCTAGAAGCAATAGGAGGTTGAAGAAGGAGAACCAGGACCAGTGGCTACCTCTCCTTGCCTGTTGCAGAGGGGACAGGCACCCCACGGATCCAGCGAAGTTAGGGGATGCAGGGAAGGGACAGACCAAAGTCTGGGAGACCCCTTAAGATCCAGACACTCACAGAGAGACCTGCACGTGTTCGCTTCCAAAGTTTTCTCAGTTTCAGAGGGGGAGCCAGGAATGGTTATAAGTTTTGACACAAAAGATTTGGGATCAGTTTAAGTATACTACAATAGGTGAGATGAGAAGATGTGAGAGATTTCCTGGGTGGGTTTAGGTCTGAGAAAAGGAACATGCCCACAGGGGCAGAGGGGCCAAGAACGCCAATAGGTGCGACGGGAAAGAGGTGCCAGTGTGTCTAGTTACACAATGGCCTCCGCCTTCCCCTCTCCCATACGGGGGATGGTGGATGGCGGAAGGCGCCTTGTTGCGCCCGATTAGGAGGAGGCAGGGCACTGCAAGGAAATTTTCCTGCCTCCGGGCTCCTGCGTACCCCCGGAGTGGGAAAAAGCAGCGGCCGCACCTAGATACAATCCCCGACTGGGGTTGCTACAGCAACCCCGCCGGTTCCAATTCGAGGAGCCCAGTCACGTGGGGCACGCCTGATGGGTGTGTACTAGGAGTTGGGAGGGGAGACTGAGCTCCGGCCCCACTTGCGGCCCAAGCAACCCAGGAAACGGCACTCACCCAACCCTTCCCCTCGCACTGTGGATTATTATCGGCTGCCATCGGGGCCAGGAAGGAATTTTTGCGGGAGCTCTAATCTGACCTAATGAGTTCCCGTTTTTTGGCTTCCTCACATTGTGGGTATTTGGCCGGATAATTGTCCCTTAGAATTGGGGTGTTGTGCTGTTCTTTCATTGTCGCACTCTGCAAGGGTCCAGTACTATAGGTTAGAATTGAATAGATAGGGCATAAGTAAGAGTCATCTCCTTAAGAGATGGGGAGGCCACTCCCCGGAATTCAGGGTATGGCAAGCGGCGGGGCAACCTTCCTGGGAGGGGCGTCAGGCGAGGGCAGTAGGGGCAAGTATGGTCCCCCGTCAGCAGGCGCCTTTATCCTTACTCATGTTTGAGAGTTGTGGTCCCCCGTACCTGTAACCGGGGTCACGCAGAGGGGGAGACGTTATGGACAGTTGTGGGTGGTAATCGAGGGTACATCGGAACCACCCATGGGGTTTGTTGTTTGTGAATTTAAGATTCAAATACTGGACCCATATCGCATTAGGCGATTACCCCCACCTGAATTATGATTATAAATTGGTTGAATTAAAGAGTGCAGCCGTTCAAATCCCAATCATGGTGTCTTGTCTTCCTTCGGTGCGTCGGCAAAAGGGAAGAGGCAAAGGGTAAGCAAACTGGGGCCGCAGAGACAAAGGACACATCAGGGCATAAACAGGGGGAGATTTCTAATCGGTCTGGGGATGGAAGAGAATCATGAGGAGAGTCTGGTGCTGGCAGGCAATTCCCACTGATCAGGTGTGGGGGTGCTAAAACATTGGGTGCTTCTAATTGTCCCTGCCTTTGGAGTCATTGCTAATCTAGATTCCATTCACCAGTAATTTCTTTAAATAGAAAGGAGGTCTTATTTTAACTGCCCCAATATTTACTCAGAGCCTCCTTCATCACCTTTTCCAAGGGCGGGCTGGTTTTTGCATGAAAGAACAATAAAGGCTACCTTGTTGCTCAACCATGGCTTCGCTCAGGCTTTTCTGATGTCCAGTTACTCATGTCCTTTCCGACCATGGGGTGTGTGTGTGTCCTTTTTGGGGTGCATTCCGCACCTCTAGCAACAGCGTATAATTGGATTGTGGAATCTACTGCCAGAGGCTGTGGTAAGGGCCAGTACTATAGCCGAGTTTAAAAGAGGTTTGGACAAGTTTCTGGAAGATAGGTCCATTAGCAGCTATTAGCCAGACAGGATCAGGGAACAGGATGGGAGCTGGGGGAAAACAACAGGGAATGGATCCCTCATTGTGACCTGTTGGGTGCTTCTCCCAAGCCACCATGATTGGCCACTGTCGGAGACAGGATGCTGGGCTAGATGGACCATTGGTCTGACCCAGTATAGCACTTATGTTCTCATGACCTTGCCCCTCTCACTTCCGCTCAGTGCTTTGCTGCCAAGGTCATTCAGTTTGCCCATCAGTTTGCCCATGTTCAGCCTCTCCTCTCTGCCATGCACTGGCTCCCTCTACCTGAATGTATTCAGCACAAGCTCCTTGTCTTTACCTTCAAGGCTCTTACTCCCCATTATCTCTCTGCACTTGTTTCCTGCCACATTCCCACCCAGGAGTTTTGCTCCTCCTCTTTCACTAGCCTTCCCTGCTCATGACTAGGGCTAAAACGAACTCTTCGTAAAACTTTGGAATTTGCCAAATATTAAGGTATTCAGCTGAATTCTGAAGTTCCAAAGACCAAGGCCATTATGTGGAAAACTTCAGAAACTTCGGATACCTCTGTGCGCATGAAGGGCTGATGGACAGCTGAGCTTCACTTCTTCTGGAAATGAAATTTAGTGCCATATTTGGTAGGAGAGGGGTATGAGAGGGGACAATTGAGTGATGTAAGCCAGATGGTCAGATTTTGAATTGGCTGCCAGGGCAAAATAAAAGTTTCTGTAGTGCAGCCATTTTGTCTCATCACTTTGGTGAATTTGGCTGCACTTCATGCTACAGTGCTGCTGGATCTGTAAGTAACTGGCGGGGGTGGGGGGAGAGGGGTGCCTGGTCTGGTATGGTATGGTATGGCCTGTCCTGTCCATAGAACCAATGCAGGGGGTGAGGATTATGTTACGCTTTACCATGCCATGCATTTTTTTTTTAAAAAGAATAAAATAAAATTGGGTGTCACATTGCTGCCTGCTGCTTGACTGGCACTTGGCACCATGAGGAGGAATCTCTCTGCCTGGCTCCACTACCCATTTTGCTTGGTCTGATCAAGTTACCATTGCCACAATGCCATGCCAAGGAAGAGGGTGCCCCTGGAGAGGGAAGGGTGTGAATGTTTGGTTTCTTAATTTTGTGACTGCTGCTGGGGCCTGTGCTTGCTGGCTTTTTTGGGTGGGATTTATTTCTCCATGCAGTTGCAGACTGTTTTGCATGGGTTGTTGCATCCTTCTTGAGTGAGTGTCCCTTACTAGCCTGCAGTTTTGTGCACTCCTTGGTTGGCATAATGATAAAGTAGTGCACTCACTGCTGATGGTGGGCCATGCTGTGGGTACACTACTGTTTTTTTCTTTTGTTTGGTTTTTTATTTCTGCATGCTGTTGCAGTTTTTTTGGGTTGTCTTCTGGAGCGATTGTCCTACTCTTGTTAGTCTGATTTTCTGGGTAGTGCTTTTCTGGGTAGTGCCTTGACTGTGGGTTCAAGAACTTTGCAACAACTTTCCAAAGTTTTCCAACATTGCGTGCTTTGGTCTCCGAAGTCCAAAATTTTGGCAAGAACACCAACTAGCCTCCGAGTACTCAGGCCAACTCTTTGGAACTTCAAAAATTGGTCAAAATGCCCAGAAGTACTATTCGGTTCTGCCCTACTCATGACTCCCTTGTTCCTCAAACCATATTTGCCCTTTCTCCAGTGCTGTCCCTCATGCCTGGAACTCCATTCCTGAATACTACAGCTGAGGCAAGAACAACTGTTCCTGTACCATTGAGAAATACTTACCTTTCAGGAGCACTTGTGATTGTTTGTCGATATTTCATGACTATCCACTGTATCCATGCTTCCACTGTTATTGAGATCAGCACCTGTGATTGTCTACCTTTTGGGGGGTATTTTTTGGTAATTTTCAGTATTTTTGGGTATTTTCCACCAGTTAGTTTCTGGTATTTTCATCAGTCTCCAGCATTTTACAACAGTTTTCGGCATCAGAATGCAGAAAAAAAGGGCTATCCCTTGAAACACACCAATCAAAACACAGTTTACAAGGAGCTAGAAAAAGGACCAGTTAGGGAAATGATAAAAGTTACATAGTGAACTTGCGATCATACACAAGCAAACATAAGTAGCATGTAAAGGACGGTTACATGGCGTGTGTCTGCTCCTGCCTAGGAAGAATTACCGAAAGTACTGAACAATAGCAACTACTGAATGGGAACGAACGAAAATATTGAATAAGCCAGTAAGTTTCCTGATCATGCGAGCACAGGTGAATGGACTGTTTCCGATGGAAACAGCTTTCACAGCGATTGCTTGATTCAGTACTACTGAATATAGTCATTCTTCTCTCTTCCTCCCAACCTTCAAATCCCTCCTGAAAACCTACCTCTTTTCCCCTTCCTCCTCATCCTCACAGACTCATCACGGATGCCTCCTCTTCACTCACAGTCCTCCTCTTCTCTGTTACTGTTAAGCACGTGCAGCTGCAACTCAACTTTATGAATGTATCCTTGCCTTGTCTCTCCCTATATTCTCCTCTCCCTTGTCTCCCCTCCATTTTCTTTCTTAGATTGTAAGCTTCTTGGGGTAGGAACCTGTCTGTTACTACTGTTTGTATAGCACCAGGTGCATTGTTAGTGCTATATAAATAGCAAAATTATTATTATTAATAAAATAAAATAAAAAACAAAAACAAACAATAAATACTACTAAATAATAATAATAATAATAATAATAAGTAAGGCAGTGTAAATATGTGGTGACTTTACCTTGTGAAAAGAGGGGCAGCTCAGGCCATTTTTCATGCCTTCTCTCGCAAAGCCAGCTTGTCCCCATGTTACAGTGAGTAAATGTTATGTACTCACAGGGTGCCTTGCCTTGGAAATGTTACTTGGGGCGATCTTGCAACAATGGTGATACCATATCTACCTAATCTTGGCTTGTAAATAGCTGGCAGTTGGTGGTTATCTAATAATTAAATAACTGCCGGATTGGGTTGCAGGGGTTAAGTGTGCTGTTACAAGCCCTGGGTAAGGCAAGGCACCCTGTGGATGAGTGCATGGCAGGTACAGCTGCTGACATGGGGACCTCACACCCTTCTGACTCTTCCAGCTTCTAGTACGGAAAAATGAATTGCATGTTTCTTTCTCTCACTCATCTCATCATGCCCGTAGCTAGAACGTTGGCATGAGGAAGGGAGCATGACAAGGAGAACAATTGTGCTTGCCTTCATTCAAAGGTTCATGTACTATGCAGATATTTTCCAACCCAAACTGTGATTATTACTCTCTGGCCTTAGGCCTACAGTCACTCATCTGAGTCTTCACACTAACTAACTGAGGGAGGAAATCATACACATCTTACTTCAGAAGAGGTGGGGGGGAAAGTTAATGTGGATGAAACTGTTCCCCCTATGCATCCCCTTAGCTACGGGCCTGCTTCCAACATTCCTTAGTCGGGTTAGGCTCTGGAGTAATTCTCATAAGCAACTAAAGAATTGTGGTAAATTACATGACTGGAGAAAGCACAAGTAATAATTCTCATCCCAATCTCAGAGCTTAATTAAACACCCACTCAACTTATTTCACAGAGGCAAGTCTGCATTTGACAGGGTATGGAGGGGGCAGGGCCCGCAGGGACCATAGCGGAGGGGGCAGGGTGGGGGCTCAGGGTGCCCAGGAGGTCGTGCTCCCCACCCCTTAGTACCTGTGTCTGTAGAGGCTTCCCCTGCTTGCAGTCTGCTGGGCCAGCAATTGCTTGATGAGAGGCAGCTGCAGCGCTCTGAGCACCTGCAGCTGAAGCGAGGGCTGGGTCTGAAGCAAGGCACATACAAGTAGGGCCATTAGGCTTTCTCCTTTGCTGGTGATCAGAGCTTCTGGGTTCCTGTGATCTGGCCTGTGTGTTGGTTTTTGGAGAAACTGTGGTTTACTAGACTCCCTTCCCTTTCCCTTTCCCGTTCTGTGTGAAGAGCGCTGTGTGCGGTGAGTGACTGTGTGCGAGTGGTGTGTGCTTCTCTCTTTCTTATTGTTGACTTGCCTTGCCTTCCTGTGTGTGGTTGCCCTACTCCCTTCCCGCTCCCCTCTGGGGTTCCCAAGGCCTGGTGTCCCTACCCCCTCTTCACTTGTTTCCCCTCCTGGGCCCTGTGTGTGTGTGGAGGATCACTATAATCCAGGGCGTGACATCTCCGGTAGGCCCACTGATGAATGGTGGCTGGCTCAGGTGCCTTGTAGCATACAATTGACCACACAGCAATACACCATACTGAGGGCTCCTTTAACCCTAATACTGTGCATCTGTGAGTGGGGTTTGTGTCCTTGTCATGTGCCCCCTTCTTCGGTTCTGTTTCCCCTTGCTAGCGCATATTCCCCACAGCATTAGAGTAAACTTAGGGGGGCGGATGTGGGGAATGTGACCCCGGTAAATTTTCTCCCCCTGTAATTTTAGAAATATGGGGATGGAATTTATGTGGATCAATGTCCCCTGAAAATATTTAGCCCAAAGTTACTCCCATGGTCAGTACCAGCCTGGAATTGCTTCTCAGCAGGGACTTATAAATGAAAGACTCCATCATCTTGGTTAGAATGCCCTGAGCCTCTTATTCAAAAAGTTATTCCTACTGCAATATTTACATGCTTCTGCGGATCTTCTGAATGGCAGGACGCTAATCGCTGCAAGTACTTGAAGCTTACATACTGGTACAGGTATCAATTTCAAGAAAAAACTGCAAAGGAAGCCATATGGTGCAAAAACAACAAACTCTTTAGTGGTATTGACAGTGGGCTGGGCTGCTGGGATGACAAGAAGAATTAGGGTGTCAGATTTTTAAAAGTGTTAAGTCTAATACCAAATGGGATTTCCTGATACTGTTACAAGAAGCTCACATTTTTTTGTAGATTCTGTCACTTGGTTTGGATTGTGTCTCAGCAGACTGTGACAAGCTATTACCCTCAAGATGACAAGGAAGGAGGGATGATTCCTTATGGACTGGCTGTGGATTGCCTGGCATTTCAGACAGAGAAGTGGTCTCTCATGGACTGGTTAGCAACTGACACCTCCAGACTGGATGCGGATGCTAAGAGAATTCAATATCTTCCACTTTCATCTAGAGAGAGGGTGGTTTTTTCCTTGTTGGTCCTAAACGTGCTAGTGAGAGTTTGCAAGCTTTTGGTCCAGGCCATATGGCCCAAAAGCTTGCCTGCTCTCACCCACAGAAGCTGGACTAATAAAAGATATTATTTGAACTACTTTGTTTCCATCTCAGAATAATTCAAAACCCTAAAACTGGCAAGTTGGTTTCCTAGATTGAAGTCTCTTGCCTCTTACCCTTCTCTAGCCATAGTCACCTGAATTCTCCTGAGATGGAAACAAAGTATGTGAGATGTGTGGTCCAAATAAGGGCACCTATCAATGAATTGCTTCTTCACTTTTTGCAGGAGGAGAAGGTAAGGCCAGATTATCAGTGGAAGATCTTTCACGGGAAACTAGGCCATTAGCCGTATCCAAGGAAGTTCTCAGCTTTGTTTGCGCTTAAAGCCAGGTTTGCTCTAAAGATTGGAAAAGCAGAACTCTGTTGTGTCAAACTCCCATTTCCTGCTCGTGAGAGTTGTATGAAGAAAATTGAGATAGGAATGCCAGGGAAAGATTCTGATGTAGTTGGAGAATCCCCCACTCATGGCCCACTCTTGTGAGATGCTGAGTAGCTACGACAAAGTACAGAGTGCTCTCAGTCTGCACCTCCTTAGAGGCACTTTGCCATTCCCAGGAATAAACACAACATGGGTGTGGGCACTACTAGGGATTTTAACCAAGGATGGGAAAATATATTTTCTTCAGCGTGCTCAAGAGATCCCATCGTCAGAGTAAAAACACAAGATCTAGGACTTCTGGGTTCTGTTTGTAACTCAACCACAGGTGTACAGAGCAGATAATACTGCATTTAAACCCAGAAAACCTTGTGTGGCTATGAAAACAGAGCCCACCACATCACTAGTAAAATAGAAATGCCAGACAGTTGCATAGTGTGCACAATTATTATTATTTTTTTTCATTTGCTGGAAGCTATTTGAAAGCCCTTTGAAAGTCAGCAGGAATTAGTAAAGAGGCAGTATCATTTTGAATTGTGATACTCTTTTAAAAAAAAAAAAAACTCATTAAGATCATAAAACTTCTTTTGTTAAAAAAAATTGACTTGCTACAAACATTTATACTCCTGTAAATAAAATATCTTCCCATAGCTCACGTAGCATATTAGGATTGCATCCTGTGGCTGCTTTCCATATTAAACTCTGCAAAGTGGCTGTTATTGGACAGGGAGATGCAGCAAGTTAATTTCAAGAGACCTGAAATCTAGGGGTCTGCATGTCGTTTTCATTATTACAATAACAATAACAAAAATTGTCATTTTCATTATCATTATTGCAATAATGAAAATAGAAACGAAAATGACTTTGTTTTTGAAATAAAGGGAAAAACCTGAAAAATGTATTTCTGGCCATAACTTTTTTCCTTATTCAATTCTGATGAAACTTGGGGAGATTGTACCCCCAATGGAGGGCATTTTGTGCACCAATTTTCTAAACCATTATTTTAGAAGCAATTGAACGTTGCTTGTGATTTTAAGAAAAGCTCTATGCACATTCATGGCTACACCTTTATCTTCCATCCAATTTGCATGAAACCTGTAAATGTTATGTCCCTCCACACACTCAACACTCCTGCCAATTTTCAGAAATATTGGATAAAGGGTCCAGATGTTATAAGACATTAACTTGAAAATACATTTCCAGCTATAATATGTTTATATTCCATCCTGTTTACAATATATTTGGCAAGAATGTAGCACACACCTTTCCTGTCATCTCTGCCAAACTACAGGATACTTTGATAAAGCGACCCAATTTTATAAGCAATTGAAGTTGTCCCCTTGAAGACCATTATTCAGATAAATAGCAGCACATGCAGTGCCAGTCAGAGGAAGGCACCTGGCATGGCAGGGGGAGGGAGCCTGTAGGAGGGAGTATGTGGAGCAACCCAAAAGACTGACAGACACATTCACTGGTCAATTACTGCATGCTTCTAGCTTTACAGTGGCTTCTAGGAGGGCATAGGGGGTGGCCCTCAGACAGGCATAGAAGGGACATAACTGGGACTTTGGGGATAGCATCCCAGCAATCAGGAGACATAGTTTACACATCCAGGCTGGCCAATTATCATCACAATCGCATCCTGCAGCACTGTGACTGATGATTTAAGAGAATCTCTATTGGCTTTTTCCTAAACAGATACTTCTGACTTCCCAGTAACAAGTGGGGGAGAGAAGTTGGAATGGTCACAGCACAGAATGAGGACATTTGGTTGACATTTCTCCTGGCCAATTGGCATCACAAACCAATCTTATACCACAGTGACACATAAGAGAATCCCTGGTACAGGCTCCTTCTCTGCATATGCTGTACGACATATAAAATTGGGACCCTTTATCACATCATTCTAATATTTGGCAGAGATGATTTTGAAAGTGTGGTATAGATCCCTGCCAAATTTCATGTACACTTGTTGGACTATAAAGATGTTAGTCAGACATACATTTATAGGTTAATTGCTTATACCACCAGGACCCTTTATCTAATCCTTCTGAATGTTGGCAGAGATAGTAAATATAGGAAGGGGTATAAATATTCCAAGTTTCATCTACATTAAATATGAGGCAAAGAAGTTTCAGCTAAGAATGTATATGAAGATTTTTGCAAAATAATATAATTCAACTGCTTCTAAGATTGGATTCCTTTATCCAATCTTTTTGGAATTTGGTGCACATAGTGTGTTTCATTGGAGGTATAATCACTACAAGGTTCATCCAAGGTTCATCCATTGAAACCAATGGAAAACGAAAATGAAAGCAAAAACAAAAACAAATTTTTCATATTTATGAAAATGAAAATGACAGATTTAAACAACGAGAAAAAAAAATAGGAAAATTCTCATGGGTTGCAATAGGCTTTGTATTTGGTGTTTAGACCTGTGAGGATAGGGATTGGATCTGTGGGCCAGATCCAGTGACTGGAAAGGGGACCGATAAAAAGACCTGTGGGCCAGATTTGGCCCTTGAGCCAGAAGTTCTCAATCCCTGCTTTAGACTATAAATATATTTATATGAGCATTCAAGAAGTATGTGAGGCAGGAACTGTATCTTCAGCCTCCACAAAGCGTCCCTAAAAAGTGTTAGTTTGGGGAGGGGGGTATTCTGTCTTGTTAATTCCAGGATAGAATTGTAAGGGGGTTGGGATTCTCTTTAAGAATCACTGAGAGGTGCTGGGACTCCACCCACCCTAGGCAGGGAATCCTGAGTCAGTCAGTGTCTGGCTGGGCAGAGGGATAGATCTCTGCCAGAGGTGGCCACTAGCTCCACTAAAGTGGACTCTGTTGAATAAAAACACTGCGAGTGAAGTGCCAACACCTGAATTTGTGGACTTATTTGCATGGACTTGGGGCCCTCCTGGTCACATGTCATATCGAGCCCACCGAGCAGCCCACAGAATCTAATCTGTCATGTAAACTCTGCTGAATAATTCCAGGGACTCTAGTGGGCTCTATGCTCACAGTACAGATTTGAGAACTTAAACGCTACTACAGTACTACCACTCCGGATTTATATGTATATATATCTATTTTTAAAAGAACATTTCTGGATGTGTTTAAAATTTGTTAACTCTATAATTTTTCCTCATTCGGTGGTCTTCTGAGTTCACCTCATGATACCAAGGGAGTCTAGCTTTCTTTTATGTATGTATTTCACTCTATAAATACAGAAGGTGCAATCAATAGTTTTAGAAAACATTACCCTAACTATAAAAACTGATGTTAAATTTTTGTGTTAAATTGATGCTCTGTGTGCAGGAGGGTGCTGGGTAGGGAAAAAATTAAATAAATTAAATTAAATAGAACAGGACCCTTTCATAATCCCCAATAGACATAAACCACCCATTAGTGACTGTCTGATTAAGGCCAAAACCCTTTAGCTTTTAGGCATCACCTCCCATAGTACCTGAAATAACAGATGGGCTTTACCACATGTTTGAAATGTGAACAATTTTGGCCTTTGGGAGATCCCAGGGGAAATGCATTTCAGTCAAGGAACTTGAGTGAAAACATTCTGGCAGTAGTTCCCTCCTATTCCTCCCCAGAGAGCTGTGTTTTGAATGATTCAGACGATATAGAGCTAAAACGAGTAGCAAATTTTGTACCCGTGGGTAATACCTGACATTTCTGGTAGCCTATTGATACCTAATCAGTACCTGAATAGCAAGATGGGTACCAGAGAGAGTTAAATACCGCATATTACCATTACCGAGTGATTGATTTTCCCTTTTACCAAAACATTCCATCTTATTGTGTTACTCTTTTATCACCTTTCTGATCTGGGACAATTAATAGATTCATGGAAATGGACAGGAAGATGGTACATTGGTAATCAGTAAAATGGCACAAAATGGCATAATGGTAACTTGGTAATGGAAAATTGGTAACTCAGCAATGGCAATTCACGAAACCCATCAGGCATTAAATGCCCCAATCTGTCCAAAACAATTTAGGTACTGCAACTTTATATCTGTTTTTGTGGATACCTGTTTCAACTCTAAGACAGTGCTGTACGTGTAGAAAAAACGATCTGTTAGTTAATCAGGGCCTAAAATATTGTGTGTTTATAGATGACTGGAAACTTTTTAGATTCCACCCCTCAACCAGCGTGGCTAATCAAGACTACTACTCATGTGCTCTAGCACAGAAGCTTTACCTAAAAAGCTGGAAATCACATTCTTCATTATCTCTAGACTTTCAAGGGTGTGTGTGTCATGATCAAGGGTGCAGCAAGTACTTCAATTTGTATCTGCGGGTAATACCTGCATTTTTGGGCCCCGACAGGTTACCCATTGGGTACCCGGATGCCCCTCCAAAAATAAATCTGTTCTGGAAGTGGACTGGGACTTTCTGGGATGTCATCTGGCTCCTGCCTGAACCCATGCGTTACCCAGGCTGACTCACCTGCTCAGCCACTCTTCCTGGCTGCTGCTCCTCCCAGCCACTGCTCAGCTGAGTCAGCCCGGGGAACACGTTGGTAGCCCATTGGGTTGTGAACTTATTGGTGCCTGAATATGGCCAACTCAAAGCGGGAATCACAGATTTGATGGTGTGCCCATTTTTGCAGGTGCCTAGAAGTCACAATGAAGTCTTATGTATATTGAACTGGAGTCATCTAGTCATGAGGTGGGAAAGATACAAACAGCTGTATTAAGTTCCACATGTGACACAACTGGAATATATAGAAAGTGTGGCTGCTGTGTTGGTCCCAAATGTATCAGGAATGTAGGGCATCAGGGCTGCCACCTGAGGCAAATAAGAACTAGGGCTGAGATGAGAGCAAGCGTTCCTGTTCCAAAGAGAAATACTGACCTTTTGGAAGTGCTTGCAAATGTCTTTTGGTACTTCATCAGTTTCCAGTGATTCCATACTTCTGCCATTTTTTCTATCACTTTCCAGAACTTTTCATCACTTTTCAGATGTCTCTTTCTGGGAATTTTAAAACAGTTTTGTGGCAGTTTTATGGCACTTTTATGGCAATTTCCAGCACTTCCCCGGTGCTTAGCAGGTACGTTTCCATCTCCACAGCCCCAGGGGTGGGTGCACATGGGGCATACATGGGGTTTGGGACAGCCCTGTAGCAGCCCCATTGAACTTGTGAAAAATAATGAAAAATGGCAAAAACAACGGGAAAGCCGGTATGTTTCCATGTTGTGTGAATCTCAGTGAATGCCCTGCTTCCAATGAAAACAGCACTCACCAAATATTCTCATTTCAGGTCTACTAAAAACCAGCACACAGGCCAGAGACAGACAATTGAAACATCTAATAGAAGCAACATGGGGTCAGTGTAGAGGAGTCTGAAATCCCAAAGTCTACAGGATTGACAGGTCTGCATGAAACTGTCTTATTGTTGTGCAAATCACCTCCAGCACCAACTGAAATTGAAATAGTAAGACCGTGGATTTGTCTTTCACAAAATTGCTCAGCAACCAAAGTAGCAGACAGTTCTGTCAAAATTGGAGCAACATTAAAGACAAAACAAGATGAAAAAACTCCTTACAGCTAGACATAACCAACTCTGGTTTTGATTGGAAGTAACTCAAGTAAACCAAACTATGCATAACTCTGCCAGAACAACATGGCTCTGCAAGAATGGCTGGAAGTTACTGTGGAGGCAAAGAGAAAGCCTGGAAATAAGGTTTGAAGAATTTTAGGCCATTCTCTGAATGACACCTCTGTCACTGGGGCCATCTCCCTTGTTTCCTCTGTCATGGATCATTTGTAAACTATGGCGACCTGGGGAGGACAGCTAAATGGGAAATGTTTAGGGACTACAACAAAGATGGTCTTTCGGCATATAAATAAAACACCATTATGAAATCAGGCCAAACCATCATATGAGTGGTCATCTAGAAAAACACATGGGCTCAAGGTAATTGCTAGGCAAGCCAAGCAAACTTTTAATTTTAAGGACAACAAGAAAGCAAAATAGAAAATATTTTCATTGAATGGTTCAGCCTCCCCACGCAAACCACCAAACTATAACTTGTGGGAAACTGCTCTGCATTTTGAAGTACACCAGTAATATCAAATTGCTCATGATAGATCAAATTGAGGTCTGATGCAAGTGGGAACAACTCTGCTAGGGTTAATGTATTTTGTGTGTTACTGTTTACATTAGAGCTGTATTTGGTCTGGGAATTAAAACAGTCCTACAAGATTTAGGGAATTGGTAACTGTGAATAAACAATCTTGAATGTTGTAGTCAAGTCACTAGTACAAATTTGACTCATTTTTTAGTGACTAAGTGGCATCTGATGGCTGTTCAGAAGTCCATGTAAAATGAGTTCTCTGAGTCTGTCTCAGTGCAGTTGAGCTGAGCCTAGAATAAAGGAACTCATTTTACACAGGCCTCTGAACAGCTAGCCAGAGTTGTTTAGTTAACTAAGCTAAGAGCAGGAGCGACATTTATAGCTGTGACCAAGATCCAAGGCCTGAGCCAAATCTGTGGATCGCTATCTATCTCAAAATCTGCTACTATAGCTGGCACTAAATGATCCTCTTCCTGGTGGTTTTAACAGCAAGGCCAATGACTGAACAACCAGCACTTCACAGGGCACATAAGAGTGAGAACTAGGGGTGTTTAAGAGTTCTGATCAGGATGGGAGAGGAAAGGGGAGGGTCCAGATAATGGATTTAGGCCATGGATTCATCCCCTATCCTTGAGTGCATGCCCTTATCTCTGCTCCCTTCCCATGAGCTCACTCTTTCAGTGCTTGAGGGTACAGACTAGATCTCTGGGCCAAATCCAGGAACTGAAAATGAGCCGAATAAAAGACAGCTGCAGGCTGGATTTGGCCCATAGACCAGAAGTTTCCCATCTTTGCTCCGCCACATGGCCCACTCACTTCAGTGGGGTTTGTGCTGGCTCAAGACTTTGAGTTCTTGTGCCCCGAGAGACAATGTCAGTTACACTGTACTCTTATCATTGAGAAGTAACGCATTGCAAATCATTCAGTGGACCAATATTGTGGATGTAAAATTTTAACAGTCTGCACCTCTCACATTTTTACTGTATAAATTGAAGGAATATAATTTATTTTATTTATTTATTTTTGTAGATTTTTATACCGCCCCATCCTGCAAAGCAGCTCGGGGCGGTTAACAACAATAAAAGTAATTTAAAACATTTAAAATACAATATAAAATACATCAATAAAACAGGGCAGTGTGCATAGATAAATATATAAGTGGGGGATTAAAACTCACCCCCCCC
>QEPC01003569.1:50813-73078 GCA_003113815.1 Sphenodon punctatus
CCCCCCCCCGCACCACCCGCAAGCAGGTGTGTCCAGGTGGGGGAGAGGATCCCTGAAGCAGGCTCCCTGCGGCTCCAGCCGCTGTCTCTGGGCTTTTAGCCCCTGCTACTTCCGGGTGGGGTTGGAGGGGACAGGACAGCCCACGTGGAACTGCCCATTCAGAACCAGGCTGTACAGGGGCAGAAGCAGGAAAGTGCAAAGAATCCCTCATTGCTATGCATGGTTTCTGCTGGATGCCCCCTACGGTGCAGGATGCTCCTCAGAGTGTGGCTCTAAGCAGCAGGAAGGGTGCTGTGTAGGGCTGAACTTTCCATCTGCTTGCTTTTCATCCAGGTAATCTATGAATTTGGGGTTTTTGATCAGTGTCTGGACAGGGATAGGGCTGAGACGAGAGCAAGTGTTCCTGTCCTGAAGGGAAATGCTGACCTTTCGGGAGAGCTTGCAAGTGTCCATGGTAATTCATCAGTTTTCGGTAGGGGTGAGAATATCAGTATCGGATAAATCCGAAACACTTGATAATCAGGTGTATCGGATTAATCCGATAATCTGATTTTTACCGGTATCGGCATACTGGATTTTTAACATTGGCCGCTTTACCTGTTTTTTTACATTGCGGCCATTGAAGTAAATCCGATACCGGGGAGATCCGATACCGGTAAATCTGGTATCTGGTATTCTCCCCTGTGTCCTGTCCCTAGTTTCCGGTGATTCCACACATCCACCATTTTTTACGTTGTTATCATCACTTTGCAGAACACAGTCATGTCATGTCATGGCAATAGGCCTATTTCCCAACCCTCACCCATTTCCTGTTTCCCTCTCCGCAGACTGCTAGAGAGAAGGGGAAGTAAACACACTTGCAGTATCTGGTGTTTAACTGCAGCCTGTGGCTAGTTTTTATGTAGCCCTTTTCCAGTTCCTGGATCTGGCCCCAGGATCCATTGCAATGAAAAATTGAGTTCAGGGAAATGGAGCAGAGATGAGGGCACACACACAATGATAGGTGACAGATCCATGGCACAGATCAGTCCTCTTGGACCCTCTTCTTCCTGAGTGCACTCCCGCCCCCAACTTCTGTGTGGCCCTAATTTTGAGAATGGCCCCAGAAGGGAAAAGGTTCCCTATTCCTAACTTAGCACCTCATTACCAGTTCCTCCTGGAATGGGTTTGCAGTTCAGCAGTGGGAGTTACTAAAAGCATCAGCGAAAGCTTTCATCTTGAAGAGAGATTGAAAGGACTGGAGCTATTTGATGCAGAGAGGGGAGGAGTGAAGGGGGATAGGGCAGAGATGTACAAAATAACCAGTGTCACAGATAAGGAAAATCAAACACTCCTATATCTGTTATATTGCAGAACATAAAGAGAGACCGTCAAGGAAGTTTTAAGGGTAACAGTATGGGACCTTATCCTTCTTTAGAAGCCAGTAGTTTAGAAGGATTCCCAAAAGGATTAGATGATATCTTTTATTGGATCAACTTCTGCTGGAGATGCGTGCAAACTTACGGGCCACACAATGCACAGAAGTTAGTCCAAGAAAATAAATCATCTGAACCAGAGCCTTGTCAGGCTGAAAGGTTTGCCCTGAATTGGGCCCAATCTGCATCAGGCCCAGGCCAGCTAGTCTGTGGGTGGTCACACCCATAAAGTATGCTGTGATGTCTCAGCACTTTGCAGGGGCAGGGGCTCCGGCCAATGGGAATCCTGGCCTGGCCCAGGCCAGAGGGGTTTGGGCTGAGCTCAGATTGGGTTTCAGGCCTCTAATCTGAACTACTTTGTCTCCATCTGTTACATTTGGGATCAATATGGTGCCCATGATCTCTCTGGACTAAAAGGATGAGCCCATTTTTAGATGTGCCACTGAGCTCACGCATTAGAAAAGTTGCATGGGCGGCATTTAGATGCGCCACCACAACTGAAAAGCACCACTCGTGTATTCCTTTGAAACCGCATTGGTAAAACCTTAATATCAAGGTTTTACCAATGCAGTTTCCAAATGACGGCAGCGCATCTAAACGTCACCCATGTGACTTTTCTAAAGGCAGATTATTTAAATCTGCAAACCCGGTGTCACATCTGAACATTTATATGGATACATACTTAAAAAGTTCATTCCATTACCTACCTTACAAAAGCAATCAAAATAAACTCAAGTTTAAGCACATTAAATTATGAAGGTTACCAAACTTACCTCACATTGGGTCAGTATTCCATAACTGCCAACTTTAGTTTCTGGCATTTCCCTCTGAGGCATCTGGTATTAGCCACTCATGGAGACACATCACTGGATTAGTGACCACTGGTTTAATTTGACCTGGTGGCAATTTCCACAGTTCTACATTCCTACAAAAAAATAGAGCTTCTGAGAAAAGTAATGCCATTTTTGTGAGGGACCATCCCCACTAATCTGAAGATGAATTTTGGTGGAATTTTGATTCACTGAAAAATTCAAAATTACGTAAGAGGGGTTAGAGGTATGGCCCTGTGCCTAGGATTTCAGAGCCAGCACCTGGGGCTGTCCTAGTTCCAGAGCTTCAGAGGTAGCACCTTGGGCTCTCTGGGATCACCCAGTGGACGGGAGTGTACGAACTCACTTCTACCAGCTTCTACTTCTATTAAACAGCCTAACTGAGTCAGACCAATGGTCCATCCTTCACAAACTGACATGGCAGCAGGGGTTTCAAATACGGGTCCAAATCTGGCTCTTCCAGGGTGTCCAGCAGACGCCATCCCAGCATGATACCAGAGACCCCTCCAAGCCCCCAGCGGAGACCTCCCCCAGGTGTGCTACCAGAGGTCCTTAGGTGGAGATGCCGGGGATTGAACCTGGGACGTTATACATGCAAAGCACGTGCTCTTAGCAGTCGATCTATGCCCCCCCCCATTGACTTCCTGCTGCATCTTACCGAGACCTCCTATGTGGGGTCCCGCAGGGTTCAGTTTTGTCCCCTCTCCTGTCCAACATGTATAGGCAGCCGCTCAGAGAGGTTATCAGAGGTTATCAGAGAGTTCGGGGTGAGGTGTCATCAGTACGCGGATGACACCCAACTGTATCTCTCATTTTTGACCGACCCAGGCCCGGCTGTCTCAGTGCTTAACCGGTGTTTGGCAGCTGTGGGGGGCTGGATGAGGGCTAACCGACTGCGACTGAATCCTGACAAGACAGAGGTGATGTTAGTGGGTAAGTCGACAGAGATGACAGCCTGTTAGAAGAGCTGGCTGGCTTTGCCAACGGGGACTCCAGGGGCGATCAGCTGTAGCCCAACCGAGAACCGCAGCCCCGGCACCTCCCCTGGGTCCCAGTAGTGCAGCGGCAGTGCCAGAACCAATCAGGGATGCAGGGGAAAATCCCCCAGCAGCACAACACTCACAAGACCCAGGGAGTCTCTCCCCGGCTCCGCTGAATGTGGGGGTGGGGCCTACACCACTGCATTGTTCGCAGCGTCTGAGAGCACGCCAAGGGGGCGTGGCAAGCAACATAAATGCCGGTGCTGTGAGGCACACAGCACCAGTGATCAGAGAGACTGGCCCCTGGATTGAGAACATTGTGGCTTGAACGCTTCTGTGTTTCCCTTTCCTTGACCCTTCCTGCCCTTCATACCTCAGAGTGACAAGTGGAGTGCTGTG
Organism: Sphenodon punctatus; assembly: GCA_003113815.1. Classification (NCBI taxonomy): domain Eukaryota; kingdom Metazoa; phylum Chordata; class Lepidosauria; order Sphenodontia; family Sphenodontidae; genus Sphenodon; species Sphenodon punctatus. Next base: position 54,438 of record QEPC01003569.1, read on the forward strand.
CACATTGCTGTGTGGTGAGCGACTGTTCCCTTGTGTTTTCCGCAGTGTAAGTGAAGGCGAAAGAGAGAGTGTCTGTGTGTGTGTGATTGTTTTCCTTCTCCCTCCAGTGCCCCCTCCCCACCCATGTGAACAGCCCCTCTCCCCCTTCCCTCCAGACCTCACTGTTGGCACCCAATCTTCCCTTCTCCCGTGGTGTGTATTGTGTCGGCTGGGTGGTCGAACGGTGGGACAGGGCACTCCAGTGTTATCTGCTCAGTGCCCTATAATGATAAGGGTTTAATCCCTTGTGGGATCTTTTAGTCCAAATACTATCCTGACAGGCACCTTATATCCCCAGTGAAACCTGTGAGCAGTGCTGTGAGTTGCCAGTGTCCCACGCCACCAATCCTATGTTCCTACCCATTCTGGTTTCCTACCCCAGCTGCGCTAGAGCGTGACCCCCTACTCCCCCTGACAGTATCACCGGCACCACAAACCCCCTCCAGCGTGGGAGGGGTTTTCTGTGAATATGGAGGTGGCTCGTTGCTAGGGAACTTGGAGAGCTGGTGCAAGCAGTGCAATTCCTTGCCATGGAAATGAGGGATGTCAAGGCCAAGCAGGCAGAACTGGAAGCCGAAGTAATGGCCAAGACAGGGGCCCAGGCAGCAGCTGCTGCCCCTCTGCTCATCCCGAATCTGCCGCAACCAGCCGAATCCCCGGAGACAGTGGCTGGTACCCCCTGGGAGCCCAAAGGGCCCCGGGTGGACAAGTTCCTGGGAGATCGCCGTCAGTTCCAGGGGTTCATGGCCCTCTGTGAACTGACCTTCATGGTGCAACACAGGACCTACGCCACAGATAAATTGAAGGTGGTGTATATCATTGAGAACCGGGGGTGGTGGTGGGTGGTTTGCTCTGGAATGGGCCACCACGCTGCTTAAAGGTAAAAGTCCCCTCCTCGCTGACTATGATGAATTCGTTAAACAATTTACCTTCCTGTTTGATCATCCCCATTGCGTGAGGGACGGTGAGACACAAATCATGACCATCAAACAGGGCAAACGGAGTCTGCTGGAATACATTACCCAATTTCAGTAACTGGTCCTTGAACTTCACTGGTCCAATGATGTGTTGCGCGTTGTCTTTCGCAGAGGGCTAAACTACGAGCTAAAAGACCAACTTGCCTTCATGGCGTTACCTGACACATGGGAACAACTCTCCACGCTCGCACTGCAGATCGAGGAGAGAATGACAGAACGACGTCGGGAACGGCGACAGGAGACTCAGACCCCGTATGTGCCTTGGACTCCATTGGTGCTCGGGGGAAACCCAGAGGTCCATAAAACCCCAGGCCACTTTATCCAGGCTTGCCCATCCTTAACACCACTCTGGTGGGAAACGTGAAACGTCAGTGGCTGAGGTGGGCAGGGGACGCCGCGGACATAAACCCAATCCCCTCAGCCGTCGCCTCCCTGTGCACCCACCTCTGAGGCCCTGTCACATTGGGGATCACCTCATCTCGTTCCATGATCATGCAGGCCATCATCGACTCTGGGGCAGTAAGGAATTTCATGTATCTGGGACTCGTCCAGGCCCACGCGATCCCCACTGAACCGAAGTACGGGCCCGAACCGGTTCACACCATTGATGGGTCACCCCTAAAGTCTGGGCCCATCACAACCCACACATTAGCTCTACTCTGAAGCATCGGGAGACACCAAGAGGATCTCGTCTTCGACGTAGGTAGCACCCCACTGTTCCAGGTCGTCTTGGGACTCCCTTGGCTTCGCAAGCACAACCCCCAGATCTCCTGGGGCGACAACCAGCTTCGATGGACCTCCGATCTGTGTCGGAAGACATGTTGTAAAGACACCCCTATGCCAGCGCCCCCGATAGCCCTGGCTGGGCCCGCATCTACATCAACTGCGCAATTAACACCGGAGTACCGGGATTTCAGCGACGTGTTCGGCAAACAAGCTGCCATCACGTTGCCCCCGCATAGGGCATATGACTGCCCAATCGACCTGCAACTGGGAGCGGAACCACCGTTGGGTCGTATTTATGCATTTTCTAACCCGGAATTAGAAACCCTCCAGAAATATTTAGATGATGCCTTAAAGAATGGGACCATTTGCCATTCATCTTCCCCTGCTGGTGCCCCCATTTTCTTTGTCCCCAAAAAGGACGGTGGTCTCTGCCCTTGCATTGACTATCAAGGCCTCAATGCTACTACCATTAAAAACCGGTACCTCTTACCATTAATCCCTGAGCTCTTGAACTGACTACAGGGAGCCCACATCTTCACCAAGTTGGACCTGCGGGGCGCCTACAACTTGGTATGGGTCCGAAAAGGGGTTGAATGGAAGACCGCCTCCGGACCCGCTATGGACATTTCGAATATTTGGTCATGCCTTTTGGCCTAGAAAATGCCCCAGCCACATTCCAGCATTTTATCAATGACATTCTATGAGATCTCCTCGATATTTTTGTCATTGCGTATCTCGATGACATCCTCATCTTTTCCACAAGCCAAACCCAGCACATAGAACGTGTTCGCCAGGTTCTACAACGCTTGCGTTCGCATCAGCTATACTGCAAGTTAGAGAAGTGCGCCTTTCATCTGACCTCGATTGACTTTCTGGGATTCATAATTACCCCCACAGGCATTCGGATAGACCCGTGTAAACTCGATGCTATACAGCAATGGCCTCCACCGAAAGCCGTCAAGCCACTGCAACGATTTCTCGGTAGTACGAACTACTACCGACAATACATACCTAACTATGCCAAAATAACCACGCCCCTGACTCTGCTTCTAAAGAAGAACCAGCCATATTTTGGGGGCCCCAAGCAACAACATAGCTTCACCTTCCTTAAGGCGGAATTCATGTCTGCACCCCTTCTACGACACCCAGATTTCCACCAACCATTCCAAGTGGAGGCGGATGCCTCCAATAAAGCCTTGGGAGGGTGTTGTCCCAGGAAGACACCCTTCACCATCAGATGCTACCATGCACCTACTATTCCCACCAGCTAACAGCGGCAGAACAAAACTATATTATCTTTGATAGAGAACTTTTAACCATCAAGGCAGCATTTGAAACTTGGAGACACTACCTGGAAGGCACCCACCATCCTGTCATGGTAGTCACAGACCATAAGAATTTAACATACCTTCAAACTGCGCAAATAGTCAATGCCCGGCATGCCTGCTGGGCCCTTTTCTATACGCAGTTCTCCTTCATGATCCAATATCATCTGGGCAAACTCAATGTTCTGGCCGATGCCCTTTCTCGGTACTGTGAGGGGACCTGCGAAGAACGGAAGCACCAAGACCCCCTTCTGGACCAGAAGGTCTTTGCATCTACGTTACCTTCCCACGACTGTCTCCTCCAGGTGACTGCTAATGAATTGTTGCCCGCTACCAACCCTACGTACTGAGAAGAAGCCGGTCTCCTAAAAAAGGGTGACCTTGTGATTGTTCCTCCCTCCTGCTATGCCTACATATTATGGGCACACCATGATGCTTCACTAGCCGGACACCCGGGACTGGACCAGACCCAACAAGTAATCCAACGCACCTTCTGGTGGCCAACCCTGAGCACGGACATGCAGCGGTATGTCGCCCACTGCGCTACCTGTGCTCATACCAAAATACCATGACAACCCCCGAGAGGTCTCCTCCACCTCGCCAAACCACCGCACGGACATTGACAGCAAGTGGGAATAGACTTTATTGTGGATTTACCCCTCTCATGAGGCTATACCAGTGTGTGTAGTCATGGACCATTTTACAAAAATGGCCCACTTCATTGCATGTGAGGGGTTACTAACACCATATCGCACAGCACTCCTATTTATCTGACATGTGGTTAAGTTGAAGAGTTGGCCATTAGAGCTAATCAGTGACCGTGGGTCCTAGTTCATCTCCCCCTTTTGGAAGGCCTTGTTCACGGTGCTACATGTTCAATTAAAACTCACTACAGCATATCACCCCCAAGCCAACGGACAAGTAGAGAGGGTGAACCAGGATTTTGAACAATATTTGTGGTGTTATGTTAACTACCTCCAGGACGATTGGTATGCCTGGCTTCCTCTCACAGAATTTGCTCATAACAACGCCCCAAATGTTTCTCTCGGCAACTCACCTTTTTTTGTTACTTACAGATACCACCCCCGACTAGGAGCCCTTGATATCCCTACCACCAACATCCCTGCAGCAGGAGCTTGGTGCAACATATCCAACAGGCCCAGGCATTGGCATGAACCACACTGTTACAGTCTCGACAACGATACAAAACCCAAGCTGACAAACATCAACGCCCTGCGCTCCCCCTCCGGCCAGGGGATTACGTATGGATATAAAAACATCATTACCCTTCCATGTGCCTGTCCAAGAAACTTGACGACTGATTCTTTGGGCCCTTCCCAATAGAGAAGCAGATTAATGATGTGACCTTCAGCGTCACCCTTCCGTCTCACCTTTGTATCCATCCTACCTTTCACATCTCCCTCCTTAAAAGGGCGTCACCTCCAGAAGACTCCGCATCCCCTCCTTCCGCCGTCAACATCGACGTCTCCGGTGATCCCGAATATGAGGTGAGGGTCATTCTCGATTCCCAGATTTGTTATGGCTGACTCCATTACCTCCTTGATTGGCAGGGGTTTGGACCTGACGAGCGCTCATGGGAACCCGCCGCACACGTCAACGCGCCCCGCCTCATTCGTCTCTTTCATAGACGACACCCAGAGAAACCTGGGCCTCAATGGGACCTAAACTGGGGGGCTTGTCAGGGGGATACTGTTAGAAGAGCTGGCCGGCTGGCCCGGGGGGGGACTCCGGGGGCAATCAGCTGTAGGCCAACCGAGAACTGTAGGCCCGGCACCTCCCCTGGGTCCCAGTAGCACAGCGGCAGTGCCAGAACCAATCAGGGATGCAGAGGAACCCCCCCCCCCAGCAGCACAACACTTACAAGACCCAGGGAGTCTCTCCCCGGCCCTGCTGAACGCGGGGGCAGGGCCTACACCACTGCATCGTTCACAGCGTCTGAGAGCATGCCAAGGGGGTGTGGCAAGCAACATAAATGCCAGTGCTGTGAGGCACACAGCACCGATGATCAGAGAGACTGGCCCCTGGATTGAGAACGTTCTGGATTGAACGCTTCTGTGTTTCCCTTCCCTTGACCCTTCCTGCCCTTCATACCTCAGAGTGACGAGTGGAGTGCTGTGCACATTGCTGTGTGGTGAGTGATTGTTCCCTTGTGTTTTCTGCAGTGTAAGTGAAGGCGAAAGAAAGAGTGTCTGTGTGCGTGATTGTTTTCCTTCTCCCTCTGGGGTCCTGCCCTCCCCCCCACCCGTGTGAACAGTTCCTCTCTCCCTTCCCTCCGGCCCTGGGTCCCCCTTCCCTCCAGACCTCACTTTTGGCACCCAACCTTCCCTTCCCCCGTGGTGTGTATTGTGTTGGTTGGGTGGTCGAACGGTGGGACAGGGCACTCCAATGTTATCTGCTCAGTGCCCTATGAATGATAAGGGCCTAATCCCTTGTGGGATCTTCTGGCCCAAATACTATCCTGACGGGCAACATATATCCCCAGTGAAACCTGCGAGCAGTGCTATGAGTTACCGGTGTACCACGCCAACAATCCTATGTTCCTACCTGTCCTGGTTTCCTACCCCAGCTGCACTAGAGCGCCGCCCCCTACTCCCCATGACACAGCCCCATGGATTGATGGGGCCTGCCCTCTGCTGACTTCCCAGGTACGGAGCCTGGGGGTGCTCCTTGATGTGGAGCTCCACCTGGATCTCCAGGTGGAGGCTGTGGCGAGGAGTGCCTTGCGCCAGTTACACCTGGTGCGGCAGTTCCTGACCTGGTTTAAACCTATAAAGCCTTAGACGGCCTGGGCCCTTCTTATTTGTGTAACTGCCTCACTCCTCGGGTTCTAGATTGACCCCTGCAGTTGTCCGGGGGTGCTGTTTTGGAGGTCCCCTGGGTTTCCCGGGGGGCCATGTAGAATAGGACATTCTCGGTGGCCACGGCACGCCTTTGGAATTCCCTCCTGGTGGAGGCCCGTCTGGCCCTGGACCTCCCGGCCTTCCATAGGAACTGCAAGATCTGGCTGTTCCATCAGGCATTTGGCGAGGGAGAGGGGTAAGGGCAGAGAGAGATGGGGGTGGGTGGAGTGGGTTTTTGTCTTCTCCCTGTTATGATTATTATGTTTTAAAGTGTTTTAAAATTGTTTTATATTATATTTATAATTTTGTTATTGTTGTTAGCCACTCTGGGCTGCCTGTGGTGGGAATAGCGGGGAATAAATTCTGTTAAATAAAATAAATAAATAAATAAATGTCTTTGGCCAGGATAGGAGCAAGCCCCAGGCTTGCGGGGACAGGTGGGGTTTCCCCCGGGGCAAGCAGGGCTTGCAAATTGGGGGAGCAGGAGCAACATTAGCAACTAGTCTTGTGGCCCTGGGTGGGGTTAGACTTAGGAGGTCTCCCCACTGGCAGGAGTCAAGTAAATCTCCCCCAAGCTGAGGATTCTCTCTCTCCCCCTGCCTCTTCCCACATTTTTCTGAGGAAATTTTTAATCAGAAAAGTGTGTGTGTGGGGGGGGGGGGTTGTTTTTAAAGGAAAAGTTTTGAAAAACATTTTTTTTCCTCTGGAAGGAGAATTTGTTTTGTCTTAATAAAAGCCTTTTTCACACAAACACTTACTCCAAAGTAATAACCCTTTAACTCTAACATTGCTTTTGTTCACACACAGTATTTAATACAAAATAGGGAGTGGTTACCCCCAGGGATGGGGTAGTATGTATTCCTGATAACAGAGGCCCTTTTCAAATGGGCCGTGGCTGGGGTGGTTGCAGGGTCACGCCGCTGCGGAGGTGTAGGTGTGTGTGTGTCCATATGGGCGCACACCCATTCCCCTTTCCCCCCGCGTCCCCTCGCATGCCTCCACATGGAGCAACCGGTGTTTTCCCCAGTTGCTCCATATGAGAGCAATGGGTGGAGATGCATGGTATATGGGAGTGAGCACACACGCCCATCCACCGGCCACGGCTGTGCAAATGAGACACACCCACACAGTGGACATACCTGGGTGTATCTCGTTTGAAAAGGGCCAGAGATTACACTGGAGTAGCATACCCAGGGGTCCCGTCCTGTGAATTAGGAAAGGGTGCTAATTGTGCATATTAAGACAATCCACAATGCTTGATTCGCCAGACATTCACTTATGCTCTGAGTAACCTCCTCCTGTGGAGTTACTCTTTTTGTGAATGCCTGCAAAATGGATTATTCCCAAAGATTACATACCCTGACTATATGAAGGAGAACACAGTCTAATCAGATGATTTCCATCTATTCCTAGAAAAAAGGATTAAAGGCTGCCATTAAAACCACACCTCCTCTTCTTCAGCCTTCAAAATGATAGCAATAATATCATACAAAGTAACCTTTCTGGTTGTATGTTTTGGTGTTGTTGTGATGGGTCATGGCGTGAGCCAGTGCCATAATAAATAAATAAATAAATAAATACATTTTTTAGTGTAATTGTGAGGTAATTACAAATGACAATAAAATCCTACAATGAACTCATTAAAAGTGCAATACATGTGGAAGTCATTTATTATACAGAGAGAACAAGGCAAGAGGAAGGGAATGAATGTCAAAAGTGATGCAATGCAGCTTTGTTCTCCTTAACCCCCAACTGAGTTGGATTGATTTAGGTCTGAAAGGGGTCTGGAAATGTTCAAGGATGTATTAACTTTTGTGTTTTCAATTAGAAGCCTAGGTGGACATTCTATTTTCCTCCATTGGAGATGCGGAGTGGTGGATGTTAGATAGCTGCTAGTCTACCATAAGGTGGAAAACCAGAGAAGGGAGCTCTCTAAGGAAATGTTAACATGGAACATACCTTACCCAGGGATAAGTTACTCCCAGGTAAGGAACTAGCCCCTGTTTATCTTGGTAAAAAAAAAGATATCTGTGTGGCTGTTGCAACCTCAGGGGTTAATTAGCCCCCGATCAATGATAGCATATAGGAGTAGTCACATGAATTGTTATTTTTGTATAAATTACCCTTGGGAATAAAGTACTTACTAAATAATGAAGTACTAGTATGAAAGTAGCATTATTTACATAGCACCAGCAATGTGTCTGGTATTGAACAGTTGTGATTAGAGACAGGATGTTACAGGGACAGAATGACCAGACTAGTAGAGCACTGGCCCTTTAAGCAGGTAGTAGTGGTTGGAGAGGTGCTGGCGCTATTAATAAAGGAGGACCACATCACAGTGTGTGCTAAGAGAGGTGCAGGCACTAGTGCCAGAGGGGACAGCATCTAAGCATGGCACAGGTGTGTAACCTCTAGAGACTGAAGCCCTTTTTACACAGGACTCTCTTACTCATGGACATGCAGAAATCTGCATATTAATGAGTGGGAGCGGCCTATGCGAAGGACACAGCACATGCGCGCTATGAGTGGGAGTGCATGTGCGCTCCCGCCTAACATGCATCCCCATGCACACACACACACACCCACCCTCAGCCCCACGCAAGGAACAACAGAGGAAAACAGTGGTTGCTCCATTCATGTTTTCCCCATGGAACAACACAGGAAACCGGGTGGTTGCTCCATGCATGGGGATGAGTGGGGGTTGCGTGGGGATTCATGTGTGTCCATATGCACACCCTGCCCACCCATTGTGCACACATCGGCACGTCCATGGACCCCCCGCCCCCCTCTGCAGGGAGCCATGTAAAAAAGCCCTGAGTGTCTGAGTAGAGTCAGCTGGGCTGGGTGTGGCCAAACCAGCCCTGGAGACTGAAGAAGGGAGGCTCTTAGTCAGACTGGGACAATGATCAGGGAGGCAGGAGCCAGGATCTGCCAAGAGAGGTTTAGGGAGAGAGACCACCATGGAGAGGGAGGAGCCAGAGAGATTGCTGTCTCATAAGGTCTGAGCCAGCCTGCAGTCAAGACCCAAGAGTTGCCCTTGGCAATACCTGACTCCAGAAGGGACTCTGCCTCACCTGGACAAGGCAGAGCCTATGTAAGCAGGTACCCAGAGAATATATATTGGACCATATGGAGCTGTTGGTAATGTGTATTGAGAACTGTAAATAAAGGACACTTAAAGGTGAAGCTCCTGCATGGACCTGGTTGATTGACGTGCAGATCCTGTGAAGACACACCCCTCAGGGGCCTGACCCAAGGGGCTTACAGTCTAGGATGAACAAAGGAAGGGAGACAATGGAGCAGGGAATATAGGGAGAAACATTTATAAAGTTGAGAAGTCACAGGTACATGTGTTTAGCTTAGCTACCAAAGGAAGTGGTGAATCCTGGAGGATAAAATATCATCATAAATCATCATCAATCATCATCATCATCATCATCATCAGCAGCAGCAGCGAGCAATATATGGGGAGGGGGGTGAGGATTTTGGAACAGCCTGCTGGAAAAGGTAGGTTTTTAGGAGCTAAAAGGTTGGGAGGAGCGAAGAAGAATGCATTGTTTCTGGTGCAGAGATTCAGGCATCTGGGTGTATGATATAATACCCTAAACAATCCCTTTTCAGTAGTATGTAGTGCTTGATCCCGAGATATAAGTTATTTGTGTGGCAGCTATTCCCACAAGTGAAGGATAATTGAGTGGGGGATAACTAAGCTTTGCTGCTCACAGTGGCCGCAAATTCCCATGCTCTGTGGATCCCCACGTGCAAAGCTATGTGTGCATGTGTGCGCAGTTTGCATGCAGCACTATGTGTCAGCAGCATGGAGGCATGCGGGACTCGCGTAGCTGTGTGCGCACGTGGCTCCGCATAGGATCTGCAGGGCATGGGATCAGGGCCACCAACTTTACCCCTTAGTAAGCTAGCCTGTAAACTACCTGCTCCTCCCATAGGGACATTCCAATGTGTGTGAACTTGGCCGGAGCGTTTCTGGTTAGCTGGATCCTCAGACCTCGTTTCCACAAGCATTGATACACGAGTAGCTCTTTTGAAATCATTCTGACCTGGCTGTGACCTTGGCAATGTTGTGAAAAAAGCTTGTGTCTAGTGGAGACCTTTTGGTGTTCTCTTCTATACATCTGGCAAGGCAAGTCAGCCATTTCAAACACCTGCAAAGATCACCCCTATTATTTCTTATCCTACCCTGTAAGGAGCTTTGTATTACTTCACTACTTATTGAGGCTTAAGAGCAGTAAGTTTCAGCAGCAATTCTATTGCAACCTTCGCCTCTTATTGTTGCCAATGCCAGAGGTTCAGCTCAGGTTGACCTTAATTTTTAAAGCTAAGGGGCACAATAAAAAATGATGAGCAGTGGCACAGCCAGTGTTCCTGCTGTATTACAGGAGGGGAAGAACGTACAAAATTAAACTGTTTCTACACATACTCCCTGTTGGCATCGCTGAAGAAGATATGTTGGAACATAACGGCCTCAGAGGGGTTTTCTCAGCACTCCTGCATGCTGGCACAGCCACTGGAAACACAGTGCTGTTTAAAAGCAGTGGTGGGGAACTTCCCCCACTAGGCCACTTTGATCATGAATCAAGCTCCCTGGCCCAGATAGAAGTTGTGGGAGACTGCGTTCATCAGGATGGGGGAAGGAAGGTGGTGAAGATCCAGATCAGAAGGGTGGAGGGAACGATGGCTAGGGAGCCACGTGTGAGCAGTTTATGTGATAGTCTTGGGCGGGGTTGGTCCTAGCCGTATGCTTCCTGAATGGTCCAGTAGTTTATTTCATTTGAGCCCACGTCTCAGCAGCTGAGGGCACTTTCAGACATGATTAAAAGTGTGCTTAGGAGTGTGGGAGAGTGCTCAAATTGTGCACGTCTTTGATCGCACCAGAATGTTGGCATGCAGAATGTGCTGGCATGTGCATGATAACTGCTAATAGGCTCAATCCCATGGCCTGCAGATCCCCACGTGCAAGCTGTGTACGCATGCGAACTGTTTCTGTACAGCATAATGTGTTGGCAAAGGAGATGAGCGCAACTGTGTGCACACGGGGGATCCACAGACCATAGGATCAGCCTATTGTGATTGCTGACAAGAGCAAGTTACCGGGCTCAATTTTACAGCCCTGTAATTTGTGCGTATCAGGATGCACAATAGCAGTAATCATGCACATTTCAGCATTCCGATGTGATCAAAGATGCACATAATTTGCATGTGCGTCCCCTCTTCCACATTCCAAAGGACACTTTTAATCATGTCAAAGTACCCTGAGTCTCAGTCACTCCTCAGAATCTTAGCAGCCAGAAATGTAGGCCACCAGCTCTGTCAACCAGTTACAAAGCAGGAGACGTGTGTGTGCACTCATTCACCCGTCTTGTGGCTCTTGGCCATTCAAAAAATTGGGTTCATGGCTCTTGAGGTTTGGAACTTTGCTCACCCCTGGTCCCAATCATACATCTAGCTGCAGACCCATCCACTCATCTCCATTTCCTTCCCTGAGATTTCAGTGCTTGAGAACTAGATCCATGGGCCAGATTCAGAAGCCAAATAAAAGCCAGCTATGAACCAGATTTAGCCCTTGGGCAATGGATTCCCCACCCCTATTTTAGTGTCTTTGGTTGACAGTAATTTTGTGTTAGTGTTCCGTTTTCCATGTTAGCTAGAGATTCTAGTTGGGGGGGGGGAAATTAGTTACTTACTTAATGCATTGATAAGAAACCTGTCCAGTGTTGATGGTTCAGTCAACTACAGAACCATCAGCACAATCGAGACTGTGCTTAGATTTGGGGTGAGGTGCCATCAATACATTCTTGACACCCAAATTTTCTCATCTGACCTATGTCCTGCAGTCTTGGTACTTACGCAGTACCTGGCTGCCATTGGGGACTGGATGCAGGTGAGCCAATTGAAGCTGAATCCAGACAAGGCTGACATGATGATGATGATTGATGATTGATGGATTGACTGGCCCTATGACGTTGGGGTAGGGGGAGCTGTGACACTAGGGATGGGTGAACAGTTTGCGGTTCTGGTTTGGCCATTTGGTTCAGTTGTGTTTGGTTCGGGCATTTGGTTCGGGTGTTCAGATCATTCGCCGAGTTCGGGTTCGGACGTTCAGTTCGGTTCAGGCATTAGGAAAAAGGATTGCCAGAGTCTCTGGTTGCGCAGGAAACCAGAAATTCAAGTGTGTGCGGAGCTGTGTGTCGAGAGAGTGTGTGTTTGGCTGTGTGGCTGTTTGTTTTGTGTGTTTTGGCTGTTTGGGTTGGGTTTGGCTGTGTTGTTTGGCTGGTTGGTGAGTGTTGGTGTGTGGTGGGTGACTGTGTGTTTTGGCTGCGTGATTTTAAAAAAAAATGAAGAAGGCTGCATTGCTGATTACTCAGCTGGGGGCCAATTTTCTGCTCAAGAAGGAGGAGGAGGAGGAGGTCGCTGCTCCTAGATCTCCGGTGGTGGTACCTAGGGCTGAAGTGGCAGCAGCTGTTACTGCACTGCCATTCCATTCCGAGAACTAGGCACTTAATGTGTCTTGCCGCTGACTCCCCCTTGATATTTCTGTGATTCCACATTACCTGCTGCCAGCATCTTCAGATGCAGCATGTCTTCAGTTTGTGAACACAAGCAGTTTTATGCTGCCTCTGCCACTGAGCGCGAGTCCCTGACGCACCGTGATGCTGATCATTGAATGAATGAACTTAGGGTGACTCTGACTACCTGCTTCAGAGTCTGCTGCAGGGGCATAGCCACCGTGGCGTGGGGTGGGAGGGAGCATTTGCGCCCGTGCCTTGCCCTGGGAGGGGGCCGGCAGCAATCAGGGCCGGCCCCAGTCATGCGGCATCCACGGGAGCCGGAAGCTCTGCTCCTGAGTCCCCAGAGGGGTCTCTCTTGCACCACTGGCACCGCCTTTTTGAACAGCTTGGTTGTAGCCCCACAGCGCTGCTATACGGGTGGGGGAAGAGTCCCTCCATCCCCTCCTTTGTAGCGAATGTTGCTGGCTTGTAAACAAAGTTCTTCTTTGAGGGGATCCTTCCATTCTCACAAATGGGAGACAGGGCCGGCCCCAGGCATGTGCCATATGTGCGGCTGCACATGGCCCCATGGCCAGCTGGGGCCCTGCACTTGCCTGGCTGAACAGCAGGCTGCAGCCAGCTTGTCCCCCAGTAAGTGATTCTTCCTCCACTCCCTGGCTCCAGACCCCATCCCTCACCTGACTCTGCCTTCTAGTGGCACAGCGGGGACACACGTGCTGATCAGAAGGTTGCTACCTTGTAAAGAAGGTTCTTCGAGATGGGTCCCAACAGTCTCACAACTGGGTTGTGCACACTCACCCTATTCAAATAATAGACCACATGATGGTCTTGAGCTCCTCTAGTATAAAAAGAACCCTCCCCCTCTGAATGACAGTTCCTTTCAACCCTTTCTAGAAATATAAGAAAATAATTCCATGCAGGGCTGGAAAGGTGGGTATTTATAAGAATGTTTGGAGCCATCTCAAAGAACCTTGTTTACAAGGTAGCAACCTTCTGTTCTTCTTTGAGTGGCTCCTCACATGATATTTTTACATGGCTCCGCCGGGTGGGGAGTCCGTGGGTGCACTAGTGCATGGATGGGGCATGCACACGGCTGCACACACATCCCCACTCACCCACCACTCATCCACACCCACACAGTAACCACCGTTTCCCCCGGTTGCTCAGTGCGTGGGGATGAGTGGGGGTGGGGGTGAGTGGGGATGCATGTTAGGTGAGACCCCCACTCACCATGGGCGCGTGCACCACGTCATTCACATGGGGTTCCCCCACCCATGAACACACAGAAATCTTCATGTTCATGGCTGGGAGGAGAGGCCTGTGTAAAAAGGGCCACATTCTCACAACTATCTTACTTATACTATCTAAGGTAGGAATATAGGATGTAAAGCAATATCTATTCTGTCTTGGAAAATAAATCTGGAAATATGGTGCTGAGATTATTATGGCTGCTATTTCACTAACTCTTCTTAATGAAGTTATTGCTAACAGGAATACTGTCTTTAAACCCACACCCCATAACCAGTTCATTTGGCCCCCATATAATCAATTCACGCTGCCCCATGGGTACAAATTAAATGGTTATGGGGTGGGGCAGCGTGAATTGATTATATGGGGGCAAGGCACAAATGAACTGGTTATGGGGTGGGGGCAGCATGAACTGATTATGGGGGCACAACTGAACTGGTTATATGTCTCTTTTCATGGCATAGTATTTATTTATTTATTTAGGCATAGCTTTCGCCATTTGCCAATATCAAAAATAAATAAACACATCAATAAAATTCCAGAATGCCTTGACAAATACACTGTTGTATGAAATACCAGCAACATTATTCACCATTACAACATGGTACCGAGATGGTATTGAAAAACCACCTTGTAGGGAAAACATATATACACATATAAACAGAACTCCTGTTGTAATACTCCCATAGCAGTTTACAAGATATCCTGAGTTGGTATATTCTGCTTGATATAAAGTACAATCCCCCATAGTAACAATATAATTAGGCAGATCTTATTCCGCTTAGTATACATCCTTAAATTCATACAACTCCCATTCCCTGCCATTTACCTCACAAGACTGCTGGGGAGGATCGTAGTTGCCTTATAATTCGGATAACTCTTCCCGTTTCTGGGAGGCCAACCATATGAAGGTTGCCAGGGCAATTAAATCCTCCTTTTTTGATAGGGAGAGAAGCCCCCTATATCCCTGACCAGGCTCCACATGCTCCAGAACGTTAAAGGGGGGGGGGGGAGCCAAACAGCCCAAAGCTCTTTATAATGGGGGCAGAAAAGGAGGAAATGCTCAACTGTTTCCACCCCTCCCCGAGGGCAGGAGCACAGTCGGTTGGGATAAGGGACCCTCCTATATCTCCCCTCAACCACTGTGGTCCATACCAGATGGAACCGTAGGAGTGCATAATTCCTTCGCAAGGTGCGATTGGATAGCACATCTAAATAACCCTCCAGCTCCCAACTGAGCTTAAGTGAATGGAACCAGGGAGCAACCCTCCAGGCCCCAATGGCCGCCATATCCTCTTGCCGGGCCATATCTCCTAGACGGGCCTGCACTTCCCTTTGAATTCCTACTAAGGACCTACCTGAGAAATAGGCAAAGGAAAACCTCAGGCTCTGCATAAGGTAGCCCAAATAGCTATGCCCTGGATAGCCTCAAGGACCAGAGTATCCTAATTCCTCGTGGAGGCACAGTCGAGGGTGCGATTCCTCCTGTAGCGAAACCAATATCATCCAATAGTGTTTAAAAGTGAGTTTTCCATATAGCTGGATAGAAAAGACTCCACTCTCCACCCTCAGTACCGGTCCTGGAACCTCCCTTCCCACTTGGAGAATCCTGCGCAAGAATAAATCCTGGGTTCTCTCTAGTGGTGCTATTATTGGGTGGGGGACAATATCTAGGCCGAAAACAGCCGAGGGCGGGACTTTAGCTTTATACACCTGAAGAAAGGTAGAGAAAGTAACACCCTGCAAGAGACGAGCTGCCCTAGCCAGGGCCCTGACCAGTTGGGCTGTTTTAACAGCCCGCCCCTGAACATGCTTTGCCCATGTACCCTTACTGGAGAAAGTTACCCCCAAGTATGAGAAAGCTGTAACCACTTGAAGTGCTTGCTTGGCAATTACCCACTGGGCCGCGGATTTACGACCTCCCACTATCATAATTTTAGACTTCTGGGGGTTTGGTGAAAGCCCATTTAGGGTACAGTATTCATCTAGCTTCCGTAATAGGCATTGTAGCCCTACTGGAGTCTGGGATATGAGCACTAGATCATTCGCAAATTGCAACATTCCTAAATGGCGACCTCTAATCATCGGGACATGAGTATTATCCGCCTTCAGCCATTTCACAAGATCTGCCAAGTAGATATTAAACAGTAGCGGGGCCAGGACACATCCCTGTCTAACTCCTCTCTGAATAGCAATCTCTTTACTTAGATAGTTACCTATTTTCACTCTTGCTTGATTGTTAGAATATAGCTGTATAATGAGTGACAGGAGTTTGCTATTGATCCCCAGAGTAGTTAACTTAGCCCATAGGGATGGGAAAACAGGTTGATGTTCGGGTTCGGCCGTTCGGTTTCGTTCTGTTTGATCAGCACGTTCGGTTCGCCTGTTCGGTTTGATCAGCGGGTTCGGGTTCGGTCATGTTCGGTTCGGTCATGTTCGGTGGTTAAGTTTCCTTTCTATTTAAAAATGTTTGGTTTAGTGTTTATAATGTTGTTGTTCGTGTTGTTGTTGTGTTGTTAATAAAAGTTATATTTGTTGTTATTGTTTCGAGCTTTGTTTGAACTTTCAAATATTTTATCCCCCTGTGCAGAAGTTCAGGCTGGCAGGTGGCATATTCTCATACAGCTTGTTGATCCCTACCATCACACAGCACCTGCCACCCCATGTAGCGTAGTTATTAACCCAAAGATGTGCCAGCCGCAGGGTCTCAACTTGCAGACGGCACCCTAGGAGGTGCAGGGCTTGTGTTTGTGTGGGTGGGTGTGACAGAGACAAAGTGAAACTGGCTCCTTGGCAGTGGGGAGCAGGTGGCGGTAGCGGGTGGTAGGAGGTTTTTTTTATATCATCCCGCAGCTTCAGTGGGCATCCACGGTTGGGTGTGGAGGAGTAGGCTTTTGGTGGTGGGGCAGGCTGGCGTGTGGGCAACAGGCTTCTGCCTTCTGGATGCAGTGGAATGGAATACAGCCCCCAGTGACCGGAATGATGGTCCCAGAATCTCCTGATGGTTCCTGTGATGGGCGTGCATGACTGACTCAGGTACAGTGGAATGACAGCCTATGGGTGTTGAATGATGTCCCTAGAATTAGTGCTTGGTTTGGGCAAACTTCCTTCAATCATTGATAAATCATGTGACAGGTAGTAGCAGCAGGTACAGAGAGGCACACAGGCAGGCACATATAATATGTTGTGTGTTATCACCATCCCATTCTGGTATGTTTGCTGTTTGTTCCATGTGTGCATTGAGGATGACCACGGGTGAGATCTCTTGCTGTTTCTCCAGCTTGATCTGGATGCACCTCTCCCCCTTCACCCACATCTCTCATTCCAGCAGGGAGCCTCTCTCTCTCTCTCTCTCTCTCTGGCCATATGGTGCAGTTGACAGACAGCAGCATGGGTGGGATCATGTATGTCTCTCCTTAAAGTAGTGGTTGGACTTTCGCTCTCTCTCTCTCTCTCTCTCTCTTGGCAGCAACCTGGGCGGGCAGAAAGACACCTTGGCATGAGAGGCAGGAAGGCAGGCTGAGGCAGGCTTTGAGCTTGGTGGCAACATGGGGTACAGAACCCTTGCCACGAATTGCATATAGGCCAAGGCCTGGGGGCCATCTCCGTGAGCGGAATGATGTCATATGCGAGGAATTCTAGAGAATGAGGGGAGACAGTGAAGCTAGTAAAACTCCCCACCCACACCTAGTAGTCACCTAACTAAATAATACCCACATACTACATAAATGTGACAGACACAAACATATGGGTATAATGTCACGTTACCAATCCCCCTCACCCCCGATTGTCACCCATTGGCACGCCTTTGCTAATCTGCATGTCTTGTGTGACATACTTTATTGATGACCCCATGCATGGGAGCCATCAGCACCCTAACGTCCAAGTGGGCATTGAGGTCCAGGCTAAGAATGATGAGGGAACAGGGGTAAGGGGACTGGGCAGGGGCAGGTGCCTGCTGGCTAGAAAGGTTTATAAGAGTTTGTGTGAGGATCCAGCAGTCTTTGGTCTGGGTTCAAACCTCACAAAGAGTCTTGTGGGAAAACAAGTACAAAACCAAGGAAAAAGAAGCAGAAGAATAACAAGAGATGCCACTGGCTTCCAAAGAGAAATTTGTGGTGGTTGGTGAGGAAAGAAGGAGCAGCTCTCCTGCTATCTCCCCCAAGGAGTTCAGTGTTGTGTGTGATACCATGCTGCAGGGGCTTGACTGGTATCTTCACTGCCTCGGAGTAGGTGTCCACATGCAAGAGAATGACAATGACCATAGGAAAGCTGCTGAGTTTACCAGAAAAGAAGGAAGGGTCATTTTAACCTATGGACTCCCGTATCAGACTCTGCAGTCCCAGGTAGGAAAGGGACGGTGTTTCTCTGTGAACTGCTCAGAAAAAGCAAAGGATCAGGAATTCCTGGTTCTGAAGCACTTCAACATGCAAGTAACCCTGGCAGATGTCTTCAGCCACTGTCCACTCCTGGTGCCTGTTGAAGGACAAGGATTTTTGTTTTGAATGATCCCAAAATGGTATAGGAGATAACAGAGAAGCAAGTAGGGTCTGTATGTCTTACAGGGCAGCGACTGCTAGGTGGGCCAGTGCTCGGAATGTCAAAGTGAAGACATGCAATGAAGCGCGGGTAAACGGCAGGACTAACTATGACTCTCTTAAGTAAATTGCTTATATAGAGTACTCGATTCGGCCTGAAAATAACCTCCCCATAAATGTGAAGATGCTTATTGTGAACTGCAGACTCGGCCGGCGCCTAGCAGCTGACTTAGAACTTGTGCTGACCAGGGGAATCCGACCCCAGTGATGGCCCCAGACCCACGACGGTGGGTCCTGGGGCTAGAAGAGTGGCAGCTTCTGGATCTTGGCAGCAGCACACATTGGATTGCTTGGGCACAGAGCCCATGGAACAGCAGGATGATAGGATTTGCTAGGAAAT